>REGO01000250.1:2571634-2601794 GCA_010120015.1 Rhombomys opimus
GGGAGGGGAGGAGAGAGGGGTTTATGGGGGATACAAAATGAATAAAGTGTAATTAATAAAAAATTAAAAAAATACAGTGCAATGTTTGTAATGGAAGATACAATGAATGACATTAGAGAGAAGTTTTATTTGTGTTTCAACAATATCATATTTTTCTCCAGAATATATTTTCAAAATCAAACATAGATTATATTAAAAAATTTAGGAAGAAATTGTTAAATATACTTTTTAATTTAAAAAAATAGTATTATCCAGGCATACATATCCACACTGTATATTCAACATGCTACTTTCAAAGAAAGCACACCGTTTGTCTTTGGGTCTCAGGCAATATTCAAATAAGTGATTTGACAAAATTAATTTTAGCACATCCTTTGCAATGTCTAATGTATTTTAGAGTTATTTTTTTCCAGTTAGATTATGGAGCCATGTTAAGTTAAGGCTTGCGATAATCTTTTCTTCCTTTAGTATAGACAGCACCAGTACTTGTAACCAAAATTTTTATTTTCTTATTTTATCAAAGCACACTGCATTCAATGTGTCTATTTCATGAGGCACAAAACTATATTCAGTTCACCTTCATCTTCAACCCAGGGACATCCCTTTTTAAGTGTTCCCCTTCCTCCAGCACATGGTGAGTATTTAATGAGAGCTGCAGCTGGAAAGTCCACGCCATGGTGAGAGCAGCAGGTGAGACTGCCCCATGAATTTGCAAGAGTTTCCAAGACAACCTAGCCACCTTGTTCAGCCCTGTCTCTCACTCCAAGCCCACATGGCATTGCTCACTGTTCCACAATCAGTTAATCCCACCATGCTGAGGTTTAGAATGTTGTCCCCCGCACAGATGCCATCAGGACACCCTGGTTGCCATAGATGGCGTTACAATGAACTAAGGCTAAAACAATTTTCCCACAAACTTAGATTTTACTTGGTCAGAATTTCTAAACTCTTACCACTTTTGTGCAGTATTCATAGGAAGGTGTAGCTTACTATCTTTATACCTTCTCTACATTCTGCCCTCATTAAGAACATAGAGGCAATGTGGGTTTTTTTTGAAAAATTCTTTCTCAGATGTGCATTATATTTCTATACTATATTATATGGATATATTAAAATGTAAATTATATATGTGTGCATAAACTGTTGAATTAACCCAGGTTTTGTTAGATTATTGCTATAATTTTTTTAAAGTTATTGATTACAACTATGTCTGTATGGTGAAAACACACAAATAAATCTATTTATACTGAAAGACTCTATTCATAACAAGGTCTTAAATATTTCATAATCTGGGAATTTTCCTTCAATATTTTAGGCCCTGCTTGGCCATGCCTCAGAGTTAGTATTCATCATTATCCCACAGCTTAGTGAACACAAGGGCTGTGGCTTATGACTGGAATCCCCAAACCTGCTATACAAAGCTTATAAATCATTGAGAACTATTCGTAGCAAAAGCTAAGTAAATTAAAACACAATGATTAATTATTTATAGCTCTGAGTTGTAATTTTGAAAACCTAAAGCAATTTGAATGTAAACCAACTGCCAGAGAGATGTAGTTTGGACAATTAAAATCTTTAATAATTCTGGCAAATATCTCAGCAAAGCTGCCAATCTGTGTGCAGCATGGCAATCAGTCTTCATTGTACCTCACAAGGGTTTAGGGATGTAGAATGTTCAATGTGGTTTAGCTTACTCTGCGACTCTGTGAGACTGCTACAATGCATTGTCACTTGTCATTGCTCTTTGATAATATTCAATATTAATTTTGAAGGAACTAGGCAACGTTTATGATGGACAATAGCTTTCCACACATATTTCCAAAGAGAAATTATTGACTGAATGTTTGTCACAAGAAAAAATAATGTCAAACCCCCTTCTTTAGGCTGAACATAGTATGTGCAGTGTAGAAAGTCTGTGAAAAGAATAGAGCCATTGAGAAAAGCCATGAATCATTTGTGACAGTGGGTGATAGGCATTTGCTGTTACCATATCATCAATAAGGCAGAAGTACCATTTATTTTTAAAGGCAATATATCGACGACACAATCACTACTTTAATGAATTATAGGTAGTAAGGATTTTTTTATATACTGGAAACAGTTTAAAAGTGCCATAAATTGTTGGTCTTTATAATTTAGAATGCTTATAAATGTATCATGTGTTATCTTGGGAGTGGAACCCCAACAAGTCCACAAGATTAGCTTGTCACTGATATCTTTGAAAAGACGTATAGATAAGATTATACAATATTAATTTTTATTATTTGTGTTTTGTTTGCCACACTGAGGATCAAATCTAGGGCTTAAAGATTATCACATAATTTATCTTCAAACAAGCTATACCCCACTGATGTACAAGGTTTTTTAATATTTTGTGTGTAAAAAAATGTTTATGAACATTGAACATCAAAGAAGACAAAGAAATATAGTAGGAATCTCTTGTTTCTGTGCAGAAGCATCACTTCTCAATAAAAAGCTAATAGTAGGTTAGCTGAGGCAGGAAATAAGGAGGAGGGAGTTTAGGAGAGAGAAACTCTGGGAGACAGAGACATAGACTTACCCCGTGATTCTGAAGAAGATGAATGCATGAAAGTGAGCAGAGTTAACAGCTTTGTGGAAGAAATAAAAATAGAGTAAACGGGGAATTAGTAATCAGAAAATCAAGGAACATGTCTAGCTTATTTGTCTAGGCTTTTGTAGATATACTTAAGCCTCAGAGTTGTTCTTTCAGGAGCTGGGTGTGGGAGGAAAACATCCATTTGCAAAAATATTGTTAACCCAATTACCTGTGGATAGCTCTCTATCAGCTACTCATGGATGCTGCCATCTTATCCAGCCACAGATATTCTATATTGATGGCACCATTGCTTCTGATTGAATAGCATACTACTCATGAGTAGTGGCTTTATTACAACTATTTACACTTAAGTATTTAATAGTTAAAACTATGACAATCTGTGCCTGTACAATAGAAAACTCCTCAATCTCTTGAGATGTCTGTGGCAGCAAGATCATAGTAGTGACTAGATAGAAACACGTGACTGAAATGAGCATGTATGAAGAAACTCAGTGCTATCAGTATGATGGCCTGCTAGCGCCCAGGGCAGCTTAGCATAGTGAGGCAGGTGTAAAGTGACGTAAGGAGGACCTTCACATGAAATTAAAACATGTAAAGAACAGTAGGAAACAGCTGAGGTTTGGTGCAGGTCAGGTACTTTTCTGATGGAAATTAGAGAGGAAACTCACCACTGGAAACAGAGTAAAGTATTCAAGGCGGAATAAAAAAATAAATAAACTGAGCTGACAAATGTTTAACTATCCAGAAAATCATTTTTTTCCCTCTATTTAGATGTAGAGGAGAAGCAAGATAACAGAACTTAAGAAAATTTCAGGATAGCACTCATTCAGAAAATATTTCATGTTATTGGCAGAGTTAGGATGGTGTCTGCCCCCAAAGCTACTCACCCTGATAACAACTTAATGAGATGCTTCCAAAAATAGTAAGCTGATTTTGTGAGCTGCACTAACAGAGTGTAACTGAGATCTTTGATATGTTGGCAGTGATGATATAGCTGGAAAGACCTCATGGAGGACAAATTTTTAAGGTTTCTGCTGAAAGTCTCAACGGAATTTCCTAAAACCAATTGAACCATTTCTTTATTCTTCTCTTGATTTTGAGCACTGATTATTTACAAATGATTTGGGGTAAAAAATTAGAATATACCCTCTAAACAGACACATCTTGAGAGTACTTTCCATTTAATCTGTCTTGTGCAAACTTGAACAATACAGACACTAAGTAGGAATTTCTCTGTTGTTTTTTTTTTTGTTGTTGTTGTTGTTTTGTTTTGTTTTGTTTTTGTATGATTGCAATGTTGACAAGAAGGCCGTAGTATACCTCTAAAGTTTATCATTTAAACTCATGTTCTTTTTGCGTAGTCTCATAGCAAAACCTCTCTCATTACAATTCACTTTATACAACTACATTGAGAGGACATTTCAAAGCCCTATACCCAAATTTAAAACTAATTACTCAGTTGTCCAGAGAACAAGCATTACATGTTCCTGCTGTCTGCAATAGGCTGCATATTTTCTCTCCCTGCAGAATCCAGAACTCTGTTCAGGACAGGTCAGGTTTCCTTTTAATTGTCGTTGCATTTCTAGTACACAGAGCAGAATATCCAATAACTAGTATGTATGTTTGGCTGTTGTGATCTATAAAGATATCCATTTAATAATACCAAGTAATAGTGCCTAACTCTGGTTTAATTCTGGTGTTCACCAATCACAGAATACTTTATAATACTATGCTATTTCACAGATGAGAAAAATAAACACTAGTAATTACTGCATTAATCCTGAGCACAGAGTCAATAGTTTGTTAGAGGTAGGCTCTGTAGGGTTCTGATGGAAAGTACCCCACTTAGGCTCATATGTTTGAATGCTTGGTTCTCAGTTGATGGAGGCTTTTGGGAAAGATTAGTAGGCATGGCCTTGTCGGGGACTTGTGTGACTTTGTTGGAGGAGCTTTATCACTGTGATTAACTTTTTATTTAAAAATCTCTGCCATTCCAGTTGGCAATTTCTCTGCCCTGTGTTCATGGATCAGTGGTAAGCTCTCAGCTGCTGCTCCAGGGCCATGCCTGTCATGTGCCATGCTCTACATGTCATACTCCTGGTCTCCACTTCCCTGTGGATGGTGAGCTTGAAGTTATATGCTTCCTTTTCATTTGTTGCTTTTATCATGATGTTTTGTCCCAGCAGTAGAAAAGTAGCTAAGACAGATTTTCACCACTCCTTAATGATTGATCCTCTAGAAACATATGTCCAAAAAAATCTTTCAGCTTCAGGTTTCCTCACTTTGTTCTCTTTTACTTCGTCTCCCTCTGCTGTAACACTTTATTGTTTTAATGCCTCAGCATTGTGTTCTTTTTGTCCTCATCCTAGCATCACCTTCTGGTTCTGAATTTAAAAATTAACATCCATGGCAAGTACTCACTCTACTTACTAGCATCTAGCGACTGCCCTGGGTAGGACTGTGTCTGAGGATAGAATCACCTGACAAAATCCATTTTTATTTTTCAATGCTTGAAACAGTTCTGCTTAATATTTATTTAAGTGTATATTTTCTTCTTACTTTTAAAGCAACAGTCAGAGACATTGTGACTAAAGAAGGAAGTTGCCTGGTAACACTTTCCTCCACACAGAAGAAACAGAGAGAACAGGAAGTGGGAACAGGTAAAACAAAACGAAACAAAAACAACAACAACAACAAAAACCTTCAAAGACCATGAACCCAGTGATGACCTTTTGCTAACAAAGCTCAGGGTCCTAAAGGGTCAATAGCCATCCCAAGCTATGCCCAAAGCTGGAAACAACTGTTCAAATAAATGAGCCTGTGGGACCATCTTATAACCCACCACTAATCTAGCTGACTTTGTTTGATTCTCCCACTCAAGTAAAACTTACTCTTCAGTAAAATATGTCTTTACTCTTTAATACACAAATGATATCACAGCAAAGAAAAACTGATATACTTGATGCTATAGACCTCCAGGTGGTACCGTGGATTTTCTTTTTTAATTCATGTTTCAGTTATTTTTTAAACTTAATTTTATTTATATATTTAGGTATTAGAATTTATTCACTCCATATCCCTGCTGCAGCCCCCTCCTCCCTGTCTCATCCAGTCTCCCTCTTCTCCCCCTATGCCCTTTCCCTAGTCCCAATAAGGGAGGACCTCCTCTTCTTATATCTGACCCTACTTTATCTGGTCTCATCAAGGCTGGCTACATCATCATCCTCTGTGGTCTGGAAAGGCTGCACGACCCCAGGGGGAGGTGATCAAAGAGCTGGCCACTGAGGTCATGTCAAAAACAACCCCTGTACCACTTAGTAGGGAATGCACTTGGAAACTGAGCAGCCAATGGGCTTCTTTTAAACAGGTCCTCTCTATGCATGGTCCATGGTTGGAGCACTGGTCTCTGTAGGCCCCCCTGGGCCCATATTTGGGCTCTGTTGCGCTCTTGTGGAGATCCTGTCCCCTCTAGGTTTTTCTGTCTCCCTCTTTTTCAATAAAGATTCTGGCACTCTGCCCAAAGCTTGGCTATGAGTTTCAGCATCTCCTTCAATACCCTGGTGCACAGAGTCTTTCAGAAGTCCTCTGTGGAAGGCTCCTGGCCTGCTCTGTGTCTTCTCCTACTTCTGATGTCTATCCTATTTGCCATTCTGAATGAGGATTAAGCAATTTCCCTAGGTTCCTCCTTGTTGTTTAGCTTTTTCAGGACTACAGATTTTAGTATGTTTATTCTATATTATACGGTTAATATCCACTTTTAATTAAAAGTGAGTACAATCCTATGTGTCTTTCTGCTTATATTTTAGTTATTTTACATAAAGAACTAACTCTATGTAAAGTTAAATTTTCATTAGTTTCTGGTTCTAAATGATGTTGGAATATTTTATTCTTTTTGTTATTTTTTAGATTCTAGTTTCACTAAAATATCTCATATATATGAGTCTAAATGCTGTCCTTGTAACAGCAAAATTTCCCAGACATTTTCTTAGTAGTAGAAAGATACATTTTCCCAAGGATATCTAATTATGTGTGGCTTATATCACAGACTTTATAGGATATATAAGTCTTTAAGTCCAATAAACCTGAGCCTGATGGGCAACTGTTGGGCAGAGTGAATGGAATTTTATGTAAGAAGTGGGAAATAGTAAGAGCTGGAGAGGACAGGGTCTCCACAAAGAGAGCAACAGAACACGAAAATTTAAACACAGGGAACTTCCCAGAGACTCATACTCCAACCAAGGACTATTCATGGAGATAACCTAGAACCCCTGCACAGATGTAGCCCATGGCAGCCCAGTCTCCAAGTGGCTTACATAGTAATGAGAAGAGGGACTGCCTCTGACATAATCTGACTGGCCTGCTCTTTGATCACCTCCCCCTGGAGGGAAGCAGCCTTACCAGGCCACAGTAGAGGACAATGCAGCCACTTTTGATATGAACTGATGGACTAAGATCAGAAAGGAGAGGAGAACCTCCCCTATCAGTGGACTTGGGGAGGGGCATGCATGCAGAAAGAGGAGAAAGGGTGGGGTTGGGAGGGGAGGAGGGAGGGGCTTATGGGGGGATACAAAATGAATAAAGTGTAATTAATAAAAAATTTAAAAAAATTTAAAAAAGCAAAAAAAAAATACAAGACAACTGCAGACATGTTTTATTTGCACATGAGTGTGAGACACTTGCAGCATAGCTGTCTATGGATGGCTCAGGTAGTAATGGAAAGACAATTACTGTAAATATTAGACTATTACCTCCCAAAAAGCAAATCAAATCCAAACTCAAATGTAGTTTATCCCGAATAAATATAAATTGTACCATAAGTTTCACTCCATCACATTTAGACACACACACGGCCCAGTTATTTATGGGCAATACAAGAGCAAAGGAAGAAGAAGGAGAAGAAAAAGAAGAGAAGGAGAAGGAGGAGGAAGAAGAAAATGAGGAAGAAAATGAGGAAGAGGAAGAAGAGAGGAAGAAGAAGAGTCTGTCAGAAGTCTCAGGGAACTGAGAAAAAATTCTTGATTTTTTTCCTTCTGTTTAGTCCCTCTGAACTTATTTGTTTGGCTTTAATATTTTTTTATTCTTTTCCTATTCATTTTAGAGTTTGTCATAAAATTATATGACAAAGGAATCAACTCTGAATATATTCAAAACTCTAGAAAAGCGGTCAATACTCTAACTGTGCTAAATTGGTACTCTAGGCCTAAGATTTCTGCTCCAGTCACTGTAAACATCGTGTGCATATATGTGTGCATGTGGAGATGTGTTGGTGTGTGTGCATGTGTCTGTGTGTGTGCCTGCATGTGTGTTGTGCATAGTATGTCCCTTTCTATGCACAAATGTTGAGAATATTTAAAAATTTTTAAATGTGTTTTAATAGTAGTTACAGTTTATTAACTTTGTATCCCAGCTGTATCCCCCTCCCTCATTCCCTCCCAATCCCACCCTCTCTCCCTCATCTCCTCCTTGCCCCTTTCCAAGTCCACTGATAGGGGAGGATCTCGGGGGTACGGGGGGACGTCAAAGAGCCAGCTATTGAGTTCATGTCAGAAATAGTCCCTGTTCCCCTTACTAGGGTACACACATGGATACTGAGCTATCATGGGCTACATCCGAGCAGGGGTTCAAGGTTATATCCTTACATGGTCCTTGGTTAGAGAAACAGTCCCATAAAAGACACCTGTGCCCAGATATATTTGGTCCTTGTGGAGCGCCTGTCCTCTCCAGGTCACACTAACTCCCCTTCTTTCATATGATTCCCTGCACTCTGCCGAAAGTTTGGTTATGAGTCTCAGTTTTCTGCTTTCATACACTGGCTATTACAAATAAAGCTGCTACAAACATGGTTGAGCAAATGTCCTTGTTCACAGAGAAACACTTAAAGAGATGCTCAACATCCTTAGCCATCAGAGAGTTGCAAATCAAAATGACCCCAAGATTTCACCTTACACCTATCAGAATGGCTAAAATAAAAAAAAAAAAAAAACTCAAGTGACAACTCATGCTGGAGAGGTTATGGAGAAAGGGGAACACTCCTCCACTGCTGGTGGGAATGTAAACTGGTGCAACCACTTTGGAAATCAATCTGGTGCTTTCTCAGACAACTAGGAATAGCACTTCCTCAAGATCCAGCTATACCATTCCCAGGCATATATACAAAAGAAAATATTTTTATCATTACCTTAATTGATATTCTTCACAAAGTATTTTCTCAGTAAAAATCAGTCTACCAAGCTTGACTTAAAGTAGAAAGTCTGTAACAAATAATGTCTTGCCTTACTGACACTGAGCAGAGATGTTAAAGTGATACACTGTTTTCAAATCAGTTTAGTTACTTTAAGTTATGAACCTCGGGGCTTGGGATGGAGAGCATTGCTGCATCCTTTGTCTAACATGTTTAGGGTTCTGTATGCAATCCCCAAAAGCACAGTCTCTATCTCTGTATCTGTCTCTGAATTTATATCTCTCTCTCTTTCATGCACACACACATGCACACACAGATACAGAGATACACACAGATATTGTGACAATTTACAGGACAGCCTGGGATAGATAATGGATTCCCAGTATAACACTATATTTTAAGTTATAGAAAGATTTTTTGTATCTTAAATGAATTTAACCTTTCTAGGCGGTGAGAACAGAGTCTCAAGCAATTGCCTTGTACTCTTAGATTCAGACAACCCTCCTGTCTCAGCCTCCCAAGCAGCTAGGACTATAGGCACATGCTCTTGCATTCATCAATATTTTATGATTTAAGAAATAAAGTATTTCTTAGAAAGTACAGAATGCAAATATCCTAATTCTATACATGTCCTATAAATATCTTAATTCTATAACACAATTTAAAGGCAAATATATAAGCATCACTCTACAAGTTTTTAAGAAAAAAATTCTTTGCCAATCTACCAGGTTATTTTTATTATTGTACTTGGTGAATTTATCTACAAATTCAATCGTTTTATATTAAGGAAACTAACTACTCAGGAAACTCAGAAGAAGAGCTGACTAGAATTTAATATCATTGATAATAAAAACTAAGTCATGAATCAGTTCAGTTTTTATCAAGAGCCTCCCTTCCAGCATGTGATTACCACTGGAGAAGAGGGGACTGGTATGATCTCTGCCCCTCTCATGATCCCAGAAAATTAAAACTAAATAATGAATACATTGTTCAGATGTCTCCTGAATAAGTGTGAACCCAAGTCCACAGTGTTAGAAGACGTTTCTGAGGAAATGTGTTTTGTTGTGTTTGTTGTTGTTCTATAGTTGGTTTTCTTCTCTCTGTAGAATGAAGAAAAGTTGTCAGGAAAAAAAGAAGAAAAGGTATCTATATTTTAGGATGAGATGAGTAGGAAAGAATGTAAAAATAAAAAAAAGAAGCATGATTAATTAAAATACTATAAGTAAAGGGAACATGAAAGTGTGCCTGAAATTCCAGCACTGAGGTTTAAGGATTTTTATGAATTTGGTTATATAGTGTACACCATGCTACATAAAACAAATATTCAATTATGTTAAACAACTATTATGAAAAGAAAAAGTATAAGGTGGTGAACATCTAATAATATGTGCACAGTAGTGCTTGGTAATTCATGTTGGAACAAATTAAAAATAAGAATCTGTACATAAAAGTGAGCTTTCACAGATGAAATCCCAAAGCAGGTGGATTATAATTTGATACACTAAGTTGCTAGGCAGCACTCTTCTTGTCTCAGTAGATTAACACTGTGAATGTTTGTATCTCAAACAAACATGGCTCATCCCTGTAGTGGCAAGCCATTCCTGTTCACTCTTGAAGCTAAGCCATCTGGAATGTGGATGCTCAAGTCAGCAACAGATGAGACCCGGTGCTTGACAGCTGTGCTCAAATGAGCAGCAGGGCTAGAAATGGCTTGTCTCCCATTCACGAGGTCTGCTCATGTTACAGTGTGCAGCATGGGATACCTTCTCATGGTTCACATGTGGCTGTATTCTGGAAGATATTGCTTATGCTCAAAGAATGACTGTGTGATGAACACCTGGTGTTATTTATGCCATGAAATGTTAAGAAGAATAAACCTTGTTGCAATGAAATTGATAGATGATCTGTGTTTCTTTGGAGGCTCTATAGAGAAGAGAAAATGTCATCTAAACAGGAGAAAACGGGCTCTGCAATGTTCCCTTCCAATTAAAGGGTGTAATTTCTTTCCTTAGGAGTCTCGTAATCTGTATGTAATTTAGCAGATATGTTTACAAGAAACTTTAAAAGTAAGTAAGATGTTGTGAATGTTTACATAGGATTTATGCAAAACTGTGACCATAAACTGACAGAATGGGTAAAGTAGGAGTATGGATATGACTGGCAATCTCTTTTAGAAGTTAAGAAAAAAATGGCTATACTACAACATACATACAAAATTACTTATAAATCAGCCTCAGGTGTTCAGTTGAGAAGTATCAGTCAGTTTCAACCATTTTATATTTCCTTTACCAGAGAACAGAATGTTTAACTGAATAAACATTTTTTAACTGAGAATAATATTTGTATCTAACTACGAAATGGAAAATACAAGTATGAAAAAATATATGTGGGGAACATAGCTAGTCCACCTATAAGTTAGTCAGTAAAAGTTTTATTTTTGTGTACACATGATTTTAAATGTACCCTTGCTGTGCTGAGGGTTGAGGGTGTGACTCAATTGTGAAGCATTTGCAGAGCATGTGTGAAGCACTGGAGCAGAAATCAACCAATCAGTCCATCAGTAATGGTGGAAAGGACAGATAACACCAAAATTTTTGTATCCAATATCTTGAAAAGGGGTAAGTTAGAGTGGGAAAGAGATTAAAGGTAGACATAAAATAAGGGAAGACATATATCAATATGCATATTGATACAGTTAGCCTGGGTAAGAACTGCATCAGACACAGTAAACATTTATTATTAGCTAACTAAAGGATGAAATTTTGAATCTTGAAATTCTGTGGCTCTGATCTTTTTATTGAATTAACTAACATTTCTTCTCAAAAATAAGTTGATCAACTCTTGGTGCAAACTCCATTTTGCATTATAATGTACATAGTGTATGGATGTGACTGTGCTCCCACTCATGTTTCTTAGTGTGTTTCCTAGGTGGAAGCCTTGTTTTCACAGAGAGCACACTGTTGTCTGAAGAAATACCAGCCTCATGGAACCTGCCTACCTAAGTCTTGGGTAGAACAGGACCAAAGCTGTGGGAAAGATAGGGCATTGGGAATCTGGCTTTCCATAAAAACCTCAGCACACAACCATCGTTATCACCAACTTCTTCACGGCTCTGTATAAAATTCTGTCAACAAATCTGTCAATGACCAGTTTTCTTATTCTTATGAATCCACTCAAGACAGTTGACAAAGTATACAGTTCTGACTTGTGCATTGTCAAATTGCACAGATACTGGAACTGTCAGTAAAATACAGCAGTTTTAAGTAACACAGTAACTATTATTTTCAATACGAATCCATTACTCTAAAATACACAGTGAAAAATGCAAAGAAGTTAGGTTATTAGAATATCTTATTCCTATTCAGAACACTTTAACCTAATAATTATTTTACTACTGTGCCCTGCTCTATAACATTTGGTACTTGATGGAGGCAAGGTAATGGTGATTTCTGTACAAATGGATGTGGTTCTTTGTAAATCTTAGTAATTAAAAAACTGACAGAATATATATTTCCTTTTATTCACATTGCAGAAAGACTATCTGTGCCTACAAGTGCCTGTGAATTTTCAGCAAGCTTTTGATAATATATTTCAAAGGCCGGCTACCTTCTAGCAAGGCTTTGACAAAGGCTTTGAAGAAAGTCTCTCAGCAACAGGATGACAGTGGTTTCCAGAAACCCTCCCTTAACTACATGTGCTCAAACACACAATCACGTACTCATTTGCATCACCTGCATTTGGGAAAAAGCTACTTATCTAACCTATCAAAATATTGGTTAAAAAGGAAAATATAGCAAAAAGGAGATACACTTAGAGTCTTCAGAACCTCAGAAGGGTCTGATATTCTGTTTCTACGGTTTGAAAGAGCCAGTAGATAGCAAATTCAGCAAATAGGTTGAACTCATGCATTCAGTACAATGGAAAGAATATACCGAAGTTCTCAAAAGTTCAGATTCAGGGACACCAAAGAATGCATTATTGATGAGTGTTCATGCTTCATAATGTTAATGTTTACCTGTCCTGACTTTTGCTACAAATATAAGAACCTTTTCCCAGGACCATTCTACAGAATAAATCCAAGCAAATTAATATGCTGCTGCCTTACTCTCTGATTTACACAAATAAAAGTACACACACAGAAACACAAACACACATACAACACATGCACACACACACACACACACACATATATATGTGTGTATGTGCTGTGTGTGTCAATACTATGTACTTACATATATATATAATTTGCAATTATTTTTTATTTTATAATACATAGTGTATTGTATATTTTATATTATATATGTAATTTTAAAAATGTAAAGTCAGATAAAAAGAAAAATAGTATGTGAGAACTTAATTTTTTAAGTTCTAAGGATTAACAGGTTGTAAACTGTGCACCTGACAGTGATTACTAGCAATACTATTTGATCAGTCAGCGAAGGGGGTGGTCTAGTTAATTGAACAAGTTCTTTGGCCTTTTTTAGTGACACAAAGTTATTAACAGGTTCCTGAGATGCAGAATAAAATTCCTTGGATGAAAATGTCATGGATACAAAGCAAAGTGCTTACTTCAAGAGAGTGATGGGGAAAAAAAAAAAACACAAACAAGAACAACAAAAGAGACTTGACAAGAGGGTGATGGGAAAAGACAAGCTAACCTACAACCCTGTCTGAGTCCATGTGAACATCTTTATTAGGCGGAAGTTGGTTTGAAAAGTGTCTGCCCTAATCAGTGGTGTCCTTAGTCTGTCTCTTTCACTGTGAGAAATTCATAGCAATGAGCTAAACTAGGTGTAGATTGATGTGACATAACAGCCAGTCCTTATGTAGACTTCACACAGCTGTTTCTGATTTCACTGAAGAGCTGGGAAACAGAACAGTGCCTGTTTGCTAACTAAAAACACTAATCTACTTAGAAATACCAATCAGAGAGTCTGTGATACCTCCTCTGTGATTTAACGTTGGCTTCAAACCAGCTTGGCTTACAGCTAAAAGAAAAGTAAAATACAGATGAAGCTGGTAGCATCAATGAGTAAACTGTAGTACGGGAAAGTTGAAGTCACACACCCATAGTTCACATTCTGTGGAATTAGAAGCATTTATAGAGATATAATTTCTAGTCTAGGTTTACCTTGAACTCACGGTGGTCGGTCTTGATTTCCTGACCATCCTACTTTGACCTCCCAAGACCTTAATTAAAAATCTTTAGCACTGTATCAGGCTGATGTGAAGCATAGAAGAGAGCACAGATCTGTGTCCATGCCAGGAAAGCACACTATCAACAAAGATAGAACCCCAGCCAGCAATGAGAGTCTTCATTTTTCACAGTGCTTACATATTAACTTTCCCAAATAAATATATGCATGTGTGTATTCTTTTGATATAGCAAACATGTGGTATATAGCTACGATTTGCTGCTACAGAATATTGCCATTTGGTGTCTTTTTCTCATGCATTATATTAACCTTTCATCTCTGAGTTACCTGACTCTGCCGACTAGTTTCTTTAATTTCCACTCTGTCTTCTGCACATTACTGCACATAACCATCTTGGGCAAAGTACTAACAGTCACGCCATGAGAAGATAAACATGTAAGAAAATGACATAATTTCTGCCTCAAGCATAAGATTTTCCAGAGGCATGGTTGTACTAAACCCCAATAAAAAGACACACCAGTACATAATTGCATTCTATTCTGGAAGAACACTTAGCATTTATTAAAAAGAGAGTGAACTTGGTTGTAGAAAGAACTGTTTAGTCTCAAGGCAACTCATGAGAGGACTCTGAAATAATGTAGCATACAGAGCTCATCACCTTAGCAGTTTTCACTTTTGCAATAACCTTGAGCTCACCTCCTCTTCTTCCTGGGAAATGAAGAGTCTCTCTTGCTGTCTCCTGGTTTGGGAAGAGGATACAGGCTCCAAAATGAGAAATGATAGTGAAGATATAAGAATTGCTGAAAGTGGGGTAGGAAAGTTTTTCTTTAGAGATCAGTTGAAACTGCTTACTCTATGATACTTTTAGTTGTGAATTATTTGACTTGTTAGATCATTGAAAATCACAATATAATTGATATTCATGAACAATTCCCTGAGGTAGATCCTAATATATAATGAGTAATAAATTCTTTTCTAAGCACATCAGGCAAAACTCCTACCATGGTAAACATTATGATAAATTGATAACTGGCACAAGGTACAATGCTGGAATAACAGGCTGAAGTAGATCATGCAAATACACCTTGGAAATGTAGCTGGGAGTCAGTACATTCACAATCCACAAAAATGAGATACCATTGAGTGTATCCTTCCTTAACTCATTGTTACATAAAATCCAATCTAAACTCCTGCCCTGCACAAATTCAATATAAAAGACATATACATTTTCATATATAACTACTAAGCAAACATTTAATCAGAATTAGAATACAACACTAATTGTTCCAAAGTGGTACTCAGGAGAGTCATTTTAATTTTTACATAGAGTGGATGGGATGAAGAAGAAATGAACAAAGCTGCCTTGCATAGTTGAAGTAAAGTTGGCTTGCACTCAGAGGATTTTTTACTTTACCTGATGGTAGTAGCATCAACGGTTAGTGTCAGTCAAGGGGATGTTTTCTGATGTGACACTGAAGTAGAAAAGTGTCTATTGGAGTGCTAAGTTGCCATTTCTTTAAATCAGGCCTGGGATGGTCATGTGGCATTGTATGGGCAGCACGTGATCTCAATAGTTGGTCAATATCAAGAACGTAGGTAGTTGGTATGGATCTTTGGGAAAGGCCTTGTCTCTTATGCTCAAAACTTTGTATTCAGTCCCTAGCACCTCAGCAGAGCGAATATCAAAGTCAAGAGCAATCAGACCAGGTCTGGATCTTCCCCTACATTATGAGGCACTAAAAATATTGCATCCTCTGGTACAATCACGGAGGTTGACGAAAATATCGGGAAGATTAACTATATTAATATGACACGTTTCTTAGTGTTATGAGTAAAATTATAATTTTAATACATTCATAAAATTCATATTGATAAAATTTTAAGCAATTAAAATCCATTAGAGTACCTCACAATATTATCTACCCTCAAGTTATTTTTACCTTGAAATTTGTAGAAAAAATAACAGGTTTTAATTGTTACTAAAGAGCACATATATTTTCTTATAATTTTAAACAGACAAATGTTAAATATTCCAATCATGAATGTATCAGAAAAATAAAAAAAATATTTGAGTAGATTGGACATATGTCCTAACAGAAATACTTAATATTAAAATAAACAGGAGATGCAAATGAGGAAACTAAAGATTGCTTTTGAAGAGAGAATTAAAAATTCCTTGTGAGTCATGAATGTGTAAGGGGATATAACCAGAATTTGAACTCTCTATCTCCTGATATCTTTTTTTTTCATATTACTAGTTAATTTATTGATTTACTTTACAATCCAATGGATCACAGCTTTCCCTCCCTTCTCTCCTCCCAGTCCCTACCTCTCACCTCTCCCACCTCTCCATTCCACCTCCCTTTCTCCTCAGAGAAGGAGAGACCTCCCAAGTATACCAGCCTGCCTTGGCATAATAAGTTGAGGTAGAGCTAAGTGCATCTTCTCCAACTGAGGCTGGACTGGCAGACCAGTTAGGGAAAAGGGATCCAATGGCAGGCAACAGAGTCAGAGACAGCCCCTGCTCTAGTGGTGAGGGGAATCACATGAGAACCAAGCTGCACATCTGTTACATATATGTAGGAGACCTAGGTCCATCCCATGAATGTTCTTTTTTGGTAGTTCAGATTGTGTGAGTATCTGTGGGCTCAGATTAGTTGATTCTGTAGGTTTTCTTGTAGTGTCCTTGAGATTACTGGCTCTTTCAAACCTTTTTCCTCCTCTTCCACAAGATTCCCTGAGCTCCACCTAATGTTTGGCTATGGGTCTCTATATATTTCCATCAGCTGCAGGGAGACTCCTCTTAGAAGACAGTTATGCTAGGCTCCTGTGTGCAACTATAGCAGAATACCATTAATAGTGTCAGGATGCAAAGGACAAAAAGTAGGGAGGACTGAAGTAGAGAGAACTGGAAAATAGAACTGAAATTGATGGTGGGACAATTCTGAGGTGAGCCAGAACCCCAGAAAAGGGAAACTATGAAGAATCTATGAGGATGATCCTAGCTAAAACTTCTCACAACAAGGTATATAGAACTTCTAACCACTGATTGGATATTTTGAATGTCAATACATGTGAATAGTAACAGAGTAACACAAAATGACCAAGAGAGTTTTATCCTAGAAATGCAAATTTTGTTTACCATATAGAACCCAGTAAGTCAGGAAATGTACAGCCTTAAAGAGAAACCACAACATGGCACTCTCATGTGAATTCACACAGAAAAGGTACTAAATAAATATGTCAGCACTTTTAATGATTAACCCATACACATGATAAAAAAAATGGAATTTAACTTGATGTAACTTGTAAAGGATATCTGCAAAATCAGCAGCTAACCTTACATTTAATAATGGGAGACAAAACAAAAACAAGCAAAAAAAGAAATAAAAAAAAAAATAAGTGCACACCAGCATTACAGAATGACTATGCACAAAAGAGACAGAATAAAATATATGTGTAATAAAAAACAAAACCAGCTTTCTTATCTGTGGATCACATAATTGTATATATCCTAAGTAATACTTAAACTGTTGCAAGTAAAAATTTCATCAAGATTATAAGATTCTAGATCAGTGCCTAATATTAGGTTTTATTCAATGTTCCATCAATAATAGGCACACAATAAATACAATGAAGTAATGACACATGGCAATGAGAACAGAAATGCTTCAGATTAAGTATATATTATGCATATTTAATGTATTATATAATATATAGTATTGTTATAGACTGAGCAAACACCCTTTCTATATCCAAAAACCTGTAGGCCCAAGCTACCAGTGCAGAGGTGTTAGGTGGTAAGACATTCTGACATATCACTAAAATCATGAGGGAGCTATTTTAAGATGAATCAACTCCCTTACTAAAGTGAGAGTCTCCACTGGCTATCATGGAAAGATCCAATAACAAAAGATCTTGTGCTGTTTCTATAGTGTAGTCTATAGTCTTCTCCTAAAATGAATGGAATCATCACTTGAAGCAACAGGGGCAACTATAATCATAATGAATTCCCAGAATCTCTGTGTTACTTCTGTGTCCCTTTGGGCCAAACTCCTACCTGATTCTAAATAGGCATGGTGATCATTAGGAGTATCTGTCTCCATGACCTATCTCAACCCCCATCAAAACTGATAGCAGAGAGACAAGTCAATGTCTTAAATCTGCAGTCAGACCTTGAAGAAAAAAAATATTACCATAAGGGAATTATCCATGATGATGAGACCTTACCCTGGATAAGTGATTATTACCAGACTTAGCCAGTCAAAGACAGTGGTAAGACTTGGGATCACTTTGCAGAACCAAGGCTGAAGACAGTGATGCTGGACCTTGACTAGGATTGTTGATTTATGTTTTATGCCATTCTTTATCTCTTTGTTTGGTGTAAGTGAATGTGTTAATGTGCAAAATGAACTGATTCCTGCACAAGTTCAGTACAGTCACTGCTAGTTCCTGTGTCATAGATATGGACAAGTTGATTTTTACATAAATACTGAAATAAAGATATCTGAAAGCAAACTAGAATCTGGAAGAAGGCTCAGAAGCTGAGAGTGTTTGCTGCCTTTAGCAAAGATACCAGTTTAGTTCTTAGTACCCAAGTTTGATGGTTCAAAATCATCTGTAACTTTAGTTCCAGTGGATTAAACACCCTTTTCTAGCCTCAGAAAATATCTGCACTAACATGCAAGTAGCCCCAACTCACAACAACCAAACATTTACCTACACAAAAAAATAAAAAGATTCTTCAAAGCAATGTTATAGGGCTCATGTATTCCAGTTTTGAAAGTTAATACAAAGCTACAATAACCCAAATACTTCCGTCCTAAAGCACAAACATACTGATGGAGAACTGAAATATAGTAATAGTGTTATATTTATGTTCAATTGATACTTGCCACAAAATTGCATGGCAATTCAATTTGAAGAACCATGTTTTACCTAGTGGTACTAGAACTAACAAATATTAACATGGAAAAGAATATAAAGGGAATATAACTTCATTTAGAAAAGTTAATTCAAAGTGAGTCATAGATATAACTGTAAAGGTAAAGCTAAAACTATTAAAAAGTTTAAGAATAAAATTTGGTGAACTTGGATTAGGTCCTTGTTATATATATATCAAACACTGAGAACCAAAAATGAGAAGAAAGTTAGACTCTCTTAAAATGAAAGTAGTTTTGAAAATGACACAGCAGATCTCTACACCATAAAATAGCATGGGGAAACTGTCCTTTGCCTTCTCTCTCTAAGCCTGTTCAAAGCTTTTAACAGTGCTGAAGTAGGCCATTCATCCCATTGTGATTTACCGCTTGATTTTGTTAGCAGCCATGTCTAAGTCTGAACAGCTAAGAGTACTGTCTATCTATAGAACTATGCACAACTATAGCTGTAGTCTATTGAAGAAAACATCAGCTCAACTCCTCTTTAAATTGTCATGGGTGGGAGGGTGACACATGTATGCCACAGTCTGAGTGTGAAGGTCTGAGGACAACTTGTAAGAGATAATTCTCTTTCTCTACCATCTGAGTCTAGGAATTAAAGCCAAGTCAACATGCATGGAGGCAATACCTTTGCAAGCTGAGAAAGCTCAATAGCCCTTAATATACATAACAGCTTATTTGAGTGAGAAATATATCTGTCTGCCATAAAGAATGCCTGTGTCCTCATCTTCTTGTTTAGTCCAAAGAACATAAATGGATTAAAAAGACATTTGTGGTGTGTGTGGGATCTTAGGACAAGAAGAATAACTGCAAAGTATATCATTTCATTCCATAGACTTTGCTTAACACATGTATAATTATTATATAATATTTGGTTTCCCTCACACTTTAAGTATCAAGCTTGCTTGATTTGGCTTTTTTTTTTCTTTTTCTTTTCATTACCAGCAATGTAGGGCTTTGCAGTAATAGCCTGCATTCTTTTTGTTGTTCTAAAAATGGCCTGTGTCTATTTTCTATGCATGATCTATGCCTTAGATCCTTTGTCTCCTTTTTTTTTACAGTGTCTCCACTCTAATATATTCATGCATTTTAGTTTTTGCTTTTCTCCAAGCATACACCAAGTTCTTGTCTAGCACTGTCCTTTGAAATGACCACGTTAATATGGAAAACAATCGCATAGCAATTAGATAATGACATTTGCATTGCTGTACCTAAAATTATAGTAATAACACAATTTATGTATTTGTTTATTTATTTAGTGTGTGTGTTTGTGAGGGAGAGAGAGAGAATGTGGATTGTGTATATGTATTTGGCTGTCAACAGTCTTTCTTTTCAGGTCCCAAATGTGAAATCCAGGCTGTAAGACAAGGCAGCAAGTGACTTACTAGTTGAACTATCAGCTTTAGTTTTCTTGTTTGTTTTGTTTTCTTTTTCCTTTTTTTTCTTCTTCTTTTTTTTCTTTATTAATTACACTTTATTCACTCTGTATCCCCCCTGTGGTTCTCTCCCTCCTCCCGTCCCAATCCCACCCTTCCTCCACCCATTGCATGCATGCCCCTCCCCAAGTCCACTGATAGGGGAGGTCTTCTTTTCCTTCCTTCAATCCTAGTCAACTAGGTCTCATCAGGAGTGGCTGCATTGTCTTCTTCTGTGGCCTGGTAATGCTGTTTCCCCCTCAGGGGGAGGAAATTAAAGAGCAGGCCAATCAGTTCATGTCAGGAGAACACAGGGGTCTTTTCTGAGACTGATATTCCAACAAAGAACTATGCATGGAGATAACCGAAGACCCCTGGCACAGATGTAGCCCAAGTGTAGCAGTTCAGTATCCAAGTGGGTTCCATTGTAATTTTTTTTTTTTTACTCTTACTACTACCAATTGTTCAATGTTACTTTACTGTGTGGTATTCCTATACATGTATATGTTGCTGAAGATTATTAATATTTAGTATTGCTTTATCTTTTAGTTATATAGTGGTTAGTCCGAAACCAGCTATGTACCCAAATCACCACGCAGAAACTAGGATTTATTTAATTAACTTAGAGCACAGTGTTGGGCAATAGTTACTCCATCATAAACCTCCAAGCCCATATAGCTTCCTCCCATTCAGATTTACCACATTATACATGCTTTTTAGTCATATCTTAGATCCAGTTCATTTCTCCTGATGTCTCCAGATCCTCTCCTCTCAGAACTCTCCTCCCACTTCCTTTCTTTCTCCTCCCCTCAGGACCAAGATGTCCCACCCTACTCTCTCCATTGCTCAGCATTGGCTGGTTGTTTTTATTGGTAACACAGAGAACAAATGGTAGCATGTTTACACAAACTTGTGACAAGTGATGCTTCGAATAAACATCACAATGCAATTTTGGATTGAAACCCGATATTGGGGTAGAGAAATAAGCATTTGAATGAAGAAGGATGAATTGTATACTTTCCACAAGAACATTTTACCAGCAATATGTTGCATGTCTTTCTACTTTACATTGTTGGGGTTTATCTGGAGCTACTATGTATCCAAATTTTAATTTCTTGCCCTCAATGATAACTGTTCTGTGAACAAATTCTCATCTATCCAACATGATGTAGTTAGGCCCAAGGGGGGAACCCCCTAGGAAACCCTAAGTTTCTGAAGGGGATGAAGAGAATTCAGGAGACCAATCATCGATGCAATAGGATGAGGTTTAATTCAGCCATCCTAAGATGGGGCTGTCCCCCACCCCACACAAAATTAGGGAGGAACAGCCAGGAGAGACAGGAGTATGAGGTTTTTAAAGGAAGGAATGCAGGAATCGCAGAGGTTGCGAGCTTGGCGACACTGGATTGAGTAGTTGACTTTTAAAATGATTGGTTCATTTTAGGCACCAAGTCCTTCTGGTCTTGCCCGGATCTGAGTTGGGGAACTGTGACATCTGGACTGGTTACTAAGCAACGTTATCTTGTACTGCAGATCTGGACACTCCTCCACAGAGGGAGGAGACCTTTCCTAATCCTTTGCAATGGGTCTTGTCTCAATTTATCCGCTCCTCCTCCTGCCTTCTGTAAAAGTGCTGGGAGAATTTAGTTTAACATGGGGTATAGAATTTATAAAGAAACCTGTAAAGCTAGCCTGTTCCTTTCAATATTATATAATCTTTGCTTCCCAGTTTATCCCTGATTGGCTAAATAAAGCCACCTGCAACCTTGAATGCACAGAGAGGTAGGCAGAACCAAGATTCAGGTTTTTGGAGGTAGCAGAAGAAGCACAAAGAGGGAGGAGAAAGAGAGAAAGGAGCAGGTCGCTGTGGGTTACCATTATCTGGAAGCCATGTTGATGAAACAGCTTGTTCTGAGGATTGGCTTGGTTGAGAGAAGCAGCCAAAATGGAAAACATATGTAAGTATTTATGGGTGTCTGGCTTGGAAGTAGACAAGATAGCTTAGAGAGATATCTGCCCAGCCTTAGTGCATTAAAATCTAACAGGTTTCTGTATCTTTTGTTGATATAATGAACAGGTTAAGGAATAACTGCTATTTTAATAATTCTATAAATCAATATTAAATATTAATAACTTTAAACATTATGTGGTAAGAAAACCTTTGGTCTAAACATATTGTACAAATTGTTTCATTGTTTTCCTTACAAAATTTAATTTATCTGATTAATTTTCCTCCATCCATAAACAGATCTGCCCATGTGGTTATTATATGATTATCCTGTCTGTAAATGTTTGATTCACTCATACTTTCTCTAAACAAAATCAGTGGAGTATTCAGTATTGTAATAATATGTGAGCAGTAGATGATATAATTTTTCATTTTCATTGTGGCAACATTCACTACCAAAATAGTTAATTGTATTATATGGTGCTGGAAAACATTTAAGTTACCTAAGAATGAAATACTTTCAAAATGTGATATAAATCTATTTGCTTTGAAAATGAGATAAATTTTTCATATTTTATTCCTTCAAAAAGGCATTATTCAAAAAAGTTAAACTGTTTTTAAAATACTTTTCAAAACCATGAAAGAAACTGCATTGATTGCCATGAAATGAAAAGAACCTTGACTCAACACAGCAATCAACCATTTCATCTGTCACTATTTCATTTCTCTTTTACAAAAAGATGGTACAAAAATCTTTCTTCATCATACATTGAAGAGTCCTCCAGAATTCCTTCAAAATATGTAAGCCTTTCCTATGAGATCCAAATGAAATAAGAAATTAAATGTCAACATTATTATTGACTGAAAGTTATGGCATAGTGTATTAATTTATGCAAAATACTGTCTTATCTAAACTTGTCTAAGACAAGAAAATGTGGTCAAAGGAAATAAATATAAAACTAATATATAAATAAGTTTAAAACAGAAACCAAATAACATCAGCAGAACAGGCCATAGAGTTAGTTTTGTAGCTTCCTTCATTTTTAACTTATACTTGTAATTTATTTTCTACTTGCCTATGAGGTGTGCGTACATGTGCCAAGGATATTGAATGTGTGTGTATGTGTGTGTTGTTTGCGTACAGAGGCATATGTGTACTTGGATGTGTGTTGTTTATATGGAGAGGCATGTGTCTATTTGTGTGCTTATGTGTGCGTTTGCATGTGTGCAAGCAGGCGTTGACAATGTCTTCTGTGTTCATTACCCATCTTGTGTAGTGAGGCAGGATACCCCTCATTTGACTGCAGAATTCACTGACTGTACTAGTTTAGTTAGCAGTCTTGCATGATGGATCCCTGTTTCTTGCTCCAAAAGAAAGTGTGTGATAGGACTTCACACCCACTCCTTATTCATAAGAGTGCCGACCTCAAGCATCACATATCTACATACTCCTTCCTTCTTAGGGTTTTTTTTTATTTGCTTGATAATAAAAGCAGTGCTGTCATATCCCACTTCTTCTAATGAGACATCAGGTGATAAAGGTTTGGGGTAAGGCAGCCAAGGCATTTTTCCCTTAGAAGAAGATACTGATTTCAATTCAAGAAGTTAGCAGAATGTAAATTCACTCATGATTGCTGTTCTTCTGTTTTATTCTGCTTCAGTTAGTCCAGCATGTTGTACTGAGAATTTTCTGTCACCCAGAGCCCCCTGGCACATTTATAATGGCAAATGAGGTATAGGCTAAAGATTTTCTACAGTGTGCACATAAAGTAGTTTGTTATATGTTGCACAAAATTGTTTGGGTTCATTAACTTAAAAGGAAATGACTGTATTAGTTTATTTTATAATCTCAATTTCATTTCTGCAGTACTATCACTCTGTCCACTCCAAATCCAAATTGAAAAAAGGAGGATTATATCCATTGACAAGGCAGATTAGATTCTGAATTACTACACAATACCACTTAGATAATATTACTGGTCTTAATATAGGGAAGTAAATTAAAACTATTCATTTTGAGATTATTTTAGCTGTATCTATACAGTTAATTTATTAATAAAAAGGCAAATAATTAGATAATCTCTTTTTGCCATTGATTTCTAAATGGGCTTTAAAATTTCTAATAACTTCTATTTTCATAATTATGAAGGAAACCAAGTTTTATTAATTTCTATTTCAACTGATCAAATGTGAAACTACAGAACTATAACCTATTAAAAAACCAACCATTTGTTATTAAGAGAATAAACTGTTGAAACCTTGGAGCTGAAAAGATAGTTCAGCAGTTAAGCACATGTACTTTCTTGGGAAATGACCCATATTCTATTTCTAAGGCTTATGCCAGGAAGCTCACAACACCTATACTTCCAGCTGTAGAGGATCCAGTGTCGACTTTTAGACTCTGGAGGCACTCTACAGAAATGCCCATAAGAAATATATTCCTAAGGGTAAACACTGGTACTTATAACTCAGAAGAAACCAACAACCACCCATTTTGACTAAAGGCCTCTCAACAGAAGGGAATTAATGTGAGGCACTATAGACTTAGCCATCTCCCTATGCTTAGTAAGATCACACATACTAGAGAAAAACCTAGTACTACCAGTTTTCTATGATAATGTAATCGCTAACTGCATTCTAAATACTTAGCCACAGGTAAATGTAGTACTTACTCAGCATCAAAATCATTTGTTTTTCGTATCAGACAGAGATTATTACAATGATATATAACTAGGCAAAATGCAGAGATCAGCTGATGATTGGGTGCCTGCCCAAAATCAATGCATGAACACAAACCCTACATTAAGGCTTTGGAAAGACTGTAGAAGAATGGTCAGGAAGGTTTTAACAGCCATGTAAATAAAGTGTTCTCTGTTGGGAGCCACTGTTCTAGCAGCTGCTTTGCTATTTAAATCTCAGTGGAAAGATTGCTTTTACCAGGACTTCACTGGAGTCAGGGAAGAATTTCCAAGTCTATCTCTTTTTGTGCTATTTCCAAGTCTATCTCTGTTTGTGACAGCAGGTTGGATAGCTTGTCAAAAATCACACCTCTTGTTTTACCTCCTTGTGAGTTTAACTCATTGTGCTGAGCTGCTTTTTCTCTGACTTAAAAGCAGTCTGAAATAAAGCAAGGTTTCTAGTCTCTACTAGAGGCTCTCGAAAAGGTCCCATGTGTTGTGCATTAGTTTATTAATTTTAATCCTCATTTCCAACTCAGGAACCGTTTGACTCTGCTGGAGGGCTCCAGCAGTTCTCTAATCTCTGGAAGTGGAGGAGGAGATGGAAGAAAGTGTGGATCTAAAAATTGGAGTTGGAGAGGAGTGTAGGTGAATGTGATCAACTACATTGTAAAAATTAACTGCTGAAGTAATTAAAATATTATTAAATTTTTTTATTTATTTCAATTTATTCACTTTGTATCCTCATTGTAGCCCCCTCCCTAGTCTGCTACTGGTCTGATCCAGCCTGCCTCTTCTCCTCTATGCCCTTTCCCTAGTCCCCTGATAGGGGAAGACTTCTTCCCCTTCTATCTGACCCTAGCCTATCAGGTCTCATCATCTTCCTCTGTGGCCTGGCAAGGCTGCACCCCCCAGAAATTAGAGTATTCGACATAATTGTTAGCATTTTGGAACCAAACCTGCTTTTGGGTTGCCTAGCAACTTATGATGTCATCATGTGTCTCTGGCCAGATGGCCACAATTGGAAGCTGTGGTTATCTTACCCCTTAAAGGGACAACCCGACACTTGGTCTCTCTTGGTTTCTCTTGCTCCTGGTCTCTTAGTCTTTTTCCCTTTCTCTTTCTTCCCCTTTTTTCTTTTCCCTCTTCTCTCTTTCCCCCCATCATGTCCTGCTTTACCTGCTCTCCCTTCTCTTCCTCCCTCCATCTCCATCTAATAAACTTCTTAATATAAAACCTGTTGTAGCCATCATGATTTAATTCGTTCCCATCAATAATGACACTTTGTCCTTTGAGTAGAGTCATGTAGCATAATACTGAGGCTTAATGTATAATAGCAGTGAAAGTGTCCTGTGTACAGTCATGCTTGAATATACAATTAACACAAGTAAAATAACAAATATCAAATCATTGCAAGACAAGTAAAACAATGTTTGAGAACCTTAAATATTGTGCAAGTCATATGTGGCTTAATACAAAAGAAAAGGATATGGATCATCGGTTGTTTTTTAGATACTGATCAAATTATTTTCGTTTTTCTGAAGAATAATTTATATTTCTCCATTATTTATTTCTTGTCTCACTATTTCATTACTACATTCCTCATTTTCCCCCCTTTTACCTCCTCTTCTTGCAGGTGACTAACACAAAAGGATATGAATTTAATAACCATGTATGCTGATATAGTGGTTAATTTTGAAAAGCTAATGATAATGATATGTAATCCACATGAAAATTCTACAAACGTGGATGGTCGGGATACATTAAATAATAAAGTGAAGAACTATGGGCAAAAAAATTAAGTATGTTTTTTTTGAATGTGCAGTCCACTATTAAAACATCATTTGTGCTATTCTATCACTGAGTGTCAAAAAAAATATTTTTTTTTTCTAATTAACAAGACACCTTTTTATCCCCTCATTGTCTCCTGGAGGCTTTTCATAGAAATGATGTTCTGTTATTTTGATGAATGTTTTTGGGTTGTACTTACATTGGTTTTCATTTTGAAACAACAGCTGACCTTTGAGCATTGCTGCTCTTGCCCTAAGAAGAATGTAAGTACCCTCCCTGATGGAGAGCTATCAGACACCAATCTGTAGCCAGTCACAGCTTTCCAAGACCAAATATCACAGTGTTCTCAATAGAAGTACTAACACTCAGACAGTATTCTCATTTTTCTATTCGAAAGCTGAGATCAGATGTGGTTGATGGCAGGATCCAGAAGGATAAACACGCATGAATCACATACACAGCACTTATCAGAGAAGAGAATGAAGAACTTCTTAATGTGACCACGTTGCTAAATCCAGAGCTCTAAGAGACATCACAAAAGAATATGACACTATTGGCTTATGCCACTTGAACATTTCTTCAAACATCCCAGTAAAGAGAAGAGGAAAATGTTTTATGTTCTTTACTAAACAAAGTCTGTTTTTATTTTAACATGACACAAGAAAACCAGAGTTAAAATGTAGTCATCAAGAAATATATCTATACAAAGAGAAAAGATTTTGTCTGATACAAAGTACCTTTAGTGAAAGAGAAAGTTAAGAATTACATTCGTTCCTAGGTAAATAATTTTGCTATTTTAAATGCTTCTTTTAAAATATTCTTCAAAAGTAGTTTTATTTTTGTATTTTAAGATTATAATATAGTTGTTACTTTTCCCTTTACTCCTTCAAACCATTTAATTTACTTCCACAGTCCCTTTTGCTCTTTTTATGGCCTCTGGCCTTTTTATTTAACAATTGCTTACCTACTCAATCTATATAATATAACATGAATATGGATGTGGAAATGGATATGGGTATTATTATGGATATATGATTTTCAGACTGATCTCTAATTGCAGGCAGAAAACACAACTAATCAAAACGCAGAGATCAAGTGATCCTGTCTTGCTCATTTCCAGCACCCGAGGCTGAGAACTTCTTGGAAGTGGAAGCAGCAAGATTCCCAGAACCAAAGGAACATAACATTTGCTGAGATTGTGTCTCCTTGAGATGTCAGGAAAGCTATGCATTATAATCAAGATGGCTACCTAAACAACAGAACAAGGATGACACCAACTGATATGCTAACTTTAAAGGGGAAAGCTCATGGGGTTCAACCCTACACAAAGGCAACTAAGGAATTCTGAGAGTAGAAAAAAAAATAGTCTTCCCCAGAAAAGAAGTCCCAATTGGTTTTCTTTCTGGGAACATCTGTTCACATAATAGAGTAATGCCATGATTTTTGTAATTTACTGTAGATTTTTTCAGAATAGTTTAATATAGAAAAGTTGATAGATTCAAATCATGATATTGATAGGTAAATAAATAACTTCCCAGATGGCTACTGAAAAGGAATTAAATAAGATTAAATAAGTATTAGTGTTTAACTTTCAAGCATAAAATCAAAATAAGGCTAAACTTAACAACACCAAAAGCCCTAGCAAAACAGAAAACCAGGAATGGTAGAAAGCACTTTCTTAAAATTAACAGGTATAACCTGTATTATCATGTTTAATGAAAACATTTCTGTGCTTTAGTTAAGCCTTGATGTCATTGCTGTGATCAGCACCACTATTGACAGGGAAAGGGTTTGAGTCTAGGGCCTCATGCACCTTAGTAAGCATTCTGTTAGTGAACATTAGCCATATCCACATATAATTTGGTAGTTTACTAACTGAGGCAGTTTAGGCAAGACATGAATCCAGAATTGGTTCTCAGATAGGAAACCAATAACGCCCTTCTGAAACTCACCGGTAAAGGAATGAGGTGTATCATTGGAGCAATGGGGAAGGAGGGATGACTAGATATATGTAGCACATGATTTGAAAGATAAGTGAAAATAGCTATAGAAGAATGTTGATGTGTAAATTCAAATTCAGCATGGCAGACATCTAGTCACCCATGCAGACCCATTGCAGACTCATCCTGTTTCAAATCATCCAAATTCAAATGGAATCTGGACAAAGTTTACTTTTCATTATATACAATGATTCAGTTTAGATTCATTCATCATGGACATTTTCAACACATCTCTTCTGATACTCCAACCAAGGACTATGCATGGAGATAACCTAAGACCCCTGCACAGATGTAGCCCATGGCATTTCAATATCCCAGTGGGTTCCATTGTAATAGGAACAGGGACTGTCTCTAACATGAACTGATTGGCCTGCTCTTAAATTACCTCCCCCTGAAGGGGAAGCAGCATTACCAGGCCACAGAAGAAGACAATGCAGCTACTCCTGATGAGACCTAATTGACTAGGATCAGAAGGAAGGAAAAAAAAAGACCTCCCTTATCAGTAGGCTTGGGGAGGGGCATGCATGCAGTGGGTGGAGGAAGGGAGGGATTGGAATGGGAGGAAGGAGGGAACCATAGGGGGCATACAAAGAGAAAAAAATGTAATTAATAAAGAAAAAAAAAACAGTAGACCAAACAAACAAAGAAACAAACAAAAATAACACATCTCTTGTTAAAACAGTAATTTAAATCTTCAACATGCCATTTCCAAAATAAATTACATTTCTACTTGGTCATTATGGTGCAATGATCTAGAACAGGAGGTCTAAGTAGGAGGAACTTAGGCCAGCCAAGAGTACAAAGCAAGACTTTCTCAGAAAGCAATCACATTTCTTGCATAATCTGGACTTTAGTTGAAAGTGTCACAATTTGCATCATCAAAATCACAAACTTTCTGTTTGAAATTTATTCTCTGTGACAATCTAGGCTGGTTTTGTTATTTTAGTATCCATTTTGAAAATATATTTTCATTTGAGTTGTTATTTTTTAAATTATTGATACATCTTTATATCTTGTTTTCAAAAGTCAGAGTCTCAGTATAAAAACCCTGTCTGTCTTGGAACTCACAGAGCTAGACTTGCCTCTTCCATCTAAGTGCTGGAATAAAAGCCATGCCTAATCATGCCAACCCTGCTAGTTATATACCTTTTATTTCCAATTTCTATGGATGCCTTGAACCATAAGACCAATTTTTCAACATTTTATGCTAAAAGTTCCTTAAAGTGAAGTCAATTAAAATTGTAAAGAGGTACATCAAGAATCATGAGATTGGAGTATGCAGTTTATAAACTAATAGGTCTAGATTATTGCTTTTCAATTACAGTACCGGTGTGGCCTAATGGTCTTTAATAAGATAGTTTAGTACCATTTATACACTATCTCAGGGCAAATGTTTGTTCTCATACAGAATATTAAACTTGAAAACAGAGTTGATCAATGGTTGGTTACAAATTTTGAAATGCGTTTTTTTTT
>REGO01000250.1:2603839-2629725 GCA_010120015.1 Rhombomys opimus
GAATAGTCCTTGGTTGGAGAATGAGTCTCTGGGAAGTTCCCTGTGTTCAAATTTTCTTGTTCTGTTGTTCTCTTTGTGGAGGCCCTGTCCTCTCCAGCTCTTACTATTTCCCAGTTCTTACATAAAATTCCATTCACTCTGCCCCATAGTTAGTTGCCCATCAGGCTTGGCATCTGCTTTGGTAGTCTGTAGGACAGAGTTTAAATGCATTTTTAAAAGACCAAGAAAAGAACTTTCTGATGAAATTAAGAGGCAGAAATAAAAATTGAGAACTTGGAGATAAAACACTAAATAATTGAACATAAGTACTTGTTATCAGTTTAGGTTCTTTTTCAACATACAGAGTCAGTACTTGTATTGTAAACAGGTCCCATTTGAGCATCATTGGGATGAGTCAGTAAACTTTCCACATTTTTCTTAAACTCATGTTCAGGATCAGTCACTCTTCCCTGATCAATGTTATGTTCCAAGAAACATCTTTGCCTGAGCTCTTTCTGGGGGAGAGCCTCAGAGGGTATACCAAAGATCCTTTCTCTTTGGGTAGTTTCTTCTTAACTTGTTCATTATAATTTGTTATTATTTTTAAATTGTGATTCTAAATAACCCTTGGATGCAGAAAACTTTATAGCTTTTAGTTGCCATTAGAATGACACCAAAATGGAAAATTAGCAGGAATTTGTAAAGAAAAATAATTTATTGTATATCAGCCTTGCAAAGTAATACAACGACAATGGAGCACAGATCAAAATGATTGTAGAATAGAAAAACATTGATTCATGATCACATTCAGTAGTCTTTTGTAAGGAAGAGTACTCATAAACAAACAATGAAAAATTAATATGCATCAGTGCAACATATTGCCATCCAGCTAAAATTATTTCATAATTTTAAAGAGAATAGTAGCCTTTGAAAATTTTCTAGAAGTTTACACATTAAAATTATACTCGGTGTTTAATTAGACATATTCTACCATGTCACTAATATAAATAAAAGAAAGGAAGAAAGAAGTAAACACATGAATAAATTTTAAATCTCTTTTCCTGACCTAGAGTTTACTGAAATCCCCAAATCTGCTTCCTAGGAAAATGAAAACAGCAGTGAGAATCAATGAGAGGTTCAAAAAGGCAAAGTCAATGAAGAAATAATTTGTTGTTTTCAAAGCCCAAGATACCAATTATCATCAAGGTGAGAACATTTTCTACTTACCGAAAATTATTTGAACTTAGGTTCTCTATTGGGTGTCACTGAAATGCATATTAGTTGACTTGAAAATCAGAGGCAATTGAAGAAAGAAAAGGTGCCTTAATTATAAAACCTCCTAATCTGGGATCTTGGAAAATCAAAACTTCTAACTTCCCACTCGAGTACACTGCACATGGAAACCTCATTTTTCTCACTTGTCTCCTGTTTGATGAGTTTAGAATAAATACAGTTGAAGTATTTTTGTCTCACCTGTTACTATCTCATTATGAAAGAAATAAGTCATAGGAAAATACATTAAAATAGACAGAGTTTAAGATCTCTCTGTATCACATAAATCAATATGGATTGTTTATGTTTACCAGTATATTTTATTGTGAAAAAACAAACTAGCTTCTAAAAGAAGATTTTTTTTTTTGTAAAGGAGGTCTAAATTTCTAAATATTTTCATGGTGAGGAGGCATTGAAGTTGTTGACCTAAACACCAGACCACAGTGAACAAGACAACAATGCTTTGTTTTGGTTTTCTGGGTTCTTAACCACTGAGCTGTATACCAGCCCAACAACCTCAGTTTCAGTGGCAGGATCTCTCACTGGTTGAATCCATAACTCAGTGACTCAGCTGCTCTAGCAGGCACCCAGTCCCCAGGACAATCCTGCCTTCACCTTAACAGCTGTGAGACTGTAGGCATGAACTGCTGATGTACACCCAGAGGTTTACATGGGCATCAAACCCTGATGCTTGCGAGCAAGCACTTGACTCACAGCCACCTTGTTAATCTTTATGCTCAGATTTTAAGATAATACTTTAAAAATGCCATAATTGAAATATTTTCTTCACCTTATGTTTTTGTTTTCTTTTACATTTTGAATTTTGGGGTTGGGGTCTCTTTTAGCCTAGGCTATCCCTCACTTTCTCTAGGGACTCAAGAATATCCTTGAACTTCTGATTCTCCTGCCTCTACCTCCTGAATATTGGGGTGACAGACATTTATCACCAAACTGACTTTTTTCAGGAATAAAACCTAGAACTTGCTTAGTGGCAGATGAACACTCTAATGTATTGAACTACATCTACATTCCCAGGCTGCTGTACTTTCATTGTTTGAGAGCTTTGTTATTTTCCTCTTTATATGCCTCCAATAACTGGATAAGAATAGCTTTAAAATAATTTTCCTATATTTCCTATGGATTAAAATATCCATTTATTTTGGGGGTTGCTGGTGAAGCCATAATGTCCTGCTTATCCGTAATCATCGCTGTTTATTCCTGGAGTCTGTACTTCAGACTGTATTCCAGAAAATACTCTGTTATCTGGAGTATTCTTCAGGAAAATGAGAGTGGTCCACAGGTTTGAAAGTGGATGTTGGTGTTTCAGCTGTATCTAAGGGAGGAAGGTGACAGGCACGTATTGCAAGGGCAGGGAGATGCCTGCAGGGTGGCACTTAAGCACAGGGAGGGAGTAGGGGAAAGGTGCAGGTGCTGGCACTGTTCACAGGCACAATGTGCAAATACAGTCAAAAAAAATAGAAGCACAGGTAGAGGCACAAGTAGAGGCACAATTTGTGGCATATAGAGAGGAAACAAACAAACAAACAAAAACAGAGGCCATCATGGCAAGACAGGAATCCACATTTAAACAGATGAAGGAAATGGTATAAGACATGAAAAGAGAATTAGAATCAATAAAGAAAACACAAACAGAGAACACCCTGGAGCTGAAGAACTTACAAAAAAGATCAGTAGCCAAAAGGTAAGCATCACCAAAAGAATACAAGAGATGAAAGAGAAGTTCAGATGCTGAAGATACAATTGCAGAAATGGATACATCTTTCAAAAGAAAGTAAAATCAAAAAATTTCCAAACACAAAGCATCCAAGAAATCAAGGACACCATGAAAAGATGAAATCTAAGCATAATAGGAATAGATGAAAAAGAAGATTCCAGGTTCCAAGGTCCAGGAAATATCTTCAAGAAAATCATAGAAGATTTTTTTCCCCAAACTTAAAGAAAGAGATGTCCATAAACATATAAGAGGCATACAGTACAGCAAATAGACTAGACCAGAAAAGAAACTCCTAATGTCACATAATAGTCAAAACACTAAATCTACAGAACAAAGAAAAAAACTATTAAAAGCAGCAAGTGAAAATGGCCAAGTAACATATATAGGTAAACTTATCAGAATCGTACCAGACTCCTCAAAATAAACTATGAAAGCCAGAGGGGCCTACGCAGATGTCATGGAGACATCTAAGGGACATCTAAGGGACCATAAATGTCAACACAGACTACTATACCCAGCAAAGCTTTCAATCAGCATAGATGGAGGAAAAAATATTCTATGACAACTAAACTTAAACAATATCTACACCGCAACCCAGCACTACAGAAGATACTAGGAGGAAAACTCCAATCCAAGGAAATAAAATACACCCAAAAAAGCACAGGATTCTTCACAAGAAAGAATTAAAAAAAAAAAAAAAACAAGCATTGAAGCACAATAATACCACCAACTCCACAATAAAAAGGAACTAACATTCATTGGTCACTATTATCTATCAACATCATGAACTCAACTATCCAATAAAAAGACACAGACTAACAGAAGTTTTGCAGAAACAGGATCAAATGTTCTGCTGCATCCAAGAAACACACCGCTGAAACAAAGATAAAAATTACCTCAGAGTAAAGGGCTGCAAAAATATTTTCAAGCAAATGGACCCAGAAAACAAGCTGAGATACCTATCCTAATATCTAAAAAAAAAGAAAGAAAGAAAGAAAGAAAGAAAGAAAGAAAGAAAGAAAGAAAGAAAGAAAGAAAGAAAGAAAAAAGAAAAAATAGACTTTTGGTTGAAAAATAGACTTTCAACCAAAATTAATCAAAACAGATAAGGAGGGGCATTTCATTATCATCAAAGGAAAAATCCACCAGGAGGACATGACAATTGTGAACATCTATGCCATAATAATGTAAATGAAACATTTACATTTACATCATTACATTTGTAAATGAAACATTATGAAAGCTGAAATCACACATTGATCCCAATACCTTAATACTGGAAGACTTCACATTCCACTCTCACCAAGGGACAAATCATCTAGACAGAAGCTAAGCAGGGAAATAATGACACTTACAGAGGTTCTAAGTCAAAAGTACCTAATAGATGTCTACAGAATTTTAGACCCAAACTCAAAAGAGTATACCTTCTTTTCAGCTCTTAATGGAACCTTCTAAAAAACTGACTATATAGTCAGGCACAAAGCAAGCCTCAACAGATACAAGAAGATCAAAATAATCCTTGTATCCTCTCAGAACACCATGGCCTAAAACTAGACATCAACAACAACAGTAATAACAAAAGCCTACATACACATGGAAACTAAACAAGTCTCTACTCAATGATAGCTTGGTCAGGGAAGAAATAAAAAAAAGAACTTACAAAAAGGGGGAACTGTAGAGAGCTGCATAATGCTGCGCCTTAAAGATGGAGCTGGTTTCCCACCTTCCACCTTTCCCAAGGTGAGTGCTCTCTGTCGCATACAACTCCATATTTGGCTAAGGCTGACGATCTGGCTTGCTTCCATGTTTGTGGACCTATCTGCATTGCCCACGTGGCAAGCTGGGGTTGGCTACCCAGAGGCTATTTAAGCTGTGGGCTGGCTTTCCCCAGGGTCAGAAAACTGTTCAAGGTTCCTGAATAAACTGCATTGAGAAGAAATATATATATATATAATTTGAAACTAAATTCTTTTATAATAAAAATAGGTAAAATTTCTATTAAGTTTAAAAAAAAATTCAATGAAAATGAAGGCATAACTTACCCAAACCTATGGGACACAATGAAAGCAGTTCTAAGAGGAAAGTTCATAGCACTAAGTGTCTCCAAAAAGAAGTTTGAGACATCTCATACAAGTAATTTAATGGCACATATAAGCCATAGGAAAAACAAACAAAAGAAGCAGACACACCAAAGAGGAGTATATGACTGGAAATAATCAAATTCTGAGCTGAAATCAATGAATTAGAAACAAAGAAAACAATTCAAAGAATCAGAGACCAAGAGCTGGTTTTTTGAGAAAATCAAGAGGAGAGACAAATCCTTAGCCAAATTAACTAAAAGTCAGAGAGAAACTATCCAAATCAGCAAAATCAGAATTGAAAAGTGGGCCATAACAACAGACTTTAAGGAAATTCAAACAATCATTATATCTTACTGCAAAAGCCTATATGCCACAAAATTCGAAAATCTAAATGAAGTGGACAATTTTCTTGATAGATTTCATCTAACAAAATTAAATAAAGATCAGGTAAATAGGTTAAATATTCCTATATACCCCAAGAAAATTGAAACACTCATCAAAAGTCTCCCTTCTAAAAATAAAAGCTCAAGACCTGATGGTCTCAGCGCAGAATTCTACCAGACCTTCAAAGAAGAGCTAACTCCAATTCTCTTCAAACTGTTTCACAAAATAGAAACAGAAGGAAGATTATCAAACTAATTCTATGAAGCTACAGTCACCTAGATACCAAAAGGACAGGAAGACCCAATAAAAAAATAGAACTTCACACCTATGTCCTTATGAACATTGATGCAAAAATACTCAATTAAATACTTGCAAACTAAATCCATGAACAAATAAAAGATATCATCCACCATGAACAAGTAGGTTTCATGACAGGCATTCAGGGGAGTTCAATACATGGAAATCCATCAATGTAATCCACCACATAAATAAACTGAAGGAGAAAAACCACATGATCATCTCCTCAGATGCCGAAAAAACATTTGATAAAACCCTACACCTTTACAGGTTTAAAGTCTTAGAGAGATCAGGGATACAAGGCACATATCTAAACATAGTAAAGGCAATATACAGCAAGCCTATAGCCAACATCAAACTAAATGGAAAGAAACTTAAATCAATACAACTGAACTAAGGGACAAGACAAGGCCGCCCATTCTCTCTGTATCTCTTCAACATAGTGCTTGAAGTCCTAGCCAGAGCAATGAGACAAGTAAAGGAGATGAAGTGGATGCAAAGCAGAAGGGAAGAAGTCAAATTATCACTATTTGCAGATGATATGATAATATACATGAGTGACCAACAAAATATAACCAGAGAACTCATTCAACTAATAAACACCTTCCCCAAAGTGGCTAGATACAAAATTAACTAAAAAAAAAAAAATCAGTAGCCCTCCTGTATAGGAAAGACAAAATGGGTGAAAGAAAAATTAGGGAAAGAACACCTTTAACAATAGCCACAAAAACATAAAGTACCTTTATGTGACAGTAACCAAGCATGTGAAAGACCTGTTTAAAACACAAACAAACAAACAACAACAACAAAAAAAAACCTTCAAGTCTCTGAAGAAAGAAACTGAATAAGATGGAAAGATCTCCCATGTTCAGGGATTGGTACGATTAACATAGTGACAATGGCCATTTTCCCAAAAGCAATCTACATATTCAGTGTAATTCCCATCAAAATACCAACACAATTCTTTACAGACCTTGAAAGAACAATTCTCAATTCCATATGGAAATGCAAAAAAAGCCAGAAATGCTAAAACAATCCTGGACAACAACAACAGATCATCTGGAGGTATCTCCATCCCTGATCTCAGGGATCTGAGACTACATTACAACATTAATAAAAACTGCATGATACTGGCATAGAAACAGAATGGTGGATCAATTGAATTAAACAGAAGACCCAGAAAATAAGCCCACACTCCTATGGATACTTGATTTTTGACAAAGAAGGCAAAACAACACAATGGAAAAAGACAGCATCTTCAAAAAATGGTGCTGGTATAACTGAATGTCTACATGTAGAAAAATGTGAATAGATCCATATTTATCACCCTGTAAAAAACTAAAGTCCAAGTGGATCAAAGACCTAAACATAAAATCAGACACACTTAGAAGAAAAAATGGGGAAGAACCTTGAACTAATTAGCTCGGGGGACAACTTCTTAAACAGAATACCAATACCACAGGCTCTAAGATCAAAAATCAATAAATGGGACCTCATGAAACTGAAAAGTTTCCATAAAGCAAAGGACACTGTCCTCTGAACAAAACAACAGCATTCAAACAGGGAAAAGATCTTCACCATCTCTATATCTGACAGAGGTCTAATATTCAAAATATTTAAGGAACTCAAGAAGTTAAACAGCAAAAAAATCAATTAAAAAATGCGGTACAGAGCTAAATAGAAAATTCTTAGTAGAGGAATATTGAATGGCAGAGAAACACTTTAAAATATGCTCAATATCCCTAGTAATGAGGGAAATGCAAACCAAAATGATGCTGAGATTTCATCTTACACCAGTCAGAATGTAAAAGATCAAAAACTCAAGTGACAACACATGCTGGAAAGGATATGGAGAAAGGGAAACCCTCCTCCATTGCTCCTGTGAATGTCAACTTGCACAACCACTTTGGCCCTTTTTCAGACAATTAGGAATAGTGCTTTCTCAAGATCCAGCTACACCACTCCTAGGCATATATGCAAAATATACTTAAGTATACAACAAGGAAATTTGCTCAACCATGTTCATAGCAGCTTTATTTGTAATAGCCAGAATCTGCAAACAACCCAGATGTCCCTCAACTGTGTAATGGATACAGAAATTATGGTACATTTACACAATGGAGTACTACTCAGCAATTAAAAACAAGGAAACCATGAAATTTGCAGGCAAATATAGTAACTATAAAAGATCATCCTGAATGAGTGATCCCAGAAGCAGAAGCACACACATGGCTTACACTCATTTATAAGTGGATATTAGACATATAATGTAGGATAAACATACTAAAATCTGTACATCTAAAGAAGCTTAGCAAGAACCCTGGGTAAGACGATCAATCCTAACGCAGAGAGGCAAAAGGGATGGACATTGGAAGAGGAAGAAAACAAGCAACAGGACAGGAGCTGAGGTTTTTGTTTGTTTTGTTTGTTTTGCTTGTTTTGCTTTTGGTCCCATTTCAATGATTACTATTTATTTTGTTATGTTTTATTTTATTTCACTATTATCCAATAAAGCCCTTTTTGTTTTCTTTTTTATTATGACTTTTTTGGTTTAATTTTTATTTTTTAAATTATTTTTTTTAATTTTACATTAATTGCAGTTTATTTACTTTGTATTCCAGCTGTCGTACCCTCCCTCATTTCCTACCAGTCCTTCCCTCCCTACCTCAACTCCTCTCTGCCCCTCTCTAAGTCCACTGATAGGAGAGGTCTTCCTCCACTTTCATCTGAACCTAGCTTATAAGGTCTCATCAGGAGTGGCTGCATTGTCCTGTTCTGTGCCTTAACAAGGCTGCTCCTCCCTTTGGGGGTTAGGGGAAGGAGGTCAAAGAGCCAGACACTGAATTCATGTCAGAGACAGTCTCTGTTCCCCTTACTTGGGTACTCACTTGGATACTGAGCTGCCCTTGTATTAAAACTAGGCTCTTTTCTCATATAATTATCCTAATTAGCATTTTCCCTTGTTCTGCTCTTCCCAGTTTCTCCTTATGATAGACTAAAGAATTTTGGATATTGGCTTAAAGTTTAAAGCACAAGCCTGAATGAAGGCTAGCCAGGTAGAGACATGTCCAGCTGCCTGTGAGTGGGGGGACAAGGAAACAGCCTTACTCCATTCTTTTCCTGCCCAAGAGAGATACAGTTGCTAGGAAACCAGCCCAGATGGCAATACTGGAACTGTTTGTGGTCTTAGCACCTAAAGAAAACAAATCATTTCAAAAGTCAATTTTCCTTACTCAATCATGTAATGCCAAGGTATGTAATTCTCTGCTCTCATTTTTTTTCCCCTTTGAAAACCTTTTCTCCTAGACCCCTGGGCCACATTTCTCTCCTGCTTCCACAGGAAGATTGCAACCCAGGCTCAAGAATGTATGCAATAAACCCTCATGTATTTTCAGTGGAGTTGATTCCTGGTGGTCTTTGGGGTCTCACCAACTGGGCACAATACTCACTAGCCTTCCCATCAGATCAACCCTCTCTCTCTCATTAGAAAATGAAGAATCTTTGAGAAATAATAATAAGATAAAGTTACAGAAAATATGAAAAGATGAAACAAAAACTAAAATATGAAATTGGAAAGAACAAATAAACAGAAGAGTCCAAGAAAAGGCAAAAGAAACAGAGACTCACAAGTTCACCCAATCAGGAAAACCATAAAAACACTAAAAACATGAAAAAGATGTGCAGTATAAAAAGAGGATAAAATATTTAAGTAAAATAATAAAATAAAATAGTGTCCAAGAGGGTTACATAGTAATGGGAAGAGGGACTGCCTCTGACATAATCTGATTGGCCTGCTCTTTGATCACCTCCCCTTGAGGGGGGAGCAGCCTTACCAGGCCACAGGAGATGACAATGCAGCTACTCCTGATGTGATCTGATAGAGTAAGATCAGAAGGAAGGAGAGGAGGACCTCCCCTATCAGTGGACTTGTGGAGGAGCATGAGTGAAGAAGGTGGAGAGGAGGGAGGGGCTTATGGAGGATACAAAGTGAATAAAGTGTAATTAATAAAATTAAATTAAATTAAAAAGGTTAGAATATAATAAGTTAAATTCAAAACATAATAAATGAATGAATAAATAAAAGAACAAAGAGCCTTGACGGAACATGATGAGACAGGGAAGCTCCAAAGATGCCATTGAGTTCATTTTCTGTTGGTCTTCTACTACAGGGCATGCTGCCTATCCTTAAGCATAGTTTGATTACCAGTGAAACTCCCTTACTGAAATCTAAGTTTACATTTCCAATTGTAAGTAGTGTCTGGGTTAGGGATGTTGGCATGTGTTCACTTTTCCTTTCACCGACTCCATCTACCACAGACCCTGTGCATGCTGCCTCAATCCCTGTAAGTGCATATGTATGTCAATCATGTTGATTTAGAGGGCCTTGTTTGCTAGTTGTACTCCATCCCCTCTGGCTTTAATATTCCTTACATCTCTCCAGTTGGGCTCCCTGAGCCCTCAGTGGAGGGATTTGATTGAAACATACCATTTAGGGATGAGTATTCCAAAGTCTCTAACTTACTGCATAATGTCTGGTTATAGGTCTCTCTATTTGTTCCCATCTGCTGCAATAGGAAGTGTCTTTGAAAATGAGCAAGTCACTCATCTTTGAATATATCATAAAGTCATTTGGAGTCATCCTCCTCCACTTCATCCTCTTCTTCCACCTTCTTTTTCTTCACCAGGTTTTTTGTTTCGTTTTGTTTTGTTTTTACTATATATCTAGTCTCAGGTTCAGGGCCATCCAAGCAATGTCATGTTTGTGTTCCATCTTGTGGAGTAGGCCTTCAGTAAAATCAGATGATAGTTAGGTACTCCCAGATGATTTGTGCCACCATTGCCATAGCATATCTATCAGGCAGGACATCATTGTAGACCAAAGAGTTTTGTAGACCAAAGTGCTCGTAGCTGGGTTGAGGTTTATATTTCTACTTTGATAGTATTCAATGTACTTTCCTGTACCAAAGACTGGAGCACCTAGGGGTGAAGGCTCTAGACAGGGAAAAGTTTGGCTTCTCCATGTTCAATAAGTTGTGTAGGTATTGACTTCAGTACTGGGGCCTTGTTGTCAGCTGGTGGAAAGACAGCTTATTATCTTGGTTACAGCCTTGATTGTTTGTGGGTTCACATGGGGTCCTTTTGGTGAACAACTCAATTAGATGTATTCCAATCCCAGGATTGGAAGCTTCATTTAGTGACAAGAGATGGTCATTTAGGGCTTGTCTTCCCATTATTTGACAATTTTATTTAAACCATCTTCAAAATGCACTTATTTTAGGAGACTTCTATTGTGTTAGGTTTCTATACATAACACTTCAAAGACATTTGCATTTAGCTGCTTCTCACAGTATTCCTTCTCTCCTCTTTCTGTGTGCTCCCCCTCTACTTCATCTTCTTATTTCATGCCCCCCCCATTATCATCACTATTTATTCCATTTCCCTTTTCTAGGGAAATCTTTCTTTTCTTCACTTAGTCCCTTACTCTATACTTAACCTCTGTGGTTTTACAGATTGTAACCTGGTTATCATTAACGAAACAGCTAATGAGAAGCAGAGAGTGTATCTGAATGGGAGGGGAGGGGGGAAAGGAGAGTACTGGGAGAACTTGAGGGAGGAAGGACTGTTATCAGGATATATTGTGTGAGAAAAGAATTTATTTTCAATAAAAGAAAGTAATTATCATTGCTTTGGACCACTTTAGTTGCCTGGATATTACAATTCTATCTGCAGAAGAATTTTATTTCTAACTTTGGCAGAGCAGGAAAACTTATAATAATGTGAGTTGTTTATCAATTTTCACTTTTTTATCAGTTGTTTTCATAGATCCTACATAAATGGAAACATTTATAACCTTTACCAACTGCTGGTAAAATAAGCATTCATCACCATGTAATGAACATTTTTACCATTGGTGCTCTTTGAAGCAGTATGGTGTGCTTGAATTCATTTACTGGCAGCTACTTCAATTAATTCAACTAGATTTTGCGTGCTATACATTTATTTTCTTTGTTATTTTTATTTCTGCACTTTTTATTTAAATATACAATTTTGTTAATGAGATATAAAAAACTATTTTATATCTAATCTTGGCTGAAAATGACATAGAACTATAGAATCAAGTTTTGTTGTCTTTTTCCTCTACTCACATACTGCTCATTTCACCAGCTTCAGCCACTGTATTAAATGTTCTCATATTAAAATATAAGTTTCTGAATAAAGCATATGTTCATTAGCTTGATTTAGTGATTCTGCATTGAAGTTATAAGTCATAATATCACTTTGTACCCTGTGAGTGTACATGACTTTAATCTGCATATATAAAATTTATTTATTTTTATTTCAAGGTATATAGTTGGTACTCTTATTAGTATCTCCCTGATGTTACTAAGCCTTTAATCACATTTGGAAAAGTAATAATTTTAAAAGTTTTTATAATATAAACTCTTACTGATATGGTACCAAGCTGCATAATTGTTATAATGAATTCTGAGAAATGGTGACAACCCTCTTTAAATTCATTCTGCCATTGCAGGGGTAGGGTGGAGGTAGGGATGGGGATGTTGGTGGAGGAAAGCCTGGCCTTGTTAGAGAGAAAAGGATAGCTATACACCTCACAGGTTGACAAAGATGTGAGGGCAGGATCCCTGGGACAGGGATGGCTTTATTTCACTTGTTATTGAAATCCTTGCTGCTGTTCCCAGTACTGCTCTTATCTATATAACAAGGCAAAATAATGCAGTTTAGTTTTTTCAGACAATTCCTTTAAAAAAAGAATGTAATAGTATTTTATTGTTGTCTTTTAGTCAGTACACTTTTTACTTCTCTGTGGCCTAAATAGTCAAGGAGCCTACCTCAGTGCTTAAAAATTCCTTGCCTTTGCTGATGGAGAATCCATATGGAGAGCAATGGTCAATGCTGAATGCCACTCTCTCCACGTTTGTATTTTGAGACAAAGTCTCTTACTGAACTTCCAGCTGTCAGACTCAGCCAGATAGACCAGCTCTTTACCTCCCAATACTGACATTACACACATTCACACAAATCTCCAGGTGTGTGGGGGGATTTCTTTATGGGTGCTAGAGATATGGTCCTGTATTCTGACATTTTTCACAGAAAATACTTTGCTAAGAGTTTTCCTGAGCTCACTCATACCTTTTGAGTGAATTTGTTAATTTTGGGTCATTCATGTATAATATATCATCTGCAAATAGTGATACCTTGACTTCTTCTTTTATGATTTTAATCCCTTTGATCTCCCTTAATTGTCTTAACTCTGTAGTAAAGACTTCAAGTAGTATGTAGAAGAGATATGGAGAGAGTGGGCCTTGTCCCAGATTTGAGTGGAATTGACGTTAAGTTTCTCTCTGTTTAGTCTGATGTTTGCTATAGGCTTTGGGTATATTGCGTTTAATTTTTTAGATATGTGCCTTGCATCCCTGATCTCTTCAAAACTTTAAGCATGAAAAAGTGTTGGATTTTATTAAATGTTTTTCAGCATCTATTGAGATGATCATGTGGTTTTTCTTTCAGTTTGTTTATATGGTGGATCACATTGATTGGATTTCCATATGGTAAACTACCCTGCATATGTAGGATGAAGTCTACTTAGTCATAGTGGATGATATCTTTGATGTGTTTTCAGATTCAGTTTGCAAGTATTGAGTATTTTTGTATCAATGTTCATAAAGGAAATTGGTCTGAAATTCTCTTTGTTGGGTCTTTGTGAGGTTTAGATATCAAGGTGACTGCATTAATGAGTTCTGTGTGTTTAGGACTTGACTTGTCCTTCTGTGTTATATAACATGATATTATCACATGTCCTCTTTGACACTTTGTATTTCTTTGATTCCAGGTATAATATCTCCTCTTTCTAATTTTATTTGAATATTTGTGTTCTTATGTAATCTTACTAATATTTGCAAATTTTATATTTATGAAATCTCTATTTTTCACCTTTACTCTGTATTTTGTCTAGGTATTCTCAAAATTTTACTAACACTTTATTCTCTTACTTAAATTTTAGTGTTTTGTTTCCTTCTTAGTATTTTGAAACACATTCACCTTTGAGATTTATGCGTTTCAATACAATCATTTATTATCTGTTTTTCTCATTGAAAATCTATTGATATGACCAAAATTTTGACAATTCGTTTTAACTTTGTCTTAATTATTTTTATTTTTATTTTTATTGACTTGTTTTTTCTTTGTTTTCAGTTTGTTTGTCTGTTTGTTTTCAGAAAAAAAGTGAGATTTTTATGCCCTTGTAAATTTTATTTATGTTACTGATTTCTTGGCTGATACCATTATTGTTAAGAATGATAGTTGAGCCAATGTCGTTGTCTTTTATTCGCTAAGACATGGGTTCCAGTTGGAAAGACATATGGAATGTTCAATGTGCACCTGGGAAAAAAATGTTGATCTTGCTTTTAATGGATTAAAGATCTGCAGTGTTCATTACATCCTCTAATATTGAACCTGAAGTCCATGGTCTTAGTAACTTCCTGCTTAGACTATCACCATCACTTAAAGTGATGTAGCCTAGTCTATATCATAGCTTTTCCTTTCTATTTATATCTAATAAAGATTGATGCAAAGATTTAGTTTGCACAGTGTTAGGTGGACATGTGTTTATACTCTTCCCATTAATGGTATTCTGTATTGCCCATTTATTTTTTTAAATTAAATGTTTATTTTTATATGCCCATTTATTTTTTTAAATTAAATGTTTATTTTTATATGAATTACAGTTAATTCACTTTGTATCCCCCATTCTCTCCCAATCCTACCATCCCTCCCTCACCTCCTCCCTGACCCTCTCTAAGTCCACTGATAGGGTAGGTCCTCCTTCCCTTCCATCTGATCCTAGTTTATTAGGTCTCATCAGGACTGGCTGCAATGTCCTCCTCTGTGGCCTTGCAAGGCTGCTCCTCCCTTGGGGAGGGGGGGGTCAAAAAGAGCTAGCTATTGAGTTCATGTCAGAGACAGTCCCTATTCCCCTTACTAGGGTACCCACTTGGGTGCTGAGCTGCCATGGGCTACATCCAAGCAGGGGTTCTAGGTTATAACCAGGCATGGTCCTTGGTTGATCTTTGTGAAGCTCCTGTTCTCTCCAGGTCTTACTAACTTTCCCATCTTTCATATGATTCCCTGCACTCTGCCAATGGTTTGGTTATGAGTCTCAACATCTGCTTCGATACTTTAATGCCAGGTTGACGGGACCCTCAAAGACCACCAGGAGATGACTAGATGCAATATTAAGAGAGCGTTATTACTAGAGCGATCCAACTCGGGACCCAAGTCTCACTGATGCAGCAATAGAGAAGTGGGACTTTGAGCTCAGAGTGAACAGGATTTTTAAAGGGAAAGTCTGATATTTCCTGGAGGCTGTTTCTAGGAGAGTTAACTTTGTTTTCTGCCAAGTACATATTCTGTGATATTTCCTGGTACCTGAGTTCAGCTCCCAGTCAAGATGGCTCTTTATTTCAAAATGGAGTTATACCAAGGCTAACTTAAACTCTTCAATACACTGCAAGGTATAGTCTTTCAGAGGCCCTCTATTTACAGCTATTTTAAGTAACATTTCCTTTCAAGAGTCATAGCAATGACAAAAATAATCTTTAGAGTACTGTGATGGTTGTTCTGAATTTGGTTTTGGCTTTTAAGACTAGTGAGTGGATGCTTGTACACTATATTCCTTGCAGCCCCTCATACTGCTGTCCAAAGCTTCATATGAGGAGTGACCGTTATGAACTGGTCTTGGAACTGAGCATGGAAGGAGATAAGCAGATGGTGGTTCTGCCTTTCTGGGTTTCAGGTTTCTACTGGTCCTGGACACCAATGCACTAGCATCCTTGTTGAATTTGCAAATATATACCAGGCATGATTGCTTATAAAGCAATAGGAGGCCAGGAGATAAGATACGAAAGTATGTACAGAGCGTTAGCAGCTACATGGAGACCTCAGCTCAGTTCTCAGCAGTAGTTTAGTGACACCAGGATTCCAGTCACAGGCAGAGATATTTTTTGTTAATAGGGGCTACCTATGCTAATGCAGGTTGTAATGGTGGCTGAGGTGTGATAGCAAACAGTGCATTTTTGGCATAAAAAATGTTTACAGATGGAAAAGCTGTGGACTCACATTTAAGCACCATAGTAGCTTAGCTGGAGAATGGGGTTTGGAAATCTGTAGAGACATTGGACTGTAGAGATGCAAGCTGGCTTGTTACCATGATGGCTTCTGTCTAAAGCATGGATTGATGAGGAGTAGTCTTGGGACTGGACTCTAGCATACTGACATTTGCAAGGAGACATGCATAGAGACTGGTAGAGGTGATGGCACAAGTCTGAAAGCTTCCCTCACTGACTGGTTCTTGCAGGGTTGGAGTTACAGCCAAAAGCTGTAACTCCAAGCATTAACTCCAAGCTGTAACTCAAGCATTCTGGTGTTACTTACCTCTTCAGAGCACTCATACGAAACGTGAGAGGTTATGCCACATGACTAATGTCAACAGCTTCTATATTTTTTTTCTATCTAGCTGTCTTGATGAAGTGTCTGTTATCTTTATGACTTGTTGGACACAGACAATGTATTGCTATTCATCTTCTTTGACCTGGATGAAGGTTGCTGTCCATACTCTGCCATCTTTGTGTGTCTTCTCATTTCATCACATGTTGTTTTATCTCTGTCAAGAAGTCTCACTTTGCAAAACCCAACACCCATTCATGTTTAAAGACTTGGAGAGAGCAGGCATACAAGGCACATACCTAAACATAGTAAAGACAATATGCAGCAAGCTTATAGCTAACATCAAACTAAACAGAGAGAAAAATAAATCAATCCCACTGAAATCAGGGACAAGGCAAGGATGCTCACTCTCCATATCTCTTCAATATAGTACTTGAAGTCCTAGCTAGAGCAATAAGAAAACTAAAGGAGATCAAGGGGATTCAGATTGGAAAGGAAGAAGTCAAAGCATCACTATTCACATATGATACGATAGTATATATGAGTGATCACAAAATTTCAACCAGAGGACTCCTTCAGCTGCTAAACAACTTCAGCAAAGTGGCTGGATACAAAATTAACTCAAAAAATCAGTAGTCCTCCTTTATACAAAAGACAAAAGGGTTGAGAAAGAAATTAGGAAAACTACACCCTTTACAATAGTCAGAAATTAGAAAAAATACAGTGGTGTGACTCTAACCAAAAAGTGAAAGACATGGTGAAAATGGCCATCCTGCCAAAACTAGTCTACAGATTCAATGCAATTCCCATCAAAATGCCAGTACAATTCTTCACAAAACCTGTGAGAAAATTCTCAATTTCATATGGAAAAACAGAAAACGCAGAATTGCTAAACTGATCCTATACTACAAAAGATAGCCTGGAGGTATCTCCATCCCTGAACTCAAGCCATACTAAAAAACAATATTAATAAAAGTTTCATGGTACTAGCATAGAAACAAAATGGTGGATCAATGGAATCAAATAGAAGACAGAAATAAACCCACACACCATTAGATACTTAATTTTTGGAAAAGAAGCCAAAAATAAACAATGGAAAAAAAAGATAGCATTTTCAGCAAATGGTGCAAGTCAAACAGTATGTCTACATTTAGAAAAAATACAATTAGATCCATATTTATCAACCTGCATAAAATTAAAGTCCAAGTGGATCAAAAACCTCAACATAAAACCAGACACATTAAATCGGTTAGAAGAAAAAGTGGGAAAGAGCCTTGAATTCATTGGCACAGGAGACAACTTCCTGAACAGAACACCAACAACACAGGTTCTACGAGCAACAATCAATAAATGGGACCTCATGAAACTGAAAAGTTTTGTAAACAAAGGACACTGTCATCGGAACAAAAAGACTGCCTACAGATTGGGAAAGGATCTTCACCAACCCTATATCTGACAGAGGGCTAATATCCAGAATATATAAAGAACTAAAGAAGTTAAACAGCAACAAATCAAGTAATCCAATTAAAAAAGGGGATATAGAGCTAAACAAAGAATTCTCAATAGAGGAATATCAAATGGAAGATAAATACTTAAAGAAATACCCAATGTCCTTAGTCATCAGAGAAATGCAAATCAAAACAACCCTGAGATTTCACCTTACATGCATGAGAATGGCCAAAACCAAAAACTCAAGTGACAACACATGCTGGAGAGGATATGGAGAAAGGGGAACCCTCCTCCATTGCTTGTGGGAATGTAAACTCATGCAACTACTTTGAAAATCGATCAGATGCTTTCACAGAAAATTAGGAATAGTGCTTCCTCAAGACCCAGCTATAAACACTTCTAGGCCTGTATCCAAAATATGCTCAAGTATAAATTGACCTTTACCCAACCATGTTCACAGCAGCTTTATTTGTAATAGCTGTAATCTGGACACAACACAGATGTCCTTCAAGTGAGGAATGGATACAGAAATTGTGGTACTTTTACACAATGGAATATTACTCAGCAATTAAAAACAAAGAAATCATGAAATTTGCAGGCAACTGGTGGGAACTAGAAAGGATAATTCTGAGTGAGGTATCCCAGAAGTGGAAAGATACACATGGTATATACTCACTTATAAGTGGATATTAGACATATAATATAGGACAATCATACTAAAATCTGTACACCTAAAGAAACTAATCAAGAAGAAGGATCCTGGGTAAGATGATCAGTCCTCATTCAGAAAGACATTGGGATGGACATCAGAAGAGGGGGAAAACGCTAACAGAACAGGAGTCTACCACATAGGGCCTCTGAAAGACTCTACCCAGCAGAGTATCAAAGCAGATGCTGAGAGTCATAGCCAAACTCTTGGCAGAGTGCAGGGAATCTTAGGAAAGAAAGGGGAGATGAAAGAGCTGGAGAGGACAGGAGCTCCACAGAAGAGACAAAAACATCTTTGCTCAGGGGTCTTTTTTGAGACTGATATTCCAACCAAGGACCATTCATGGAAATAACCTAGAACCCCTATACAAATGTAACCCATGGCAGCTCAGTCCTCAAGTAGTTTCCTAATAATGGGAAAAGGGACTGTCTTTGACATGAATTCAGTGGCTGGCTCTCTGATTACCTCCCCTGGGCAGGGCCTTACCAGGCCAAAGAGGAAGACAATGCTGCCAGTCCTGGTGAGACCTGATAGACTAGGATCAGAGGGAGGAGGTATAGGGCCTCCCATATGATTGGACTCGGTAGGGGCATGGGATGAGATGATGGAGGGATTGTGGGTTCTGGAGGGGACAAGGGACATGGCTACACTTGGGATACAAAGTGAATAAATTGTGGTACATAAAACAATTAATTATTATTTTTTTACAATTATGATGAAGGCATTTTTCTTTTTTTATTGTATTTTTCTTATTAGTTACATTTTGTTAACTCTGTGTCCCAGCTGTATCCTGCTCCCTCATTTCCTCCCCAACCCGACACTCCCTCCCTGGTCTCCTCCCTGCCCCTTTCCAAGTCCACTGATAGGGGAGGACCTCCTCCCCTTTCATTTGACTCTGTTTTATCAGGTATCTTCAGGGCTGGCTGCAAAGTCCTCCTCTGTGGCCTAACAGGACTGCTCCTCCTCTGGGGGGGTGGGGAGGTCAAAGAGCCTACCCTTGAGATCCTGTTAGAAATAGTCCTGTTCCCCTTACTTTGGGAAACTACTTGGTTACTGAGCTACCACAGGCCACATCCGAGCAGAAGTTCTAGGCTATATCCATAGATGGTCCTTGGTTGAGTGTCAGTCTCAGAAAAGACCCTGTACCCTGTGCCCAGAGTAAGATGGATGTTGTTAAACGTGTTAGCCACTACTGATGCACTTTGTTCTGGAATTTGTTTGGTCTGGAAGACAGGAGATCAGGTGATCAGCGAGAGATAACGCTGTCTTGTTCATTGCTCAAATGTTTCTCCCTGATAGACTAGGATCAGAGGGAAGGGGAGGCGGACCTGCCTTTTCAGTGGACTGGGAGAGGGACACGGGTCAGGAAATGGGAGGGTGTGGTTGGAAGGGGAGGAGGGAGGTACAGGGGGGATACAAAGTGAATAAACTGTAATTAATAAAAATAAAAAAAATAATTAAAAATGTTTCTCATCAGTTTATTTAGCTTTGTAGTACTGATAAGGGCTAGAAATACTATCTCATACAATGGCACAGTTTAAGTGCCTAATGCCATGCTTGCAAGTAGCAAGCACAAGGATGTGTTATAGCTCACTGTTGTACTATTGAAGCTGGTGGTGGCGGCAAAATATGAATTGAAGGAGAATTACTTATTTCATCATTATCAGTTTGTTAAGCTATTTTTCCTTAGTTTTATCTTTCATTCCCCAGTGACAATAAATATTAATGACAAAATTATTATTTTCACTTAGCAGATTTATTCGCCTCAAAATGAAGCATATAAAGCTGACAAAATAGTTCCATGTGTAAAGGCACTTTCTGACAATCCTAAAGGCCCAAATTTCATCTCAGGGACACATGTTGAAAGGTGCTTGTCCTCTGATCCCTGATTGAATTCCATGGCAGCTATAAACCTACAGTCACACACATACATACACACACACAGACACACACACACACACACACAAATAAACAAAATAAATAATTAAATAATTAAACAAGTTACAAGTGTATGTTAACCTGCATACAGGTTGTGTACATTGAATGTTTTTTGACAAAAAATAGTTGACAACAACCTGACGGGCTCTCATAAACAGATCCCACTCCGTATTCCTCCACACACGTGCAGGAAGGAGACAGATGCCACAAGGATTAAATACAAAAATATTCCAGATGGCCAGCATAATTTTCACAATTCAGAATTTCAAATTTATATAAACAGAATAACATTGAAATGGAACTGAAGGAGCAGACATTAATTTAATTGATTGATGGGCACATGGAGCATATGTTCCACTCTTTTGTAGTTTTTCAAAGATATAGGAGAAATAGGCAGTGCCATTATCTTCAGCCTCCCATTGTTTAGAAAACACACGATGGTCCTGTTTACTCCAGGTGTGATTTGCTGCTGGCTTTCTGCACAAGTGCTTTCTGGGTGAGATTTTTCTCCCCACACTACCAGTAGCAGGTAAGTAGTACTAGAGCATCACTGATTTTTAAAATTATTTTTATATTAATTATAGTTTATTCACTTTGTATCCCAGCTGTAGCCCCCTCCCTCATTCCCTCCCAATCCTACCCTTCCTCCCTCATCTCCTCCCATGCTCCTCTCCAAGCCCACTGATAGGAGAGGTCCTCCTCCCCTTCTTCCATCTTTCCCTAGCTTATCAGGTCTCATCAGGACTGGCTGCATTGTCCTTCTCTGTGGCCTAGCAAGACTCCCCCCCCCCATCAGGGGGAGTTGGTCAGAGAGCTAGCCATTGAGTTCATGTGGAGCATCACTGATTTGATGAAAGCCTCTTATTTATTTGTTCTCTTTAGTGTTTAGTATACAAAATAATAAGTTTTATTTTATGTCCATATATATATATATATATATACATATCTATATATGAAATTATAGCACCTTCTAAGCCTCCCACTACCCTGCCCTATGCCTCTTATTTCCTTCCTTCCCATCTCTTTTCTCCATAGACTTCTTTCTGTTTATGTGTGTATACACATGTATGGATATTGTGTTTAAATTGCTTATGTCTATAATGTTTATACTCATTTGTCTTAGTTTTCACCGTCAACTTGATACAGTCCTGAATCACCTTAAAAAACAGTGTCAAGAGAGAAACTGTCTGTGTCAAGTTGTCCATTTTTATCTGAGTGAGATTAACTTGTTTATATTAGTTGATGTTATGAAGTCACAACCCACTGTGGGGGGGAGGGGTTACTGTCTTCAAGGCAGATGGTCCTTGGCTCTGTGAAGAAATTAGCAAAGAGTGAGCCCATGAGGGATGGAGGGTGACAGTCAGCAAGCAATGATTCCACATGGCCCCTGAGTCTGTTTCTACCCTCAGGTTCTACCCTGAATCCCTTCATTGATGGATGGTGACCCAGATGTAGGAGAGGAAGAAACCCTTTGTTCCCCCAACTTATACATTGTAACAGTGTTGCATCATAAAATCAGAAAATAGCTAGAACAACATGTATATGGTTTCAGCTGGTGAGAAAAAAGGGGGATTTTTTTCATATCTGTTTCCACATTTTTGGCAATGTATTTTCATATCTTTCTGTCAAAAAGTTACATTATTTACTTTTTGTTCTAGTATTGAAAATAGTTTTTATGCAATATATGTTTTATAATGATTTCTGCTCTCCAAACTCCTCCCAAATCTTCCACACTCTCCCAGTCTACAAACTTTATTTCTCTGTTTTATTAGAAAACAAAGATAGATCTTAAAAAAGGAAAGTAAAATAAAGAAACATGGATAGGTCAAAACAGACAATGAAACAGAAAGGAAAAGAGCCAAAGAAAAAGAACAGGCAAAGCATATAGAGAAACATACACATTTACACACATTAAAATCCCATAGGCACCACACCATGAACCATAATACATAAGGAAAATACCAGTGAGGAGGGTGCACCAACAAAGTACTATGATACAAAAGGAATAAAGAAAAAAAAAAGAAAGAGAGGAAAAGAAAAGAAAGAAAGGCCTCCAAAATATCATTTTATTTGTCTTTGTTTATTTTTAATTTTTTTATTAATTACAATTTATTCACTTTGTATCCAAGCTATAACCCCCTCCCTCATCTCCTCCCAATATCACCCTCCCTCCCTCTTTTCCTCCATGTCCCTCCTTCAGTACACTGATATAGGAAGTCCTCCTCCCTTTCCATTTGACCCTATCAGGTCTCATCAGGACTGGCAGCATTGTCTTCCTCTGTGGCCTGGTAAGGCTGCTCCCCCTAAGGGGGAGGTGATCAAAGAGCCAGCCATTGAGTTCATGTCAGAGACAGCCCCTGTTCCCCTTACTGGGTACCCACTTTGACACTGAGGTGCCATGGACTACATCTGTGCAGGGGTTCTAGGTTATCTTCATTCATGGTACTTGTTTGGAGTATCAGTCTTAGAAAAGACTCTTGTGCCCAGAATATTTGGTTCTGTTGCTCTCCTTGTGGAGCTCCTGTCCTCTCTAGGTCTTTCTGTCTCCCTCTTCGTTCATAAGATTCCTTGCACTCTTCCCAGAGTTTGGCTATGAGTCTCAATGTCTGCTTTGATACCCTGCTGGATAGAGTCTTTCAGAGGGCCTCTGGGTAGTCTCCTCTCCTATTCCCTGTGTTTTCCCTCTTCTAATGTCCATCCATTTGTCTTTGCATGGATCATCTTACCCAAAGTCCTCCTTGCTGAGCTTCTTTAGGTGTACAGCTTTTAGTATGTTTATCTTATATTATATGTTTAATATCTACTTATAAGTGAGTATATGCCATGTGTGTCTTTCTGCTTCTGGGATACCACACTCAGGATGATCTTTTCTAGTTCAAAATCACATGCCTTCAAATTTCATAGCTTTCTTATTCTTAATTGTTGTGTAGTATTCCATTGTATGTTGACCATTCACTGCAATACTGAGGCTTGTCTTAAAATGTGGTTTGTATAGTGAGACTTCATCTGAGAAAATTAATTTTCCTTTGGAAGAGGTCAATCTTGGAGATAGCTTCTGGCTTAGGAATGGGACTTGTGTTCACTTCAGCTCTCACAGCTGAGCCACAGTCTTGCTTAGACCTGTGCAGGTCTTGTGCATGATGCCACAATCTTGAGTTTATAAGTGTGCATTCTTTTTGCATCTGGAAGGCCTTGTTTTCTTAATGTTCTTTCCTGCCTGGTTCTTGCAATTTCACCTTGCCCTTCCCTGTAGAGTTCCTAAACAGCATTTATGTTTGAGCATTCTAATATCTCTTCCTATCTTCACTATGTCTGGTTGTGGATCTCTGTATTTGTTCCCATCTACTGCAGGAGAAAGCTTCCCTGATGATGGCTGAACAAAGCACTGCTTTATCTATACTCCTAAGAGTCCTTTTTTTGTTTTTACTTTTATTTTTCTTTTGTATGTTTCTTCAGTGGAACAGTAGTATTTGGTTTGTCACTCAGTGCACTAGCTCACATTCTTAGCCACTTGAACAGTTTCCCGTATGGGCTCCATCACATGGAGACACCTTAACCTCAGTCAGGTAGTGGATGGTTTCTCCCACACGTCTTGGGCCACTCAATCCCCTGTGTATCTTGCAGACAGGTCGCTATTACAGATGTCAGGGTTTATAGTTGGGTAGTTGTTTACCTTTCTCTTCTTGTAGTGGTGAGATTACCTTCCATTACCATGAACACTGAGGGTGATATAGGTTCATTATGGGTGAAGACTCTAGATAGGCGCCTGCTCAACTTCTCTGTCATTGTTCTAACTGAGGTGTGATGATATTATTGTTTTTGTCATCCTGACATAAACCTAGATATATCTGGGAAGTGGGAATATAAATTGTGGAGCTGTCTACATCAGAATAACTGGTGGGTATTTTCTTGATTGCTGAGTGATGTAGGAGGGTCCAGCCAGGTATCGGCCTCCTTGGAAGGTGGATCTGAACTCTGAGAGAAAGCAATCTGAGCAGAAGCTATTCAGCAAGAAGGACACTGGTACTCTGGTCTCTCTTCCAGTTTCTCCTTCCATATTCTAGTCTTGAGTTTGTTGACTTAATTCCTAAATTATAGGCAGAAGCCTGTAACTCAAGTATACTCTTTTCTACCCTGAAGTTGTTTTGGTCAGTGCTTTATCACAACAGAAGGAATATCAGTCAGCATTTTACTTCATCTGTATATTTATTTACTGGATGATGATTTTGGTTTTGAATTTTTGCAGTTAATTTTAGAGTCTAGGTATTAACCCTGCATGTAGTTTATAAGTGGCAAGCTATTTTACTTATTCTACAGGTTATTTTTCACTCTGCTAATCAATCTTTTCTTTAACCTGAGCAAAAACATTTTCATTCTACATTGTTCCATTTGTTATTTTTTATTATTCCCTGTCCTTGCTTCTGCCTATTTCTGGAGAAGTTCTTCTGCATTTTAAACAAGAAGCCGTGGATGACCTAGTCTAGTGGCACTTTTAATTGCTTTTTGTTCAGGGTGAGTTATATACCAAATTTTATTCTTTTGCATTTTGATTTCAAATACTATTTATTACTAAGGGGCTTCTCATAATATTTCCTATAAGTCTACACCTGTTTGTTTATATCCCCCATTTTTATTCATTGTTAGCCAGATAGAGCCAAGTAATTGTGGTAATGATACTTGCTTTTTTGCCCAATGCTGGAATGCTAGTGAATTTAGGTATGCCCTGGTTACTCGCATGCCTCGCTGGGTGCCTGTGCCTGTTGATGCCCCTCATGCTATGACTCTCTTCAGACAGAAAAGGGATCTTGGAATTACAGCCGCCATTGTTACTGCCATCTCGTTGGCAGCTGTTGGAGCTACCACCGCGTCATTAGCCATGAGTTATACTGTGCAGACTGCTCAGACCCTAAATAATCTTTTAGCCAATGTAGCTCATGCTTTAGATGTACAAAAAGGAATTAATGCTCAACTAAAAGGAGGCTTGATGGTGTTCAATCAGAAGACTGACCTCGTGCAGGAGCAAATTGATACCCTATGGCAAATCGTTCAACTTGGCTGGCAATGGAAGTATGCTGGACTTTGTGTCACTAGCATACAATATGAGAATTTTTCCCGTGCTGCAAATCTGTCTAAACAATTGTCTAGCTGTATTTTAGGTAACTGGACTGGAGAATTCAATACTATGATGGAGCAGCTGAGAGTGGCCATTGTTACGGTAAATTCTACCAGAGTGGACACAGGACTAGCCACAGGATTATCATCATGGATTGCTGCAGCCATGAATCATCTGAAGGAATGGGCGGGCGTGGGAGCGTTAGCAGGCCTTCTGGTGTTGGTCTCCTTGGTTTGCCTGTGGTGTATATGCAAGATTAGAGTCTCACAATAGCCTAATGCAGCCATGATCATTCAGGCCTTTACAGCCATTGAAGCAGGACAGTCTCCCCAAGCATGGTTGGCTACCATAAAAAGCTAAAATGTTATGCTCAGGATGAGAGGCTAAGCACTGCACTCAGGGTCAGCTGCTTTCGACCCAGAGAAGAGCATGTCTGATTGCATGCGGGTTGATGCCCCAGGTCCC
>REGO01000250.1:2632875-2643416 GCA_010120015.1 Rhombomys opimus
AGCCTCTTTTGGGTATATGCCTAGGAGTGGTATGGCTGGATCTTGAGGAAACACTATTCCTAGTTGTCTGAGAAAGCGCCAGATTGATTTCCAGAGTGGTTGTACAAGTTTACACTCCCACCAGCAGTGGAGAAGGGTTCCCCTTTCTCCACAACCTCTCCAGCATGTGTTGTCACTTGAGTTTTTCATCTTGGCCATTCTGATGGGTGTTGTTGAAAATAAGAAAGAGAAGAACGAGCTGTGGGAAGCACCTAATAATAACAGCTTCTGATTTATTTGAGTATTAAATATGGCATTTTATCAGTTTTAAGCAATTGTAATGTTTCACATTGTAGGTCAGTGGATGACATCTTAGTGTAGCTGAGTAGCTGTCACCCAAATATCTGCTGTGTCATCACTTTTACACTTATAACTAGACAGTTCAACCTAAAAAAAAAAAAAAAACCCAAAAACAAAACAAAACAGTATATGTTATCAGCTTACTGAAGAACCACTTTTACAGTAAAGAGAGTCTCTGGATATTTCTGGAAGCCTTTAAGGATATTCTGTATGGAAAAACAAAGTATAAAGTAGGGACCATTGTCTTCTGGAGTAGCAGGAGTGTCCTTGTATCATAGACTATCTCGTGGCAGATAATCAGCACAATTCAAGAAGCATTGAGTAAAAAAGAACATAAAATGTTTTATACTCTTCTCTTATGAAACTTTGACATGACACAATTTTTACGAATTTGACTAAATATGACCTTATAAAAATGATGTCACATTATATGTTTTCAAGTTCAGGTATAGCTTTAAGGAAGCGCAGCATCACATACTTGAATCACATTACAAATATACTATATTTTGAAACTTTAAACCATCCGTGTTGACAGAAAGTGATCATAGAAGGAAAACCTAGATACTGATAAAACTTTATCAAATCATAATTTTGAAGTTTCCAAATATTACGGGATGCACATTTCTCAAGATATTTTACATTACTTTTAGTTGTATGCAGGGGTTAGGGAACTGTCAGTCATTATGTAAATCTATCTACCATTTATTTCACAAAATAATAAAAATATTCAATTTATATAGCAATTTTAACTGCTTTTCTGCTTCCTTTAGATTCCTTGAGTATATACAAATATATAGATATATAATAAACAAAACAGCAAGATACCACCAAGCAATTAATTAGCTGTTTATTTCCCTAGATCTTATACAATGCTGAAAATATTTCATGTCGTAAAATAGAACAATAATATTTTACCAAGGAAATTCACCTTCCCATTTATAGAATTGATGTAGATAAAGAATGCATCTTAAATAAATTATATGAAAACTTTTATGGGCAATCTTCACAAAAATATTGTTACTATCTTATTGGCAGAATTCAAAAGTGTTTCTATATGTGAGTGTGGCTTGAGGCTTTTCTTAAGTGTTCAGATCAGAAACATGAGTTCATGGGGACAGGTGAGAAGAAACAGCACTAGCTGTTTTTCCAGAATTCCTGAGTTCAATTCCCAGCACCCATATGGCAGCTCACAGCTCTCTGTAATACCAGCTATAATGTCAGGAGATACAACACCCTTACAGGGACATACATGCTGTCAAAACACCAAATCACATAAAATCAGTAAGTACAGTAGAAATATGAGTCTGTAGAGTTTTTAATAGAAAAAAGGTTAAGATCACTCCCAACAAAAACAAGTCATTATGTCAGTCTGGATACATTTGTTGACTACATTGTTTAGGACTGACACTATCTTAAGTACTGTTAAAGTTATGATGGACTAAGATTTGAATAGTTTACTTTGTCAGGTTTATATTACATAGGGAAATAAACACACAAGCCAATAAAATACTGTGCTTGGTGTTATATACATATGTGTGTGTGTGTGTGTACATGTATATATGTATATCATATGGTGGAATAAATGAAAAATAATTGAACATACATGATATAGTCTTCAACATGTCATAAATTCAGTAACATACAAATCAAGGTAGAAATGCATATAAAATATTTCATGCTGGCTCTTCCAGAAGAACATAGGAAAGGTTGACCTGGATTCTATTGCTAACCATGGCAAAGCTCTCAGAGCCTTGACATTGTGAATCACTTATTAGAGGAAAAAGAATCAACAACAACCTTTTGGTTGTGTTGTGCTGTGTTGTGTTGTAAGGTCTAGTGTTAAATCAGCCTTTCACTATGAGTTCTTGCAAATACTCATTATAATCCATAGTTTACTTTTAAATCAATGGTACAGAAAGGAAAGAGTTTGGATGAAAGATTCCTGGTCAAGAATTTTGGAAGTAATGGTAATCCAACCGGTACTTGACTTGGGGACGGGCATGAGTGGAGAAGGGGAAGAAAGGGAGGAATTGGGAGGGGAAGAGGGAGGGAACTAGAGGGGGGATACAAAGTACATGAAGTGTAATTAAAAATAAAAGAAAGTTTACTGTCATTCTTTTTGTTAAATGGGTTTTCAGGAAATAGGGAAAACAAAAAATAAAAGCATGTAAATGATTTTCTTCTTGAAAAAAATTTCCTTAGAGCTCTAGGATCAAGCTGATAAAGATATTTAATGAGAAAATTCATAGAATGTGTGTAGTAAGCCTTCTGGTATCAATAGTTTATTGATCATTTGATTAAAACTGTCAAAATATGAAGCTGAAAATGATATGAAGTGCTGTTTCATGTTAGATTCTAGTAACATCTGCAATAGGGATTAATATCCTGGCAAATGGTTTAATTAAATTAACACAAAAAACCATTTCATATGGACCAAAATATTTGAAATGTGTATAAACTATCATTGGTCAAAAGTAAGAGAAACAGTTGGCATCATTCTGCCGATCAACCAAGACTGTGAGTGCTACAAGGGTCCCCTTGACAGAAGTAATGCTCCTCACTTATCTGAATCTGGGCCTGTATTTGGTACTGAGTGGGACAGGCACACAGTGGAAGGCAATTTCTGCCATTCAACACTAGGCTCTGTCTTCTCTGAAGAAATAAAGTCTTCAACATCCTCTACCTGTTAAATTCTGAAAGTTCTTCTGAACTATACTGACAAGAGTAGAACTAGGTGCCGCTTGGGGTGACAGCCCTTTGCAATTTCCATCTGTCATTCTATGGAAGGAGAATGTGAAATGATTAGATTTCTGCTTCATTGTTACAAAATGAATTGAGACAAGAGTGGAATTCGTTGCAACATTCACTGGGCTCTTGAGATGTATTACCTAGTTTGCTATGTGACCTCAAATTTGAATTTAAGAAAGTATATAATAAAGGAATTTCTCTGCTAACTTGCATTTTATATACCAACAATACAGCTTCAAGACAAGCGAGAGCTGTTTGAGAATTAAATAACATGGCTTTGCATTAAATACATCATAAAAGAGGGACATTAGGTGCCATATGTGTATGTATATATACATTGGCATATAGTTATTAATATTTATATTAATCCTAACAATGCCTCTAGATATTTATCTTCATTACTAAATGAGAAAATGTGGCTGTGCAGGTTTAGTAGCAGTAACATAGTAAGTCACATTAAAGTCTTTCAATCAGGTGGCAGCCGTGATTTTATCAAGGCAGTTGAGAGTTTAAGGAAGATGTTTAGCTTTAAGGAAAAATAAGAATAATTAAAATCAAGCGAACATGGCTTGTGTTGTCAAGATATAAAGATGCTATTTTACTTGTGAAGTCTATTGGATTGATGCTTTTAACAACAAGATAAAAGATGTTGCTGTTGTTGAATAAAGGAGTGTTGTGAGAGTACGAGCGCCCCATTGGAGAAAATTTACAGAACGAAACCCAGAATTAGAAACATTGAACACAAACACCTTTCGTGAGGATTGCCCATTGTAAATGGATGAGTTGTTGGAGAAGTCCAAAAGAGTAAGTTGGCGGATGCAATATCAAATCAAAGAACTATTTTCTGTTTGTGAAAATGTTAGAGTATATGATAAAGAAAGATATAACAATTCAAATAAAGGGGATGAATGACAGAGTAGTGTGTGTGTGTGTGTGTGTGTGTGTGTGTGTGTGTTATATGTCTGTATGTGCAAGTATCTGTATGTATGTGGTATATGATTTCGTATGTATGAGTGTTTGTGCTCTGCTCCTGGGCTGTGAGTGAGAGTGTGCCTGTGTACATATGCACATGAATGTGTGGGTTTCCCCACCTGTGGATATGGAGTTCAAAGGTCAACACCTGATATCTTCTCCTGACACTATGTATATTAATTTCTGAGACAAAGTCTCTTCATGAATCTGGCCTTCTAATTTGACTAGACTGGATGGTGAGCTATAGGACTCCACCAATATCACGCACTCAGTACTTGCTCCTTAACATCTGAGTTTTTTTTATTTTATTTTATGCATACATTTATTTATTACAATCTATTTGCTTTGTATCCCTGCTGCAGCCCTCTCCCTCGTCTCCTCAACATTTGAATTTTTATGTGAGTGATCGGAATCCAAACTCACACTCTCATGATTCTAAGGCAAACAAACTAGCCCTCAGAATAAAAATTTTGATAAAGATACAATTAGATATAAAGGCTGTTTTAAAATATAGACTTAAAGTAGTGTGTGGGGAAGTTACATCGTTGAAGGGGAAGCAACAATCATATAGGGCTATGCTTATAAAAAATAAAGGGGAAGTGGATTAAGAATTCTTGCTTTCTTTTACTGGCATGGGAAAGTAATTGACGCAGAGATTCTGTGCTAATGTTAAAATATTACCTCACACCAAAGTGGGAATATAAACCTGCCAGATGAGGATGAGCACAGAGTTGCTTCTGATATCTTACTTAAAATATGTGGCTTCAAAGGTTACACAGGCATCCTGAAAATGCCTCTTCCACAGTCTGTGCTATCAGATTCACACCACAAATAAAACAACAAGGTTTAGTTACGACAGAGTTGTCATGAAAAGAAAGGGGTTAATTCAGAAAGTACATTTGCAGATTAGATGTCTGTTGTTATAATTGCCCAGGTGTAAGACCTGGGGTCTCACAGCTCAGGAGTTCGAGATCTCACCCTTCCCAGAAACTCCCACAGACCACGACTCGATATAAAAGCAAGAGGTTTAATTTAACCATTGAGCAATGGGGTCACCCCTGCCAGTCAGCAAAGAGTGGCACCAGGAGACAAAGGCCTTAGGTTTTTAAAAGAAAAAGTGCAGGAAATTTGAAGTTGCAGTTTTGGCAATTTAGGATTGGATGAGGTAGCTATAAAGTAAGATAATTGGTTAGTATTAGATGCTCAAGCTTGGCCAGTCCTGCCAAGTGTGGATGCAGCTGCAATTGAAGGTGGGGGTGGTTAGCTCATCCTTGAAGATTAGGGCTTTGGGCTCTTGGCTGGAAGTCAGGAGCTACTCAGAAGAAGAATTGGGGCTGTCTGGGTTGGTTGCTAAGAAACACTATCTTGAAGACAAGGGTCTGGTCATTCTTTTTGCTGAGTGAAGGTTATTGCTTGCTCACTTGTTTTAGATTTGTTCTCATAGATAGGGTCACATTTCTCCATTCTCTGGAAAGGTACTAAGAGGCTTTACCTTAACCTGAACCTAAAATTCAAAACTATAGGCTTTAGAAGACATACAGGTTACAAAGTTAGTCTAACCGTTTCACAGGGAGAGAAGAAAGGAATCGGGGTCACATCCAATGATGAGGGAAAGTGTCCAAGGAATTAAAGAAATTTTTACGTGGGGAAAATATATTATGTATGACAATAGAATTAGGTAAGATGTTTAAATGCTTATTTCAGAGAGTGTGGACTTATGTTTTATGGCCAAGAGGTAGGAGGAAATAAACAAGATGGAGCTTAGATATGGTTGAAAGGGAAAAAGGCTTCTTAGCAGAGGAAATAGCAGATGAGGTCCACCAGGATGTTGGCTACATCTTTATTTTGCATGCTTTAATGGAGACATCAAAATGTGTGAGTCAGCAGGCAGCATAAAGAATGATCAGATTGGACCCTGAGCCGTACAATGACTGAGACAAGAGACCAGCCTGATTCTAATTTCAGTAAGAACATGGGGTATTGTGATGGCTAGTATATGAGGATTTGTAGATTTCTGAAGACAATGTCATCTAAAAGATGTATGCCTATCTCCTGAAGATGGGACCTGGGGAAAAAAAATAATAAAAACAACTGTGTAGGGCAATGAGAAAAAGCAGTGGTGAAAGGCCTGTGGGATTTCTGACTCTTGCAGTTACTTGAGGATGTCTGAGACATATCCTGGGATAAAGAAGTGGTTTCTTGAGGCATTATCTTTTAAAAAGACATTCTACTAAAATGATGTGTTGTTTTTGGTTATATGTTCTCTCCACACATTTGGCAAAGAGTCCTCAGGACCTGTCTCCTCTTCGTGAATGTAGGGGCCAGAAAGCCAGAGAACAAAGCCAGGGAAAGTTTCAAGAACAGTGCGGTAGCAAAAGTCCACTCCTGCTAAATCAGAGTAGGTTCTATTCCCAGCACTTGCCTGACTTAGGCATAGGACTTATTTTCATCTCTCAAGAGGAAAAGAGTAAGTCCTCGCCTGCAAACAGGTTTCCTGTGTGTTTTTGTTTCTCCCCTACCCTTTCTGTGTACAATTGGGCCCTCGGTGCCTTTGGTGGAGTAATGAAAACCGGAAATGCCTGGCATGTAACTTTCCGTTCCTTTTCTTTTGCCCTTCCGCTTGTGTGCTGGGGAAGTAGAATCATTGTTTTATAAAATGTACTCCTCATCCCCTTGCTCTCTTCATGTTCCATCTCATGATGGAGCTTTGACAGTGTTCATATGATTTCATACATGTGAGGCATGTCTGATAATAAGATAGAAATCAAAACTTCTCACTCAATATCTTAAAATGAAGTCTAGCAGTTTTTTCTCTTTTGTATGATTTTTTATTTTTATAAAATTAATTTATTTTAATTACGTCACTTGTTTCCTTTCCTTTTCTTCGTTCTCTCCTTCCCATTTACTGCCACTCTGTCTCAAATACATGTACCCTGTTCCTTAACTGTTGTTACATATATCTATCTATCTATCTATCTATCTATCTATCTATCTATCTATAATGTGTATAAATCTGTATATATAATGTTCAATATGTCTATATGTATATTTATATATGTATATATACTCAGACTTGTATTTATTGAATTAAATTTTACATAAATAGTATTTTTTTTAATTTTTAAGACTTCATTGACACTATTTTATTCTCCTCCCTTTCTTTTGTATTAATTTTCCCTCCCTAAATAAAGACCGCTCAGTTTTCATATGTCCATATTCAAATTGTTTTTACCCAGTTATTTCCCTCTGTATTGCACCCCTCCTTCACAGTCCCATTTTACTTTCCTGGCCTGACTGAGCCTGCAGAAAATATGTAACACATCAGCACTTACTGGAAAGTGTTATTATTTTCAAGGCATCATGTCAAATAATTACAACAATTTTTAATTAAATTTAATTTTTGTTTTGAAAGTACTGGTGAGTAAAATAATTTTACACTGAACGAGTAGCTTTCAGGAGTCAGCACTGGTTTTGGAAATGGTGTGCAGCTACATGTGCTGTACCTTATACATTATAAAATACTTTTTAAGTAGAATAATATATTTTCTTAACAAGTATCCTAGCTGTAATTTCAAACTTAGCATCATAATAAAGTCATCCATTAATTACTATTTTGCGGTGTCTCGATTTATCATTTATTGCTTGGTCGCTTTGCGCTGTCCTAATTAGCTTAAAGAGGAAGCTTGATTTGTCGGTTTTCCTGATATATTATGAATAACAGAGGCATAGGCTGTTAAAGTATGTGTACAAATAGAAGTACCTAGGGAAGGAAAGTTGAGGTTAAGTTGCGTGTTCATGTCAGCTGTCTGATGGATTATCAGAAAGGCATTTATCTCATATACGTGTTTCTTGAGCAAATGTGAAGATGTGTACCCAGTAATCAACAAATCAACGGAAAAGGGTTCCCTCAGCCACTTATTGTACACGAGTAGGTAAGGCACTGCTTGAGTGCAACAGTTCTGTACTCTACAAAACTGAGACCTGATTCTAGGCAACTGGAGACTGTGGCCTCAACCTCTAGAGGTCAGAGACTTACAGGTGCAGGTGATCTTCTGAGGAGGATTTTTTTTTTCTAGGCCTTCACCATCAGCTCTCTCACATTCAAGGCCCATGGTTGAAATCAGCTGTTGACAGCAGCAGGTGCTGGCCAGTCTTATAGCTCCCTAACCTTGGGTATTGGCACCCTTCGTTTTAAACAGGGCTATTTTTACAGGTTTTGCATGTTAGGACCCTGGGCCCTTATGGCTTGCAGGTCCCTGTAGAGCCTCCGCTGACAAACACACTGTGGGTTTGGCTTTTCATTATATCTTGCCATCTCTACTGTCCTGTGGTATTTGAAGCTCTTCACTGCCTTCCCCCACACCCCACAAAGAACATGATCAAAAGAAGGCAAGAAAATACAGTTCAGGAGAGGCTTTTAAAAAACCTAATGTTGAAAAGTCAACAGAAAGTGTCCTCCAGTTTCCTCAAAATGTAAAATGAACACACTAATGCCAGAAAGAGGCATGGTAAGTAGATATGAGGGTTGTAACTCACAGCGATCAAAGGACATCTTCTATCAATCCTAGCTGCATACAGGCACAAACCTTCCATTTGTCAATCACAGACTTTTCTCTGTGTCTCTAGGGAAGTGTTATTTGTCTCTCAGACCTAGTTGAAAATGGCCTCTGCAAGGTAGCAAAGAGTGAGGAGTCCATCTGTCTGGGACAGCAGTTACAGGGGATGTCCTCTGAAATCAGAGGTTAGCCGTTCCTAGAGTGCAGGGTCCCTGCTCTGGTGCATGGTGTGAACAGAACAGTCTCCTTATGCAGAGCTGAAATATGAACAGACTGTAATCTTCCATGAAACTGGAGTGCCTTTTAGTTCTGCACATGGCTGCCAGGCATAGCTGGGGACATGGTCTGCTCAATGTTCTCCTGCCTGTAGTTTGTATTAGTCAGTCACAGAACAACAATGAACCTGCTTACCTAAAAAGAAAGTCTTAATTAATAACACCACAGTATTTAACAGTGTTCTATAGGGTATAAGGGCCCTGAGTCTGTCCCGAACTCTAGACAGAACTAGAGGGCTCAGCTCTGCCTCAGTTGTCGTATCAATTACAACTTTTATTTTAATTAGAGTTCAGAAACACAGAGCATAATGGCCAAGTTTCCTAAATGAAGATACTCTTTCTTTGAAAAAATTATGTATAATCTGGTCCACAGTAAGTCACTACACTAAGTTATAAAGAGAACCATTAGAATAAGCTAAATACAGCTTGAAAATTGCCCAATGAATCATTTGAAAAGTTATCAACAAGAAAGGAGGAGGATAACAGTTAATTAATTAGTCAATTAATTAATTCATTAAACTAGGTAAACATTTTAATTAGAGATAAATTGAATTTTGAAGGACATATCAATTTCATTGTTGCTAAATAACGTTTTATATAATCTAATCAAAACATTGAAGCTACACAATTAAAAATATATTATAGGAATTATTTTAAGGAAACTAATAAAGAACTTAATGAAACTATAATTCTACACTTTTAATTAAATTCATGTCCATAAACTACTTTTTGACCTATTGTGTTCATATTTTACATTTTTCAGTTAGGTAAACTTTTTGGGTTACTTGCTGCTAGGATGCAGATTTAGTGTGAGGGTACAATACACATACATACAAATGATATATGTTCTTTATATATATGCAAAAGCCGGGTTCAGCAGCACATGCCTAAAATCCCAGCACTCTGGGAGGCAAAGTAGGCAGATTTCCGTGAGTTGGAGGCCAGACTGGTCTGCAAAGACAGTCCAGGAGAGCCAGGTCTACAGAGAGAAACCCTGTCTCATAACAAAACCAAATGAAACTATACAAAGGATATTTTGTAAATAAATATTTATTTTGATATTCTGGCAAACTTCAAAACTATATCAAGTTGTTAATTATATTGCAGATAACCAATTACTTATTTAAATTTCCATACTTTTTCATTATCTATGCTGCCTTTTTTCTTGGTATTCATAGGAATGGATATCCACTCTGAAACTTTCTTTGTTGCTTCTAGGCTCAGGCACTCACAATTTACCGAATTTTACTTTGTATGCACTGAGGTCTCAGAACCATGACTATCACTCAGTTCTAGGAATAAATACTTAGATTTTTAACTCATTTAAAATTTTGTTTTCATCTAACAATCAATAATTTTGGAATATATGGGCATTAGGAAATTAAAATACTACACGAGTAAAGGGTCAATAATCAGGTTAGAAAATTCTGAAATAGCAGATTATAAACAAGGCAGCTTAAAACTATGTTTTTGTTGAAAATAATTTTTTCATACAATATGTTCTGATAATTGTTTCCCTGCCCTTATCTCCTCCCACATCTTTTTTGCATACTTCCTATCCAACTCTTCATTTTCTTTCTCTCTTTAGAAAGTGAATAGCCAATTTAAAGACAGTCAACCAAGGGGAAAAAAAGAAAAAAAAAAAGGAGAA
>REGO01000250.1:2704508-2733094 GCA_010120015.1 Rhombomys opimus
TGGGGCTGTCGCTGACAAGGATTCTTTTGCATGTTTTTTGATCACTTCCTCCTGGGGTTGGGGGGATTGCCTTGCCAAGCCACCGTGGAAGAGGATATACCCAGTCCTGATGCTACTTGATATCCTGGGAGTGGTAGGAAGGCTCCCTTTTTCTGAGGGGCAGGGAAGGTTGGATAAGAAGATGGAAGGAGGGTGGGACCAGGAGGAGAGGAAGGAGGGAGGTATGATTGGGATGTAAGGTGAAAAAATTAATTAATAAAAATTACTAAGACAAAAAAAAGAGGATCAGGGATAAAGAGGGAGCAGAAATTAAGGGAATGGCCAACCAATGACTGGCCCAATTTGAGTCCTTCCCGGACACGATTAATAATATTATACTATACTTGCAAACTAGAGGCCATCATAACTGAGTAGCTTCAGCCAGCAGCTGATAAAAACAGATGCAGAGACCCACATGCAAATATTAGATGTAGCTGGGGAATCATATGGAAGAGGAGGAGAAAGGATTGAAAGAGACAGAGATATCAAAGACACCAAAAGAAATGCTACAGAATCAACTAACTTACACCACATAAACAGCTACCAATTAAACTAACCTGGGCCCATAGGGGTTCACAGAGCTTGAACTACCAACCACAGAGCATCCATGGGACTAAAGTAGACACCCCCTACACAGGTGTACAGCTTGATCTTCTTGTGAGACCTCTAACAGCAGGAGCAGTAGCTGTCTCTGATTCTGTTGCCTGCCTTGGATAGTTTACCCCTAAATGGATGGTCTTGTCTAGCCTTAATTGAAGATACATCCAATTTTACTACAACTTGATATGCCAAGGTGGGTTTATATCCATGGGAGATGCCCCTTCCCTGAGGAGAAAGAGAGGAGGGCATAGGTGGAAATAAGATGAAAGGGTGGGGTTGTGAGGAGTGGAGGGAGGGAAAGTTATGGTAGGGATGTTAAGTAAATAAATTAATTAGTGAATGAAGAAAAGATTAAAAATAATTAGCAGGCATTGTTAGTACACACCTTTAATCACTGGACACAGGAAGAACAAACAGGTGGATATCTGAGTTAGAGGCCAGCCTGGGCTGCAGAGCAAGTTCCAGAACCAGCAGTGAGGGCTTCACAGGGAAACCCTGTCAACAGGAAATATCACTGTGACTTAGAACAAAATCAATAACCTTCAGAGAAAGAGACAATAGCCTAAAATTTTAGTTGCGTATGGTGGCTTGCAAACATAATCCTGGTTCTCGAGACTTGTGGGCAGGTGCTTCACCATGCTGAGGACACTCTGGCCTATATAGTGTTTCTTGTGAAATAAATAAGTAAATAAATAAACAAACAAATGGAAGAAAAACAAAAAAATGTCAGTGATGTATTTTTTCTGTGATCAGAACATTATCATAACTATTAGTCATATTAAGAAACAAGAAATATAATCAAGAGAAATCTCAAATATTAATATCATGAAAGAAAATTCCAAACAGCATTTTAAAACATAGATTAGAGTCATAGTAAACAAGCACTATTTATCACTCAGTCTATATTGATGTATAATATATACTCTCCAGAATAAAAAAGGTAGTTGAAAATTTAGTAAAGAAATACTAACTACAGGCAGAAACATATGCATCTCTAGAATTATAAATCAAAATCATGTGATATAAAATGATAATTCATTTTATTTTTCATATTTTTTTATTTTTCTCTTATTTAAAAAAGATTTTTCATATGAAATATTCCTATTATGGCTCCCCTTCCCCAACACCTCTCACATCCTCTACATTCTAGTCCCTTTATGTGAGATGGTGCTCTGAGATGCTACAACCTGCAGAAAGGGAAACCTGTACATCAAGCCAGCCATGCAACCATATACTGACTCTCTGTCCTCCCTGCAGGATGTAGAGGGGCAGTGGTGGCACAGAACGTATGAGAGTGGCCAAACAATGTTTGCTTTAACTCAAGGGAGCCCATGCCCTGATCTGAAATATATTATCTGATCACAAATTAAAAACTAGTCATTTATAGCACAATATCAATCCTGAACAGCTTTTAAAAAATAATAGTAAGTAGAGACTGCTTCGATGACTCAATAGTTATGAGTCCCTAGAGCCAAGCCTGATGACAACCTGAATTTTATCCCCAGTACCTGCATGTAGTGGGAAAAAAACAGCTTCCCTGAGTTATTCTCTGACCTCCACCTACAAGTTGTGATACAGGCACACACAAGCATACACACAAACATACTAAATAAATATAATAAAATTTAAAAATAACATTGAATACAAAGCAATAATTAACTATCACATGAATATGTGTATATAAGCTCATTCTGTAGAGAAAAAAATGAAAATCAAAAATTTTGATTTATGTGAGTGAATTTTAAACATTAGCAAAGTATCTTTGAAATGACTATGGCAGTCAAATAATGTTACTAAGGGTACTCTAGAGGGACAGAATTGAGAGGATGAATATGTCTGTGTGTGTGTGTGTGTGTGTGTGTGTGTTTGTGTGTGTGTGTTTTAGAAGAATTTATGAAATCAGCTTATATTGAAATAGTAAAGACTCTTGTTCACAACTAAGAGGCTGTAAACCGTGCAAATTCTCAGCCTTTTTCCTGTGGGCTTCTTCCAGAAAGTGGCACTCAAATTTGGGGTTGGTCTTTCCATGTCAATTAAGACAACCAAAATAATTCTCAGGTGTGGCTTCCTATTTAGGTGATTCTAATTTGTAGTAAGTCAACATTCAAAGCAAACATCACAAATAGTGAAATTCCACATGACTAAAAGCCTGGCTCATTAAATACTGTTCTATACTTATTATTTTCTGAAAACAGTCTTTGTAAATCACAACAGTACTCATTTAAATCAGGATACTGAAAATGTGCATAGAGCTTAGTGAGGTGGCTCAGCAGGAAAAGACACTTGCTGCTAACCCTGGATGTCTAGCCCTATTTTTATCCCAGAACTGACATGGGTGGGAGGGGACAGCAAACTCCCACAAGTTTCTTCTGTTACCTGCAGGCCAGAGTTCTGGCATGCACTCCTCCACACCATACACAGAATAAAGATGTAAATATAAAAAAAACAAAAAATTAATTACTGGAAAAGTTTGTTTAATATGCAATATTTATTAACTTCAAAGATTTATTATGATTTATACACATATATGTACATATATATATATATATATATATATATATATATATATATATATATTCCTCTCAAAAGCAAAGTCCATATTCATTGGCCATTTGTCATTTTAAGGGAATGTAAGTTTGTGTCTGTGGAGATGTGTTCTTATGTGTGCATGTGATACCTTCCTCAATTGCACTCACCTCGGCTGGCTGATCTCTTTCCAACTTTGGTTGTTTCTTTTGTTATTCATTGCAACAGTGTGTCTCACTGAAGTGGCCAGCTAGATCCAGAATTCCACTTGACTCTATAGCTAGAGTCTCCAGTGTTGACCATGTGCCCAGATATTTCACATGGATTCTGGTGCTAAATTCAGGTCCCGTTAAAGACTGTTTTGTAGCTTTCAGGTTTTGCTCATTGCAGTGTACAGGGTGTTCCTCGGGTCTGAACGGCCCAGAGGGCTTCTTAGAAATGTTAGGTCTGATGCTGCACCTACTACATCAGAAAACAATCATGCTCTCAACTGTTTTTGCCAACAACTGCTTCATAAAACAACAACAACAAAAAGTTTGGGACAACCAGCCCTGATTTACGCCTGACCCAAAGAAGTCATCAGTACCAGGAACAGACCATAGAGCCCCCTACTCACGGGGCAGCCAATCAGAAGAAAGAGCAGTGAGGAGACAACCACAGAAATGTGGAGAGACCTTAGAACTTATCCCAAGACTGGCCATCTGTGCTTAATGCCCTTATATTTTTAGGCATCCCATCCTATGGTGAAACATTCATGACCCAAGAATGTGGCCTGCTGGTCACCTGAGCACCAGCCAGTCCCAATCAGAGTCAAGTAGCCTTCCTGGGCCAATCCAAATTGAAGTGAAGTGGCCACAGTAGGAATTTCTCTTTCTGTCATTAAAATGGGCTTTCCAGCTCCTCTCAGGATCATGGGCTTTTGAAGGTGGTGACCCCAGCATACTGGAATTTTCTGCAGAATAAACACTCTTTGCTTTTACATACTACTTGAGTCTGGGTCTTTCCCTCAGAAAGTTCTAAACACTAACAGCTTATTTCATTTTTCTCCTTTACCTGTTAAAATACTTGGGGCCAGGAAATCCGTGTCAAATGTGTGTGCTCCTTATTTACTGAATGGGAGATTTTGTGAAAGTTTCATTTTAAGACTCTAAGAAGATTACGTAATTTTCTAATTTTTAATTATGTATCTAAACTACTCAGACTCACAACCATGATGAAAAATATACAGGCAATATAGTGTATACCAGTATTTGTTTAAGGACTGATTGATATTTTATCATTAGTGTAAAATAGACATATCCCAAGAGGGCAGTGGGTTATTTTATGGATTTATTAAGCAGAGGGAAATATAAAACAGCTAATAATATATAAATTAGCTCTTATATCTGAGAAAGTTGCTTTTAAACTTTCAAACAATACATTTATAATATATGTACATACATCAGTTTTTTCTGAAGCCAGGGGATACAATGGAACAATAGACTGAATCAGAATGCAAAAGTTTCACTACAGATCATATGGCTATAAATAAGGCACCTTTCTGAGTCTTGGCCATTTTTATCTGTTACACACAGTGTGAATGATGAAAGCCCCCGTGTCCTGCAAAGCTTTCGTGACTGTAAGAGAGAAGGCAACACAGTGTCTGAGAAAAATCTGTGCAGACTTTTTTTTTTTTAACTTTGGTTCAAAGCAGACTAGTAATTAATTGTGAGATTTACAGCCCTTACCAACTGTGCATTGATGCCCCAATCTGTACAATAGTGCTTTTTGCCCACATCAACCGGATATTTAAAATTAGATGGAATTAGAATGGATGACTAGCAAATGGGAAGATATACACAGAAAATATTCTTAATCCCTGCTTTTTGAATTCTATACAAACTAGTGATTATTGTTCCTTTTAAATACTATTTACGGTAATAAGAATCAAGTGACATTATAATAACAAAGATACTTTCCATATTTTTCTTTTTAAAATATCTGGCTCTTTCGTTGGCTTGAAGCAATTTAAATAACAGTGAGATAGAAAGGGAGAGATAGAGAAATATGTATTAAAATGAAAGCTAGAGAAGGGGGTTGAGGTTTTCTAGGTTTGTATAACCCTTGTAAAATTTATTCAGTAAAACTCAAGTAAAGGTAAGGCTATTCTCCCATGCAGTACAGGTCTGCCATCAATTTGGGGCATGGACAGAAGTATGCAAATAATGAGTCACCCGATTCGGGTGGTCATATCTTTTGTGGCTATTGATGTTTCATTCATGACTATGGAAATTAGAAGTTTAAAAAGAAAAAAAAAAGAAACACATTTGTATTGGTTCTTTAAATTTTTCATGCAATGTTATTTTAACTTGTTCATACACTCTCCCAAATCAGTAACTACCCCCACCATAGTCTCCTAGCTTCTCATCCAACCTAGAGCTTTCTTCCTTCTGTTCCTCCTCCTCTCCTTCTTCATCTTTCTATTCTTTTTCTTTCTACCATTAATTCCAGTTTGTGTTACTCAGCTAGTCCTGTGAATTGAGCCTGCTCTGGTGTGGGAACATGACACCAGAGGCCAGATCATTTAAGAAAACTGACTTCCCACTCTGAGCAGCTACTAAATGCCAAAAGACCACTAGCTTCCGGTGGGACTTCGTGTCCACTCCCTCCCGCTCTATGGTGGGATTTTGTCTCACTTGAGCTTGTATAGATCTTACTTTTGCCAAAATTTCTGTGAGTTCTTGTGTTCATGTGCCCTAATGTGTCTAGAAACCATTTTCCTTGATAGTGGGATGTTATCTACTTACCTCTGTGTTTCACAATCTTTTTGTCCCTTTCTGCAAAAATTCACATGTTGTGTGAGTGTGTGCATATGTGCATGCTCATATGTGTGTTTGTGCATGCATGCACAAGTGTGTGTGTGTGTGTGCGTGTGTGTGTAGTAGTAGTCTGTATGTCTCTTTAAGAGCTGATCATCCCATAGTATCTTACTAGGGTATCCCTCCCCTTACTAGGGTGCCCACTTGGATACGAGCTACCATGGGATACATCAGCATAGGAGTTCTAGGTTATATCCATACATGGTCCTTGGCTGGAAAAACAGTCTCATAAAAGACCCCTGTGCCCAGATATTTTAAGTCCCTGTGGAGCTCCTGTCCTTTCTAGGCCATACTAACTCTACCTTCTTTCATATGATTCCCTGAACTCTGACGAAGGTTTGGTTATGAGTCTCTGCATCTGCTTTGATACACTGCTAGGTAGAGTCTTTCAGAGGCCCTTTGTGTAAGCTCCTGTCCTGTTACTTGTTTTCTCCTACTTTGAATGTCCATCCCATTTCTCTTTCTTAGTGAGGATTGATCATCTTACTCCTGGTCCTCTTTCTTGTTTATCTTCTTTAGGTGTACAAATTTTAGTATGGTTATGCTATCTTATAGGTCTAGTATCCACTTATAAGTGAGTATATACCATGTATGTCTTTCTACTCCTGGGATACCTCACTAAGGATGAACTTTTCTAGATCCCACCATTTGCCTGCAAATTTCATGATTTCCTTGATTTTAATTACTGAATAGTATTCCGTTGTGTAAAAATACTACAATTTTGGTATCCATTCCTCCATTGATGGACATCAGGGTTGTTTCCACATTCTGGCTATTATGAATAAAGCTGCCACAAACATGGTTGAGCAAATGTTATCTTTAAAATTAATTTGATGGAGTTTTTTTGAGTACTTGGATATCATGCCATCTTTTCTGTCTTTGGAACGCATTCAACAATTTTTATTCTTTGTCTTACTCTTCAAATATTTCCTATGCCTTGTGTGAGGACAGTAAGACATAATTTCTGTATTTTTAACCTCAGTGGTCATCTTTTCTAAGCTAAATAATTTAGATAACACTTTAAATAATTAATATTCCATTTTCTTGAAGAAATAGCAAATAGTACTGTATCTATTCAAATGAACAGTATGCACAATGAGGTAAGTGAATATCTCCTTTATGATGTCATTCTCCAGAGAATTAGACATTAGATAGAAAGATACTATAAGTTGCAACAGATGTTAGAACTTTGGAAGCATGCTGAGAGCAAGAAGAGTAGGGTTGCAGTTGAAATATTTAATTTTGTTTTTGTTTTTAAATCTATTAATTTATTTTTATTGAAATTAATTTTTGCTCTCAAACAATAGATCCAGGCCACCATTTCCCCTCCCTCCAAAATATTTGTAAACAGAATAACACTAACACTAAGCTGTTCAATATGAGTTATGACTCATGTTCAATTAATTCTCATGGAATATACCAAGAAGAATGTCAAACTTGAGCTCATATTTAGGATGAGAATAAGTGTACTCCTGGTTGTTATATTACTCAGCCGTGGGCTTCAAATTGTTCCATAAATATGTGTTCATAATGTGCATGGCTGTGTGTCTGGTAGGCACGTTACCACTGATTTGCATCAACAGTCTAAGACACCTTAACTAAACACGTGCAAAACTTTCTCCTTGGGCAAAGTTTCCTGATCCTTCTGGGAGCTCAGTCCTACATCACAAAGAGTAATAAGGAGGAAGCCAGAAAAACAAAACAAAAAACAACCAAACATCATAGAGCCAATAGGAATCTTTCCGTATCTCACACAATCTGCCATCTCTCCTTATATTTTCATGTGGGTTTCAAGAGCATGGGTTCACATATGGCTTCTTCACACACCCTTCATTTTTGTTGACCTTCATTTTTCTATCCGTAGAATCTATCAATTGCTTGAATGCTTCTACTTCCAGAATTCCTCCTCTTTCCTTTCATTTCATTTGTATTACATAGTTCCCCTCCCTAAATGTTACTTTTAGACACATATTCATCAGTACTGCGTTTCCAGTTACTTGAATTCTCCGTATGTTTCAGGATAGACATGTAAAAGATTTGAACCTAGAACTTACATATGAAAGAGAATGCATAAAAGTTTTTCCAGATCCATTCATGGCCTGAAATTTTCATTATCCCCCCCACACACACACACACTAGATTTCCCTGATGGAAATAACTTGGGGGCACTAGGTTATTTAACAATAAAAAGAAAAGAGGAAGGGATATGTATTGAGGAGAGCACCAGCAGCAGGGGAGTTGGAGGGAGGGTGAAAAGAAGCAAATACACATCTAATCTATTAATGTGTCAAAGAATTTAAAAATGAGATATAAAAAATAACAGAATGACAAACCAAACAAGAGCTTACTTTTGGAGAATCTACAAAACCCTATGCTTGTAAATATTCTTTCTGTGGCTCCAGACAAAATCATACAAATTTTCTACCTTGAAACTTAAGTCTCACTAGGTTTTTGGTAAATCTGCTTCTGTCATCATCCTTGACAGGTAATGAATCCACCAATCTCTAGCATTATTAAATTGTTATTTAAATAAAGTAACAAGAAACATGATCTTGCAAAATATTCTCGTTTACAGGATCCACAAATAAATTGCCCTTCTCATTCTCAAATCTATATGTTAATTAACTTAAATTTTCATCTGTTAATAATGTGATTTGAGGCAGAGGGCATCCCCGAAATGTATATTCTATATTTATTAGTTTGGCAATTTGATTTTGCTTAGTCTGGCCTAATATAAGCATTACAAATTAATCACATTTCAGTAGGGCAATCAACTCCTAAACAACAAACACCATAAACAAAATACATCTTCTAGATAAATTAATGTGCAACTAGTAAAACATTCCACAAACTCATACCCAGTGCATGGCATCAAGGAACTGCAAGCAGAATGCATCTGTGCAGATATTTTTTATGCCAATGAGGAAGTGACTGATGAGGTAATGACCTACAAAGTGTGGCATTACACAGGTTCCGACTTAACAAATCCATCAGGGCTACCAAGTCTATATATATGAGTGCTGACAGGAGTCTAAATTGAAAGAGTTGATGTGGCATCTGAGGAAAGTAGTCATCCCAGGTTCTTTGGCAGAATAGCCATCCAAGGTATTTTAACAGAGTAATCATCCAAATAGGGTATGCGAGGCACTTTAGCAGAGTAATTATATAAGGTACTTTAGCCCAGTAATTTTCCAATCTAGCAGAAGAACAGCATGTTAGAAATGTGATAATCGTCTCATATCTTCAAATAAAAACGAAGCTCTTTCTTCTAAGCCTACCCTTGCTTTAGCTATAGGGTACATTTTTATTTAATTTTCAATAAAAAGATTGGTTCTAAAAACACAGTGTACTTTATTTTCACAGGTAGTTTAAATGTTAATTTACATTCCATTTTACTTTTAAGAATATTAGGATTAATGTCCAGTTTATTAGACACATACTGTGATTTCCTGAATTGAAATAATAATGTACTTTGTCTTCCTGTTTCTATGTGTCCCACCAAAAATAGGTGTCTTGTGCCTACTCTTAGCTCTTATTATGTGTATTGGGAAAGGGGCCCAGGAATCTATTTCTACAGGTAAATGTGCCTCTTTTTAACATTCCCAGGGATTCACAACCTTATAGAAAATTAGGACTAATTGTTTTCTACAAAGGTCCATGATTATATGCAAAGATAGAGAGACTGCACCCCTTCCTTGAAGGCTTGTCTTTAGACATCCTAAAACCAAGTCTTTTTCAGCTTCTGTTCTAGGTGGGTCTGAGCTATCACCTCTTAGATCTTGCCTTCACTATAGGATAGCACCCTAGGACAGGACATTATAGGACAGACCGCATTTCCTTACTTGTAATTAGAAGTATTCCTGAAAACCCATCACTATCCCCAAATTCTAGTAGAAGTAGCTGGTTCCAGTCCTGATGAGACCTAGTAGGTTAGAGTCAAATAGAAGGGGAGGAGGATTTCCTTTATCAGTGGACTAGGGGAGGGGCATGGGAGGAGATAAGGGAGGAAGGGTGGGATTGGGAAGAAATGAGGGAGGGGGCTATAGCTGGTATACAAAGTGAATAAACTGTAATAAATGATTAAAAAAAATAGCTGGTTCCTTAGATACCACTAAGTTACAATTCAACTTCTTTACATACTAAAACCTGATTATTTAATCTTTTTTTAAACTTTATGGATTTTATTATAAAAATAACTTGCAATAAATAAGAACAGCACACACCAAAATTAACCAGAACCAAAGCCTAGGCAACTCAGTGAATATTTACAAAGTTAGAATAGGTATTGAGAACGTAAACTGGAGATTCCATTCAATTGCGCACTTCCAGTGCAAACAAGTAACAACTGAATGACACTCGTCAAGGGATCCTGTCTCACACAGAACTAAACCTGTGTCTGGTGTGTTGGACTTGGTCCGAAGGAACTGGTATGATGTGCAATTGTGAAGAGAAGAGAGGCGCTGCTGGCAGCTGCTGCTCAGTGCTTCTCAAAGCCTCAGTTATCTGCTGTCCCTAGTGAGCTCTAGCCGAGGCTGTTACTAGTTAGCCTGATAATCAATGACATCCTTGACCCCAGTGTAATGTCGTTGGCCTCATGTCTAATTATCATTTAGAGATCTCACATCAGAACTATATGGAGGTGTACAATGCAATAGGATATTATGAGACAGACATTTTGTTGCAGAATGCTGTAATTGTGCTATGTCCCTAGTTTGTTAGTAGCCTCTTACTGTGCCTCATGAATGGATAATTAAGTTTATAAATTTAACTTTATTATAGGAATGTTTATTTTAAAATATATACAAATGCTCCCGTTATCTTGGTTTCGCACATGTACACATTCTGTACTACAATGGATAAAGAAAGAATTCTATACTGTACTATTTAGAAAATATTTACATTACTTATGAAGTGATATTGAAAGCTCTATGGATTAGCATGCCATGAGCACATAATAAAGGACAATTAAGTATTCAAAGTAGACTCAAAGTTATCTGGCCTAGCTTCTTAAGAAGGAACACACAAAAAAAACAAATTTTAAACATTTAATTATTTTATTTTACTTTATTTTATGTATATGGAAGACTGTCTGCATATACTGTCCAGTACCTGCAGACATCAAAAGAGTCCCTAGGTCTGGATTTACAGATGGCTGAGCAGAACCACATGGGTGGTGGGAACCAAATCCTAGTCCTCCACCAAAACACCCAGCAGTCTAAGGGCTAAGCCATCTCCCCACACCAAATTTCTACTCATTAAGTATTCAGCATTCAACTTCAAATTAATGTGAGTCCTAAAATGATCAAAAAAGAAAATGACCCTTTTAAGTATGGTTCACATAAACAACTGAAATAAATGTCACCCTGGCTACTATGGAGCTCTTCAAATAGGCAGTTTCTCTAAATAGTTAAAATATGTTCTAGTAGCCAGGGAAGAAAGCACATTTGAGAAGTTTGCAATTAAAGTGCTGACACAGTTTCCAAAAAACTAAATGCCTGTTTCTAATTACTTTTCCTTTAGAGTTGGAAGCTGGAATTGCAGAAGATAGAGCCCACAGTTCTCTCCCAGCAGGCCATTAGCCCCTGAGGTCTGCAAGGGAGATTCAGCCACTCCACAAGGGTAATGGATCAGCTAGTTCATTGTTGACCTATTTACCAAGAAACCCAAAACAGGTAATTTATAGGTAGCTCAAAAATCTTGTAAAACTAAGAAGTACATCTAAAAATTATAATAAATAGGAAAACTTGTTTTCTGTTTTCTTCTGTACTTTCTTTTATCATGTATGTATATATTTATGTGTATATATTCAGATATGTTTGCATATACATACATATGTGTGTATACTTATACATGTACATATAAATGTACATGTATGGAAATGTACATGGAAACTGTGTCAGCACCTTTAATTGCAAGCTTCTCAAATTCGCTTTCTTCCCTGACTACTAGAACATATTTTAATTATTTAGAGAACCTGCCTATTTGAAGATCTCCAGAGTAGCCAGGGTGACATTTATTTCAGTTGTTTATGTGAACCATATTTGGAAGGGTAATTCTCTGTTTTGATCATACATGTACATGCAAATGTACATGTACATATGTTATATGTGTATAAACATACATTTGTATGTGTGTATAGCAATTTCAGGATCCACAACAGACACACTGTTTATTTGTTTCAGTTCATATATACTGTGAGAAAGATTAAATTATAAACTTAGTTACTGGTTTAAAAGACACAGTAAGTGCTTAACAGCAACTAATAAAAATTCCACAATAATTTGCTCTCAGAGTGCCTGTGTGATGAGATAAAGTGATTATAGTGACATTGATATGGGGTAAATCACATGATTCTTCAGCATGGAGATTGTAGTAATGAATGCTGAGGCATATTAGAGCACATTGCACATGGCTACTAAAACTTGTCCATGAAATCCTCTCATCAGGATCACAGCCTATTCGTCTTCAAAACCCACATTTTGAGGTGAACTTCCAGGGCCTGAAGAGGTGACTTAGCAGCAAAAAGTGCATCCTGCTCTTGCAAACAATGACGGTCCAGTCACCAACGGCCACACCTGGCAGCTCAAGACAACCTGTAAGCCCAGTTTCAGGGATCCAATATTCCCAGTCTCTGAGAACACATATATTAAAAAAAAAGTGTAAAAATAATGAGTTCCTTAAATTCACGTCCAAGATATATACTACATACATACACATAAACATACATATATATGTATCTATGGAGAGAGAAAGGTACATTATAAATAGATGATGAAGATAGATAGACAGACATAGAGAGACAGATAGATAGATAGAGAGATAGAGTGCCATTCCGTTTTTATCTAGAAAATTTCAACTGAAACAGAGACCCACCTAATGGGAGAAAGCCGACACCTGTCACTATTAATGATACTTTGCTATGCTTGTAAACAGGAGACTAGTATAACTGTCCTATGAGCATGATGAGACTCACTGCCAAACATTAACTGGAAATATAGAAATCTTGCATAGAAGTTGGGGGAAGGACAGAAAGACCCGAGGAGACAAGAAGACCAACAGAGTCAACTAACCTAGGTCCATGGGGGCTCACAGAGACTGAACCACCAACCTAAGTACATTCATGGACTGGACCTATGCCCCCATCACATATGTAACTGACGGGCAGCTTGGTCTTCATGTGGGTCCCTCAGCAACTAGAGTTGAAGCTGTCACTGACATGGATGCAGTGGCTTGCTGTTTTATCACTTTCCTCTAGCTGGGCAGCCTTGTCTGGTCTCCTTGGAAGAGGATTGGCTTAGTGCTCATGTGACACGAAGTGGAGGTGCAGGATGCCACAGGGGCTGGTGACCACCTTCTCTGAGAAGAAAGAGAAGGAGCAGGGGGGGGAAGTGGGTGGAAGGAGGGCAAGACTGTGATAGCTATGTAAAGTGAATAAAAAATAAGTTAAAGAATAAAGAAACAGACTTAGCATTTTTACAAGCTAATTAAAGCTAAGGAAGCTTATGTTCCTCTTGAAAGATGTACTATATTTAATATTTTTAACTTTGGTAATGTAGGTCATTCTTAATTTTATTATTTATATTGACTTACGTTACAAAGAAATGTAGGAACACAATAGTACAGAATGTGGAAATGACTAAGACTCTTTCAAATAATGTGTATGATGCATGCCTGTCTGCCATATGGTGAAAAGTGTTAGTGTTTTGCAGTTAAACAGGTAACTATGAGAAGTGTATAGAGAAAAGACTGCTAAAATCAGTTTGATTTTTGGGTATTGTAGTCTAGGACTAAGGAGAACACCTCAGAGCACCTGCCCTCCAGACAGATGGCTGTACAGGAAAACTGGAAAAGAATTAAAGAAACTTGTGATGAAGCAGAGGCTAACAACTCTTTGCAGAAAGTGGCAAGATGGGACAATGGAAGAAGAAACAAGACTAGGCATGCTGAGTCTCTGTGCCCTGAGACAACTATTGAGGGAGGCAGGAAAACTGCATTTTACTAGGAAGACGCGAGCCTTGGACAAAAATATGCTTCAGCTCCTCAGGCCACCATCGACAAAGAACCACATTTTGTAATTCGGCTAATGGTTCCTACTTTCAGCCAGTTGATGGATGTTCTGTGCAAATGACAATCAAACAGGAAATAACCAGCCACATTTATTGCCATGAGTTTTCATTTCAGCTTTTGTTACCATTGGTCTAAAAAGAAACAGCTAATTCTTTTTTACAGATACCGCTTTTCCCTGTCAGTTTAAAGACCTCCCATTACTTCACGTCTACCCTACTGTTTCCAAGGCATGAGATGTCCTTTCGGTTGACATTTAAGTTAGCGGTGGCAGAAAATTTGAAGCTCCTTGCTAAAATGTTAGAGTTGGAAATTTTTAGCTCAGCAGGGAGCCTAGGTCCTTTTCATGCTTGGTCCTTGGTTGATAAAACAGTTTTTGCAGCATTCCCTGGTGTCATTTCTTTAGCTTTGCTGGTCTCCTTGTGGAGCTCCTCTCCCCTCAGGGTCCTTCTACCACCCAACTCTTCATAAGACTCCCTGTGCTCTGCCCAAAGTTTGGCTGTTGGCTGCTCAAATGTATCCCATAGGCAGCTCAGTCTCCATGTGGGTTTCCAAGTAAGTGGACCAGGGACTGCCTCTGTCATGAACTCAGTTGCCTACTCTTTGGTCACATTCCCCTTGGCGATTTGGCCTTACCAGGCCACAGAGGAAGAGGATCCAGGCAATCCTGACGAGACTTGATAAGCTTTAGTCAGAGGCAGGGGAGGAGAACTCTCCCTTTCAGTGGACTAGGAGAAGGGGATGGGGGGATGAAAAAAGGAGGGTAGGACTGGGAGGAGTTGAGAGAGGTGGCTACAATGGAGATATAAAATTAATACATTGTAATAAATAAAAAAATGAAAAAGAAAAATTTAAGCTTATATTTTGATAATATGGCTCTTCTCTATCATCCCCACTTCTTCCCTATTCTCTAGGGGTTCTAGGTTATCTTCCTTGGTTGTAGTTTCAGTCTAAGAAAAGACCATTGGGCCCAGATTTTTTTTGGTTCTGTTGGTCTCTTTGTAGAGTTCCTGTCCTCTCCAGGTCTTTCTATTTCCCATTTCTTTCATAAGATGTCCTGTACGCTGCCAGAATTTAGCTATTAGTCTCAGCATCTGCTTTGATACCTTGTTGAGTAGAGTCTTTCAGAGGCCCTCTGTGGTAGGCTCCTGTCCTGATCCCTTTTCTCTCCTACTTCAGATGTCCATCTCATTTGCCTTTCTGATCATCTTATCAAGATCCTCCTTCTTGATTAGCTTCTTGATATGTACAGATTTTAGTATGTTTATCCTATTATATATCTAATATCCACTTACAAGTTAGTATATACCATGTGTATCTTTCTATTTCTGGGATACCTCACTCTGATTTAATACTTAAGGTTAAGTCATCAGTGAAACTGCTGTCAGAACATTTCAGTACAATTACTTTTGTGGTATTGGGTTACAGATGGTGTTGTAATTTCAAGGAGGTTTAGAAGTTTTTATCTGGGCTGCTCATTGCAATACGAGGACTCACAGAATTACTTGAGAAATATCATGTTTTTATACCCAAGATTATTCTCTACATAAGAGCTACTCTTTGTCATCCACTTCCTAGGAAAGTTATTTGCTTTCATATCTCACTTTCTGTTTGTTTTTCTATTTGTTTCTTTGCTCCTGACTTTGAAACTTACCTATAATTTCAACATTTGGTGTTATAAGTTTTTTTTATCCTAGTTTAATTCAATTTTCAATGTGTTAACATGTTTTATTTCAATACAATTCATCATCTATTTAACAGTTTTGAGTCATTCATTTTCCCATAGCCTCTTCACTTATTGCAAATTTTAAATGTTTGGGGATTCCATGAGATTCTTTTGAACATTTCTAAATAACTTCTCTTGTAGTTATACAGCACACTTTTTGTGACTAAACCCTTTTGGCTTTGTTGATACTTTTTTTTAATGGATGTGGTATTTTAATTCTTTTTTTTTTATTTTTCTTATTAGTTACATTTTGTTAACTCTGTGTCCCAGCTGTATCCTGCTCCCTCATTCCCTCCCCAACCCCACACTCCCTCCCTGGTCTCCTCCCTGCCCCTTTCCAAGTCCACTGATAGGACCATCTATGGATATAACCTAGAACTTCTGCTCGGATGTGGCCCCTGGTAGCTCAGTAACCAAGTAGTTTTATGGCTGTCACTACAATCAGGTTGTGAGTTCTGTGAAAATGTCTTAAGTGACTGTTTAAATTTGCTCTGTTTGTTCTATCACTGATTGAATGAATGTTGAGATATTGACTCCAAATACTGTATTAGTCTTTCTGCCCTTTGCATACCTGATTTTTGCACTGTAGATATGAAGTTTAGTTACTAAGTGAGGTTTTACTTAGGAGTTACTGTATTCATCAGTGAATTAATATCTGTAAACTCTTTTTGTAATTTTATCTTCCTTTATGTTCTCTGAAATTCACTATATTTTCTATGAGTCATTTTACTGCATAGTCTTTCTCCTCACTTGGCCAGCTTCAGCACAGTTGGTTTTGACCTTTCAGATTTTACTTATCTCTATTTCTTATCCAGAAATGTGTTGGGAATTTTTGTTAGATAAAATGGTTTGATATTTCTTTATAAACTAAATAATCTGACTGTCCATCTTTTGTCATATCATTTATTTTAATGTTATTATTAACATGACTATGATTTAATATATCATCATGCAATTTAACTCTTCCTTGTCCCAACTGACATTGTATTTTATGTTTCCTGACCTTCTTTTGTTAGTAAAATAATTCTTTATTATTTTATCTTTTCTAATTTCTTACAGTACCAGGAAAAATCATTTTCTCTGTTGACAGAGAAAATCATTTTTTCAGGTGTTGCAGGGTTATACTACATCTTTCCAATATAATTTGTCAAGAATTAGCATCCTCTATGACTTTTTTCTAGAGTCTAAAAAACTAATATTTTCTAATTTTTGCTAATTTTTAAATAGGATAGTAATTTTTAATTAGTCTCCCTGTTATACTATATTTTAAAAAAAATCAAATATGCATCACTTTCCTTAAAATGTATTGAGAAATATGCCTGTTTACTTATGTCAGGAATCCATAGAACATAAATCAATTCAATTTCCTTTTCCTCCTTCTTTCCTTCCTTTCTTCTTCCTTCTTTCCTTCCTTTCTTCCTCCTTCCTTCCTTCCTTCCTTCCTTTCTTTTTACAGTTTGTTCATTATATATTCCAATTGAAGCCCCCTACCTCAACTCCTTCCAGTCCCACCCTACCTCACTCTTCCCCTATCCCCTTCCCCTAGTCCACTGAAAGGGAGAGTTATCCTCCTCTGTCTTCTGCCCATAGCTTATCAAGTCTTGCAGGATCACATGGATTCTCTTCCTTTGTGGCCTGGCAAGGCCACATGACCAGGGACAAGTGATCAAAGAACAGGTAAGACAATTTTAAGTTTAGTATTTTAGCAAAGTTCAGACTTAAGTCAAATCCTAAAAATCACAACTATATCTAGTATCTTCCTATTCAGATTTTCAGGAAATATGCAGGTTTAATAAGGTCAAAATAACAGGACCTCCTACCTTCTACCCTGCAGTCATCGAAACTTCATTTTGGCTTGATGCTCTTTATTCTATGAAAGTCTATCTCCAAACCATATTGTAAAATCTACTTAGCTAAAATTGGTTTTTAACTCATTGATTATCAAATTAAATTTTCTTTTCAACATGGTCATTTAACATAACCCACATGTGTGTCTAAGCATGTGCGTATAGAAACATGTGCATATATTGTAAGTGTAGCAAGTTTTAGTAGTCTTGGTAAGAGAGAGTTCCCAAATATTAAATCCACTGAAAAGGCATTAGGAAAGCTTCACATATTTTCCAATGATAAATTCTTCTTATTCTCTTGAGATGATAGAAAACGACCCTTTTGTTAGGATAAATTAGTTTATTTGTGTACATCACTGATAATAATTTGTCAAGGAACTTTACATGTATTTGTATAACTTATGTAGTTCTTGCCTGGTTTTAGTATCAACATCATGTTGAATCATGAAAAGCTGAAGGATTTTAAAAAATTAAAAAAAAAAAACCTGTGGTATATCTCTACTTTGTCTTAAAATCTGCCAAAAAAATGAATTAATAAATATCCAGTTATTCTCAGAAATGGGCATGTATGCATGTATCCATTGGCATTTTCATTTTATTCTACAACAATAATTTCAGGGTTTTTTTTTTCATGACTGTTGCCATACTCAAGAACTTTCTCTCTTATATAATTATTTAAATCTCAAAATAGTACATCTAATTTCTGAACAGAGTACCATAAACACTCTTTTCCCCCTTTTGTTCTGTTGCATCACATTTAGTTTAATAACAAATTCAACAAATCTCTAAATTACTTTTTCACCACCTACTTGGAGTTTCTGTAACATTCCTGTCATTGTTGTCAATTTTTAAAACTCTTTTTCTAATACTCATCCCATCTTTTGCAAATCTCCATTGCCCGCTTTCCACAGATGTATATCTTTTACTATAGTAACAGATATATTTTACAACACTAGATATGCACCAACACATATAAACATTTAATATTTGGGTAGATTCTAGTGAACACACATTTCATACCTTTAGATTAAATCCCATGGGGATATGCCAACATGTCTCAATAAAAGTTAAATCATTCATGAAAAGAGCTCTTTCAAATTGTAGGTTTAATAAGTTGTTAATGTAATTAAATTGTGTGGATCCTTCAAATTGCCTTATTTGTTATCACTTTTGTGTTGCCTCTTCTGCTGTATCCATCCAGCTAATCTGTTAAATATACAATTTGTTAATTTTGTCATTTTCCTCAAACTATGTATAACGTTAAATTCTTGCTCTTTCCTGGAAACAAGTGAAGTTGGTGTTCTATTCAACCCTACTGCTCTTTTACATGATATTTTTACTAGGTGTTTCAAGGGAACTTTATCCAGGACCTCAAATATACTAGTTCTTGTTTATAAAAGTTACATTGGTCCTCTTAGCATAACAGCAAACTATCTTCAATGTTGACAACTAATAATAAAATAAGACCTCATGGAACACTTACTTTTTACATAACAATCTACCTGCTGTACTGAAATTACTTCCTAGAGTGTAAAGTGCCCTTGATTTTCAAAGCAATTAATTGAGTCACTGATGTAAGAGAGGTATAGCAAAACTCAATGTAATGGCAACAGAAAATAATTAGAGAGAGTAAATTTTCAGAAAAGACTCCCTAGCCAATATGAACACTGTTTTTTTTTGTTGTTGTTGTTTTGTTTTGTTTTTTTCAGGTTTGCATTGGCTATTGAAAAACAGCATCAAACTGAGGACATGTGAAAAAAATGGGGAAAGAATTTATGAAGATTAAATTTGGTTCAACATAACTCTCTGTAGAGGAAAATGCTTTGTTGAAATATGGAAATCCTGAAAGGAAGTTATAGAGCAAATTTCAAAAGCAAACAGTTCTATATACTTTACAGATTATAAAAATAAGTGTACAAGGCTACTGAAGCATTTGGAGAAAAGATATTGTACATCTACACTGAAGTAATGCTGTGAAATACTCAGCAGAGACTGTAGAACGTTCATTTGTGTATGTACAAAAGAGACACGTGCAATTACTCTTTACTTCTTTTAAGAAGTAATCTGAAGCATGTATAAGGATTTTGTTCTTATCTGGAGTTAAGTGTTTTTGTGTTACACTTCCAGTAAGAGACCTCACTTCTGGTAGAAAAAGACGTATTAGGAAAACAACCAAGTAAGCATTCTAGATTAAATATAGGAAAGATGTCTATGGGCTATAGGAGGGATTTTCCTTTCCTTCTAAGTGGTAGACCACTTGTTAGTAGGACAAATATTCTTAATTTTCAGACTATTTGAAAGCTAATAAATTCCAAATAGCATTGTACAGATGATCCAAAAGGAGGAATTTCTCTAGTGATTTAACTTTCTCTAAGACAAGCAATCTGTAGAAAAACAATAATGTTAATAATAATCATTTCCTAGATGGAAGGGTCCAAGATGGGAGTTTATATTTAGAGTTTGTCAGAGTAAAAGCTCTAGCAGTGGACAAGACACACAACTCTCACGATTTCTAGGAGAATCTTAGTAAGGTGACCCAAGAGAGTTTAACATCTGTCCTGTAGGCTGAACTTTATATAATATTCCAAAATCATGATTTCTCAAGAATGACTTCCATGAGTTCTTTTAATGTGAATTTAGAAAATTGGGCATTTCCTCTATATAATAAGTTAAAGAAACTTTAGAAATGTTGTAACAATTTTTTTGTAAATAGTAAAACCTTGTGGCTTTGATAGAGGGCTAGAAAGTTATTTACATGGAATATTAGAAGTTCAGACTGTGATGATGATAGAGCAGTTATGTGTATTCTAGCTACCAGGGAGGAATTTTAATATTTTCATCTAAAATAGAAATAAGAATTATAACTGTCTCATAGAAATGTAAATAAAATATATAAATATATGAATATTTAGAAGCAAGAAGAAACAACATATAACTACTACTAAACAGAAAATATCATACGCAGGCTTTAGAGTGCATGTTCAGGAATGAGATAGTATACTTAATTTGTTTAATTTACTCAGCTATCTTTGGATGTCACCGGCCAGCAGTGACATCCAAATACCACCTGAGAGAGGGCTGGGAGAGAGAGAGACAGGGCAACACAGAAAAGGACACCAAGTCTACATGCTGATCCAGGTGTCAATTTAATGGACGTCAGGTTAACACTTAAATAGGCAAAAAACTACAAGCAGTTTCTCACGTAGGAGGTTTACTTGGTCAAAACATAGGAGAACTCACTCAAGGTTGCACAGAGCCTGCTGTCTGGTTACTATGGTTGCACAGAGTTTCTCAGGGTCAAAGCAGTCTGCTGTAGGACCACCAAGGTCAGTTTATGAGAAAATGGACTTTGGAAAATAGCCAAAGCTAAGAGGCCGAATTCCACTACTCAGATGCCATTAACTCCAAATTTGCCATTAACTCCAAAAAGGCTGCCACATTTGGACTTCTGGAATTCCTTTTAATTTATTAAACTGCATTTATGACTAATATCATCTGTAGCATCCTGTTTCTCTGGTTGTTATTCCCATTAAATGAAATTGTGGTCTGTTTGTCCTTTAATTTTTCTATATATATGTTAATGCTATTAAATACTGGGAGTAGAAAAGATGGCTATATCATGTAAATTAAAGAACAAACAAGAAAGCAGAATTTTTTTCTCACACTCATATTCCCTATAACCTGCATTTCTATATATATTATTTTTTTCTTTCTGGAAGCTTTTGTATCTAGCATTTCCAAATACCAGCACTGAAACTAACAAAGTATTGCAAATCAGTTATGATTTGTGAGGACAGTAGAAGGCAGTGTTCCAGATGTGTTGCATGAATAATGCTACAAGATCCAGCTATACTACTCCTAGACATGTACCAAAAATACATTCAAGTATACAACAAGGACATTTCCTCAACCGTGTTCATAGCAGCTTTATTCGCAATAGCCAGAATCTAGATACAGTCTAGATGTCTCTCAACCGAGGAATAGATACAGAAATTGTGGTACATTTACACAATGGGATGCTGCTCAGCAATTAAAAACAAGGAAATCATGAAATTTGCAGGGAAATGGTGAGAACTAGAAAAGATCATCCTGAGCGAGGTATCCCAGAAGCAGAAAGACACATATGGTATACACTCACTTGTAAGTTGATATTTGGCATATAAGATAAACATACGAAAAAATCTGTACAACTAAAGAAGCTAAGCAAGAAGGAGGACTGGGTTAGATGCTCAATTCTCATTCAGAAAGGCAAATGGGATAGACCACAGAAGATGGAGAAAACAGGAAACAGGACAGGAGCCAACCACAGAGGGCCTCTGAAAGACTCTACCCTGTAGGGTATCAAACCAGATGCTAAGATACATAGCCAAACTTTGAGCAGAATGCAGGGAATCTTATGAAAGACCTGGAGGGGACAGAAGCTCCACAAGGAGAGCAACAGATTAAAAATATCTGGTTCCAGAGGTCTTTTCTGAGACTGATACTCCAATCCAGGACCATGCATGGAGATAACCTACATACCCTGCACAGATGTGGTCCATGGCAGCTCAGTCTCCAAGTGTGTTTCCTAGTAAGGGGAACAGGACTGTCTCTGACATGAACTCAGTGGCTTTCTATTTGATCACCTCCTCTTGAAGGGGGAGCAGCTTTACCAGGCTAAAGAAGAGGACATTGCAGCCAGTCCTGATGAGACCTGATAAGCTAGGGTCAAATGGAAGGGGATATATAAGAGTAATCAAACAGAACAAAACAAAAATAAAAAAGAACCTACAAATGTTTCTTGTGATACATTTGTAAGCAGGACTGACAACGAGTTCTCTTTGTGTCAGATGAGGGACAGAAGAAATGAAATTGTCCAAAAAAATAATAAAAAAAAGCAAGATGGGCATGGACTCAGTGGTTACAAGTGTGCTGTTCTTGTAGAGGACCTGAGTTTAGTTCCCAGGACACACATCAAGCTGATAACAACACCTGTATACGGAGCCCCAGTTGTATCAACACCCTTTCTTGGCCTCCTGAGTCATGTGCTCACAGGGTACACACACCAACAATTAGGTACACAGATGTACACCAAAATTAAAATAAATTTAACAGAAAAGACAATGTTTAGACTCTATTAAGAAGTATACAGTAATCCTGGGAAAATTACCCTCTATCATGCTCATACAGATTAAAGCTTTGATCTCATTGTTGAGAGATGAAGGCAGATATTGATTGAAATTGCTGTATATACATAGTTTTGGAATAGAAGCACAAATGTAAAAAAAAAAGTGCTTTCTTTTTGCATAGTAAGGGCTGGCAACACTTACAAGGAAAGCAATAAAAGAAGAGTGTGTGGGGTTAAAAATTTAAAAACCAGAACAATATACAGTAGCAAGAGCTAAAGGGAGAAGTTAAGGAGACAAAAATAGCAGTGATGAGGAGAGGTGGATGAAGATAGGCTGCTGACTAAAGACATCCTGTGGAGGATGAAGTCAGTCACAAAACGATGAATACGGACTGAAAATTTCAAATGTGATGATTCTAATGCTTTCCCCTCGGGTGGAAATATTTAGTGTCAGAATACATGTCTCTCAGTCTCACCAGCACTTTTGTTTATTGAACTCTCAGGATCAGGAAGTAGGTAGAGAAAAGAAAAAGAAATGGAAAATTAAACAAAAACATTAGTATCCTTTGTCAAATGAACAGAATGATTTTGTTTGAGTTTGTCCTGGCATCTGCATTAGGATTGTCTCATTCATTCTCACACCCTTAATCTTAAAATCAATGTGATTTGCAGGGCCCCTGCAGTCTTGATTTCCCCTGACTTGTGCTTTAAGCTTCATGATGGTAGGGATTTAGTTTTCAAACGAGCCTCAATTCCCTTGAACAAGACAATGGATCAACAAAGTATTATAAATAATGGCACTATAATGTGTTTGAACTTTTGCAAAGGAAATAGGGTTGTGAAACTTTATTACAAAGAAGGAAAGCACCATGGGGCAAACACTGAGGACTTCCATTCAATCAGGAGTAATGACTGCAGGGAAATATCAGCTTCCTATGAAAATACTACAAGAATTATGAAAATGACTTGATAGATATCAAAATTCAAATAAATTTCTATTCTGTGATTGATGGTCTTGGGACTTCAGGAATAAACTGTACGTGTATAGTATGTTTCATGTCAAAAACACATAATAAAGATGTGTGTTTTATGATTTATAAGTTGCTGCATAGCTGCTTAAGATATATTATAAAGGTCATGTTGATTGATCTCCCAAGAAATCATACTGCAGTTTCTTTGCAGCCATTTGATGGTTCTCTTGCAAACAGCAGTGACAAAAAGAAGTGGGGAGATGGAAGGATTAATTTTTTATATGAAGGTAAAGAGAGCACTCAAGGTGGAATCACAACCTAGCACCATTGTGACCTGAAATGTGGAACAGCAGGGCTGCCCACTGTATGTGGACCAATCGCTGGAGGCAAGCTTCCCCATGGAGGGGAAAGTCTATGTGGGGCAGTATGTTACTCACTACGCTCATGGCTTTTGACCAAGCACCTTATAAGAAGCAACTTTAGGGAGGGAAGGTTGATATTGTCTCAAATGCAGGGAATATAGTCCAAAATGGCAGGGGCCACCTTATTTGTGGTGTCAGGTGCCAACTCTTGTTTCCGTCAGCAGATCAGAAACGAGAGAAAGGAGAACACATTGCTACCCAAGTTAAGAACATAACCAGTGAACCTTCTCAGGAAACAATTTCATAGATGTAGCCTTATACAGATATAATAATGCCTTGGGCATTGCTACATACAACCAAGCTGACAGTCACAATTAGCCCTCATTGAAAGCTGACCTCTAGATGCTGCTCAGTAGAATGTGGTGTAAAGAAAAGTTGTTTGCACTGGGTCCCGTGAGGCTACTGCTTGACGTTTATAAAACCGTGGTCTTGAGTCTGTTTTAAAAGAAAATTACCCTGTTTTGCTCCAGTTTCTGGGATGGTAGAGTAGTATGCAATTCTGTGTCCCCTCCCCTCATTCTATCAGTAGGTGGGAACTTTTTTTTTTTTCTGTCAATTTGAAGCAGCATGTAACTGTTTTATGGAGTAGAGTAATGTGGGAATGTGATGCTGTTTCAATGCCAGGCCCACCTTATAAAGTAGCCATTTTTTTTTTAATTTTTAAAACATAAACTATATTGGAAAGAATTAATATGTTGAGGCTTCCCTGATCCATTGTAATATGAAGATGAGAAGTACAATTGATGCTAGCATTCCAACTGCCTTAACACCACCAAAGATCTAGGCATGTGCCTGTGTATCCCAGATGGAAAGTGGTTTTATGGCCCACTCTGTGCTGGGCAATTATATTTTAATTATAACTAAATTGCCCCCCAAAGCCTCTCCTGAGTAAGCAGTATTGGTTACTTCAGTTTTTGAAACTTTGAGTTTTGGGAAGAGTTTCAGTATATGGTAGCAATTAGATTTATCATTCAGGTAACTTTCCAATAATGAGATGATTAAAACTAATTCATCATTTAATATAATGATTAAATAACTGTACAATGTCATAATCTTAAACTGACACTGTTGTAGTAGAGGAACAGCACAAATGAAATTTATCTGTGTATATCCAAAGGGGATTTAGGAGAATCAGATGATTTTTCCATTTATGAGAGTGGATGTGTCAGGTAGCCATTTGTCTGTGTTGGAACCTGAAAGATTAGGTTCTCATACAGCACAGGAAGACCTCATTTGTAGGATAGAGAGCTTACCATAGAAAATGGGGGTTAACAGGCAAAGAGCAAAAGCTTCCTTTTTCTAGGTCTTCTTATGTATGTTACCATCAAAAAGTGTGTTCTATATTTAGAGTGAGTCTTCCAACCCCAAAAAATCCCTCAAAGGCATGTCCAGCTGCTTGAATTTCAGATTACTGAAGTTTAGAACCAAGATTAACAACCACAACTATTATCAAAACATTTAGGTAATGGCTGAACTTTTATCTTACAGTTATCAATATTCTGAAAGCCAGAGTTAAGAGCCAACAGTTATTCCCAAAGTCTCAATGCAAAGAAAAGATGTAATTATATTTGCTGTTCTTTCTGGATTTCTTATTTCAACAATTAGCACGGAAACATATTTAAAATTGTAAATAATTGCTCACCTCAAGATAATCTATACATAATGTCCTGTATAGTTATAATTAAACACTTGTAAATCAGTGAAAAAAAAGAAAGATGCTACTCATACCATATTATCAAACTCATGAGGAAACCTGGGAGGACACATATATAGAAAATTCTTGATATGTAGAATAAGCAATGAACATGAAGGAAAACATTCTGATCAACTTTGTTTTAAAAAGAATTCAAGGTACAAATAAGTAAGTAAATAAATAAATGGACAGCTATATATCCAACATATATATATATATACATATACATATATGTATATATATATATGTACACAAACACACACATGAGCATACATAGAACACAGAAAAATTATTGATCAACTATTATTTTACACTGGATTCTGGGAAAGGAAAATATCACCTGTCATGGAGAAAGCACACATGGTGTGATAAAAATGAATCAAGATAAAGAGAACTACAGAGGGCATAGGCCTGAATTGCAAATCATCCTCAAAATCTTGTGCTTGTTATAAGGTTTTTAAGGACTAAACTAAGGTCTTAAGATCAACTTAATATCTTAAAAAAATACTTCATCAAAAACAAAAAACAGAAAAGTACTTCTTAACAAAAACATATAATACAGTGATTGTTATTGATATCATGAAAGAACAATTTTAGAATGATCAATTTAGGTTTTTAGGTTTCCTATATAGGCTGAAAATAAAGAAAATGAAGAAAAGCTAAATTTCATTTAGAAAATTTTAGTTCAGAATGTCCAAGTGGAATTTAATACTGAAACTGTCTTATTGGTTGTTTGGCTGTAGTGATGAGGAAGATGGGTAAATCACTAATGCTTCTACATTTTATGTCGTGTAAGGAAACAAAGTAGTTGAAGAATGTGGAAGTTATAACACAAATACCTATTGGGAATTTGAATAACAAGAAAGTTCCTTTCTAAAAATGGGCTTAAATAGTACCCAAAGTTGTTAGCTAATGGTATTTTATGCATATGTTTTACTTTTATAAAGTATTTACCTACTTTTGATGAATTTAGTATAAACAAATGTGATTGAGAGAACAAATTGTGTACTGTGTTCTGATTCTATACACTTGGCTAAATGCTATCAAACTCTTAAAAATAACTACTTCCACACTGGGATCTATTAATGAAAGAGAAGAAAGAAAGACGGAGAATATGGAAAGAACATCATAATCAGTTTTTCATGTTATTTTCAGCTTCTTACTACTTCTGTTTCATGTCTAGATCAACAGTGCGTTTTGCACAGCCATGTCTCGGAGATTCACACTGAATTTAATTTATTTTCAAGTTTCGATCTGCATAATGTTGTCGTAAACCTTAATGTGCAGAGCAGTGATATTTCAAGTAGAGTTTTATACAACAAAGTTGCTCTTGTCTTGGTTTCAATTTATGGTAACTCCATGTCCTAATTCTTACACTGCTGCAGAAGATATATCACTGAATCATGATTACTCTCTGCTGGCTCTCTGCCAGTGTGTTGAGGTTGACAAATAACTACAGTGTCACAGAAACAGTAAGAAAGTAAGTCCACTCTTATGACAAGTATCTTATATTCCTTTTATTAGAGATGAGTACTTGTCAAGGTGGATTAATATTGAGTAATCACTATTGTGTTGATTAAATTATGGGTCACTTATCCTGATAATCACTTAAAGGTATATCAAAATTTTTGTGAAAGATTATTAAATTTATTTAATCAAATGTATCAATTTTCATTTAAATTTAATGCTAAGTGAACATTTGACCACATATAAATATGAATAATAGGTTATTCCACTTACACTCAACACAGAGATTTAGTAATCACACTTTCAGCAACTTATTTTCCTTTTTATCCACAGCCCTTTTGAGTTTCTGAACATTTTGAATTATATTGAAGGTTGTTGTATATAAATGCTTTCCTTTGCATCTCAAACAGTTTCTTCTTAAGTGATTCTTTAGCATCTTCAACCTACCTGCAATTTTCGTACTATCTCACTCCTGAGTAATGTTCCTCCATTAAATGAGTAAACAGTATTCAAGTATCTTTTGAGATCTCACCCATCTGTATTTGTTTGTTTATTGTTGTATTTAGTGATCATTTGTTAATGAAATGAATCATTTTCTAATTAAAACTATTCTGTTTCCTGATGGATAAAATAAAAAGAATTTAGCAGATCTACAACTCATCCTTTCCTCAATCCACTTATGAATTCTTTCTTAATTTTTTTTTCCTGAATGAGGGAGCTAGAGAGTAAGTGAGGCAAAGAGGGAGGAATGAAGGGAAGAAATTCTGACAAGCTACAGAGAGAGAAAATATGTATACTCACTTGGACGTACACCACCATATATTGACCTCATTTTAAATAAGAAAACATAAAAATATAATTGTAATGGTAAGCTGAAATGAAGTCATAAAGTTTGTGTTTGGGTAAGCAAAGATATCAATCCCCAGAATGTTCCTTAATTGTATAAATCAAGGAGTGTTTGCACTTTGCAAATGTGACATTTTATTGTTCTTTTTTTAGCATAGAAATGATAGGTTGATAGTTGAGGGTGCTGCTGCCATTAAACAATATAAGAAATGTAAGACAGCAAAATATTATCTTAAAAGTGTGCTAGTGTGGGAAAAAGTCTGTTCATGTCATTGATTATAGACTCTAGTATAAGAAATATCCAGGAATGCGACAGGTGTTTAGTAATAAATTGGAGATGCTCAATAAATACTTTTTGATGAGTGTTAAGAATATAATGTGAGTGAAGAAAAATATTTGGAGAAAATTATAGGTGTGAGA
>REGO01000250.1:2753623-2765312 GCA_010120015.1 Rhombomys opimus
AGTTAAGGACTGGATACAGAAATTGTGGTACATCTACACAATGGAATATTACTCAGCAATGAAAAACAAGGAAATCATGAAATTTGCAGGTAAATGGTGGGACCTGGAAAGGATCATCCTGAGTGACCTATCCAAGAAACAGAAAGATACACGGTATATACTCACTCATATAGACATATAATATAGGATAAACCTACTAAAATCTGTACATCCATCTTCCAATAACTTCTTCTAATTCTTTCTTCAGATACTTGATTTTTTTTTCATGCAAGCCTTTGATTTGCTTGGTTAAGGTCACACTAAAGTACTTTATGTTCTTTGTAGCTATTTTGAAGAATATTGTTTCCCTAATTTCATTCTCAGCCCTTTTGTCTTTTGTATACAGGAGGGCTACTGATTTTTTTGAGTTAATTTTTTATCCAGTCCCTTTGGGGAAAGTGTTTATCAGTTGAAGGAGTTCTCTGGTTATATTTTTGGAGTCATTCACATATATTATCATATCAACTGCAAGTAGTGATACTTTGACTTCTTCCTTTCCAATTTGTATCCACTTGATCTTCTTTAATTGTTTTATTGCTCTAGCAAAGACTTCAATAACTATGTTGAAGAGATATGGAGAGATTGGGCATCCTTGCCTTGTCCCTGATTTTAGTGGGATTGCTCTAAGTTTCTTTCCATTTAGTTTGATCTTGACTATAGGCTTGCTGTATATTGCCTTTACTATATTTAAGTATGTGCCTTGTATCCCTGGTCTCTCCAATACTTTAAACATGAATGGATGTTGAATTTTGTCAAATGCTTTTTTCAGCATCTAAGCAGATTATCATGTTTTTTTTTTTTCCGGCTTGCTTATATGGTGGATCACATTGATGGATTTCCGTATATTAAACCACCCCTTCTATGAAGCCTACTTGGTCATAGTGGATGATACGTTTTATGTGTTCTTGTATTCGGTTTGCCAGTATTTTGTTGAGTACTTTTGCATCAATGTTCATAATAGAGATTGGCCTGAAATTATCTTTCCTTGTTGGGTATTTGTGAGGTTTAGGTACCAATGTGACTGTGGCTTCATAGAATGAGTTTGGTAGTGTTCCTTCTGTTTCTATTTTGTGGAAGAGTTTGAAGAGATTTGGAGTTAGCTCTTTGAAGGTATGGTAGAATTCTGTGCTGAAACCATGTGGCCTTAAGCTTTTTTTGAATGGGAGACTTTTGATGACTGCTTCTATCTCCTTAAGGGTTTTAGGACTATTTAATTGATTTACCTGGTCTTGATTCAGCTTAGGTAAGTGGAATTGATCAAGAAAATTGTCCATTTCATTTAGATTTTCAAGTTTTGTGGCCCATAGACTTTTGAAGTAAGTCCTAACGATTGTTTGGATTTCCTCAACATCTGTTGTTTTGTCCCCTTTTTCATTTCTGATTTTGTTAATTTTGATAGTGTCTCTTTGCTGTTTAGTTATTTTGGCTAAGGGTTTGTCTATCTTGTTGCTTTTCTCAAAGAACCAGCTCTTGGTTTCATTAATTTTTTTTTAATTTTTAATTTGTTTTTAATTTATTGATTTCAACCCTGAGTTTGATTATTTCCAACTGTCTACTCCTCTTTGGTGTGTCTGCTTCTTTTTTCTCTGGAGCTATTAGGTGAGTCATTAAGTTGTTTGAATGAGATGTTTCAAATTTCTTCTTGAAGGCACTTAGTGCTGTGAACTTTCCTCTTAGCACTGCTTTTTTGTTTGTTTGTTTTTCATCTTTTCCCATAAGTTTGGGTATGCTGTGCTTTCATTTTCATTGAATTCTCGGGAAAACTTTAATTTCTTTATTTCTTCCCTGATCCAGTTGTCATTGAGTAGCGAGTTGTTCAGTTTCCATGTGTGTATAGGCTTTTTGCTTTTTCTGTTGTTGTTGAGGTGCAGCTTTAGTCCATGGTGATCAGATAGGATAGAAGGGATTATTTCAATGGTCTTGTATCTGTTGAGGCTCGGTTTGTGACCAACGATATAGTCTATTTTGGAGAATGTTCCATGAGTTGCTGAGAAGAAGGTAAAGTCTTTTCTGTTTTTGTGAAAGGTTCTGTAGAAGTCTTTTAGGTCCATTTTATTAATGACCTCTGTTAGAGTTATTGTTTCTTTGTTTAATTTCTGTTTTGTTGACCTGTCCTTTGTTGAGAGTGGAGTGTGGATGTCTCCCACGATTAATGTTTGGGGATCTATGTGTGGTTTAAGTTTTATTAATGTTTCCTTTCCAAATGTATGTATCCTTGTATTTGGGTCATAGAAGTTCAGGATTGTGATGTCTTCCGGGTGGAATTTTCCCTTGATGAGTATGAAGTGTCCTTCACCATCTCTTTTGATTAATTTTAGTTGAAAGTCTATTTTATCAGATATTAGAGTGGCTACTCCTGCTTGCTTCCTGGGTCCATTTGCTGGGAACGCCATCTTCCACTACTTTACCCTCAGGTAATGTATATCTTTGTGAGTTAGGTGTGTTTCTTGTATACAACAGATTGTTAGATCTTGTTTATGCATCTAAGTCTGTGTCTTTTTTTTTTTTTTTTTGGAGATTTTGATATTGATGTTGGCTGTGGTAATGTGTTTGTGTGCTTGGCTTCTTTTTGTTCTACTGTGGTGAGGTTATTTATTTCCTGTGTTTTATTGACAGTAGGTAGTTTTTTTTGGGGGTTGTATTTTTTCCTTCTAGTATCTTTTGTAATGCTGGATTTGTGTGTAGGTATTGTTGAAATTTGTTTTTGTCATTGAAAATCTTGTTTTCTCTGTCTATGAGGACTAAGAGTTTTGCTGGGTATAATATCTGTGTTCTCTTAGGGTCTGCATGACATCTGTCCATGCCCTTTTGACTTTCCTAGTCTCTGTTGAGAAACTAGGTATGATTCTGATGGGTTTGCCATTGTATGTTATTTGGCCTTTTCCCTTGCAAGTTTTAGTATTTTTGCTTTGTTTTGTATACTTACTGTTTGATTATGTGGCAGCAGGATTTTCATTTCAGGTCTAATTTATAAGGTGTTTTGTAGGCCTCTTGTATGCTTATAGGCCTCTCCTTTAAGTTGGGGAAATTTTCTTCTATGATTTTGTTGAAAATATTTTCTGGGCCTTGGACACAGGAATCTTCTTTTTCCTCTATTCCTATTATTCTTAGGTTTTGTTTTTTCATGTTGTCTTGGATTTCTTGGATGGTTTGTGTCAGGAATTTTTTAGATTTAGATTTAACATTTTCTTTGACAGATACATTGATTTCTTCCGTTGTATCTTTCACACCTGAGAGTCTTTCTTCCATCTCTTGTAGTCTGTTGGTTATACTTACCTGTGCAGTTTCTGTTTGCTTTCCTAAGTTCTCCCTCTCCATGATTTCCTCTGTTTGTGTTTTCTTTAATTTTTCCAGTTCTACCTTCAAATTTTGAGCCGTTTTATTGATTTCCTTCACCTATCTGACCGTATTTTCATTTTTTCTTCAATTCCTTCACCTGTTTCTTTGAACAAACCTCTGTTTCTTTTATTTCTTTCAGTGATTTAATCATTTCCTCTCTGAAAGCCACCAACTGTTTGGTCACATCTTCCTGTATTTCTTTACAGATGGCCATAATCTGTTTGATTTTATCTTCCTCTAAATCTTTACACAGTTTATTTGTTTCCTCCATTAATCTCTTCATAAGCATAGATGTAAAATCATCTTCTTGAATTTCACTGATGTTAGGGTGTCCAGAGCTACTTGCCCCTGGATACCTGGGTTCTGGGGATGCCATATTGCTTTGCCTTTTGTTGGTTGTGCTTTTATGCTGGCCTCTATACATCTGTATGTCTCAGGAGTTGTCTGTTAATTTCTGGCGCCTGCTGGATACTGAGGTGGGAGAATCCCCTTGGCAGGGTTATGAAGGAGATCTCAGCTTTTTGAGTATGGTCAGCTGAATGGTGATGCTTCTCAGGAATCGTCACAGTTCAACTCAGGTATATGGACCTGTTGGTTACTGTGGTGTTCAGGAAAGCTCTCCTGGATATGACTGTCCTGCTCCTGGGTTTTTTGCTCTCAATTTATTGAGCTGCTGCTGCTGCTGCTACGGTTAAGCTGTATTTGCTGGACACAGTCTTTGTGAAGAACATGGAGTCCCGTGGGTTTGTCAGTTTAGCTAGAGATAACTGGTCGCACCTTGAAGCACTATCTGAGGGCTGCTCCAATGGCTCTCAGGCTTTTGTAGGTCTGACGTTGGAGTGATGTGCCCCTGTACCCTACCCATAATCAGTGGCAGGTGAGCACAGCACTCCTTTCTGCAGTAGAAGTCCAGAGCTTACGGCTTGTGAGAACCCAGAAAAGTTTCTGGAGCTGGTGTCCTGAGGGTTGGAACCAATGTTTTCCCTGAGTCTGTGGTGTTTGGGGTTCTACAGGTCCATCTGGGATGGCGAGTAGAGCAAGCAGGCATAGGCACATGGCTCTGCCTTGCTGGTGACTGGGTGCCTGAGCACCCTGGTGCTTGCAGCAACCTAGGGACTTTTCCTGAGAACTTTTTTTTAGATGGGGGAGGCAGGGGGTGGTGGCTGAGTGCTCCAAGGTCAGACCTGCTCTTCCCCTCACTATGGGCTTCCACCTGACAGAAAAACTCAGTCTCTAGTGCCCTGGGACCCTCAGTTCAGTCTGGGATGGTGAGTCAGGTGTACAGGGAAGACTCTGTGCTGACTTCTAAGCACCCCACTTTGGGCTGGCACCTGGGCAGGCACCAGACTCAGGTCTTTTTTCAGGGATTGTCTGGATGACCTAAGGTCCCAATCACTTCCTGCACCGTGGGGTTTTCCCTAGGCCACAGTTCAGTCTGGGACAGTGATCAGAGCATGAGGTGTTGCTCTGGGCTGGCACCTGAGAGCCTGACTGGACCTGGAAACTGTTCCTTGGTTTAGCTGGGTGATCTGAAGCTGATTGAATCCCACGTGTGGTTTCCTCTCACCTGGGAAACACAATCACTGGTGTTTTAGTGCCCAGAGGTCTGTCTTCTGGTCACTATGCAAATCCTGCTGTTCTGCTGGTCAGAAAGAGTGTCCTCCCAGCTCTGTCATCTTGGATCCAGAGCCTTGACTTCCATGTTAAAGTATAGCAGTGTGCTCATGCTCCTCTTACTCCATTTTGAAATCTCAACTTTTTAAAACCCCTAGTATTAAATATTTTCTATCTAAAGTATAAAACTTTTATATTAGAAGCCCACTTACAAGAACATGAGGTCTCTAATTAGCAGTGAATGTGAGCTGGACACAGATAGCAATGCATGTTTTATGACATGGATTATAACAACTGATAAACTCAGAAAAATCTTTCCAGTCAGTACCACATCTTTGCCCCTTAAGTCTTGCCATATTTTTATGACGCTTGAGTCATTTCTTAGACTTTTAGGAACAACCAATGAAGTTGATCATATGTGGGTAACTCGTGCTGAAAGGCTGAGGCAGATGGGAGACTGTACATGCCTGTGAAATCCAAGGAGGAGGAAGCCCTCCGGTCAGAAATGAAAAGATGAATGTTGTGTCACAGGGGAGGAGGTCAGAGACAGCAGGGAACTTCTAATGCCCTGGAAAATGAAAAGAAATATTTGGAGTTTTCTAAATGTCAATTACTGAAACAAGAAAGTAAAAATTTCATTAACTTTCTCAACAAGTCAAATTATTTTTTTAATATTTAAATTAGTGTAAGCTTTGTGCTAGCCACAACACTCTTATACACGGAGTCCTGACAGAGAATGATGATCAGTTAATGCACTAGAGTAATTACAATGCAATAAAGTATTTCATAATGCAGCCCCAAAGTATTTCAATAATCACCCTTATTATCAAATCAAGACAATGATGGAATGTTTTGTGGGAAATTAACAGGAGAATTTACTGTGTCAGGTTGGGCTGAACACCTGTCTCTCAGCCAAGTCAAGAGCCAGAGGAGATGTGAAATGTACAGAACATGCTATTTTCTTAACTTTCTATTTAAAGAAGCCCACTCATCTCTGAATGAATGTGTTTTCTGCAGGGCCATGAGTTATGAAACAATAATTTCATCTATAAAATGTTGTAAGTGCTTTGGGAGCAAGAGTGTCTGTCTACAATGCTCGCAATCAATATAGACCGAGGCAAGATGATCACCAAACCTGGCCAGACTGAACTATATATTAAGAAGTTATCTCAAATAGTCCTTCAAGAGTGATGTGGAAATTTGGTTGACTGAATTTAATACTTCTACTTTGCTAATTAAGTAATAAGTTGAATTTAAATAATTCTAATATGTGTGGTTTGTATAAGGGTTACTCTAAGAAATTCTAGGGGAAAAAATAAAGACATGCTCAGGAAAAACTTTAAATTCCAAACACTATGCTCTCTAAACAATACCATGAGAAACAAATTGAACAAAGGCCTTATCCTTTGTTCAGCAGCAAAGATATTTGGTCCACAGTATTGACAGCTGTGAAGATGGTATTTAAACAAGCAGCTGCTAGATAAAGAGAAGTGAGTCAGAGAAAGGACCATGTGCTTTTTGCTCTGTGGTTATAGTAAGTAATAATCTGTGTGGCTCCTTTTCTGTTACTGTTGGTGCGCTATTCTGGGCTTCAGGGTGCAAAGTCACCTCTGAAATTACTTAAATATGAAGAAATGGGAAAGTGCTGAAAAAATAGCTTCATCAAGCAACTCCAAGGTGTGTGTGTGTGTGTGTGTGTGTGTGTGTGTGTACGTTAGAGGATGATGTTCAGCTATCAGTTCTTGCCTTCTTATCTGGTATGACACATAGCCTCTTCCAGATGAATGAGCCAAGACAGCTGCTGAATGAACTCAGGGAGCTGCTTTTCTCTGTCTTTCAAGTCCTGTTGTGCTGTTGCACCTACCCAACTCTCAAGGAAAGAGCTGGGTCACCTGGTCACCTGGAGCACGGTTTTTAGGCTTGCGTGATTAATAAGATTTATACATGCAGAGCATCTCCCTAGCCAATTAGTACCCTTCTGAGATCATAGTGAAGAAACATTTCCAGTGACCATAGTTTTAATATAAAATAATTTGAGGTCCAAAACAAAGGAATAAATTTCAGGAAATGGTGGCTTACACGGAAGCCATTTATTCCAATATATACTAATAATTTCAAGTAATTATTAGCACAGAAAAATAAAACAAAGGGAACTTGTACATACTTAACTCAAAAAGAATATATTGAAAGTAAATTATTGATCAATCCTCATTTAGAAAGACAGATGGGACGTGCATTGAACGCATGACAGGGGTCTACTGAGCGCATCTGAAAGCCTCTAACTAGCAGTGTTTTCAAAGCAAAGACTCATGACCACACCTTTGGCAGAGTACAGGGAATCATAAGAAAGAAGGGGAGTTAGTCTGATGAGGAAAGGGTAGGAGCTCCACAAAGACCAAATATATCTGGGCACAGGGTCTTTTCTGAAACTGACATTCAACCAAGGACCATGTATGGATATAACCTAGAACCTCCGCTCAGATGTAGCCTGTGGTAGCTCAGTAATCAATTGGTTTCCCAAAGTGAGGGGAACAAGGACTATTTCTAACAGGAACTCAATGAAGATACCTGATAAAACAGGATCAGATGAATGGGGGGAGGTCCCCCCTATCAGTGGACTTGGAAAGGGGCACAGTGGTGATGAGGGAGGGAGGGAGGGACTGGGAGGGAACGAGGGTTCGGGGCACGGCTGGGATACAGAATTAATAAAATGTAACTGATAAAAATAAAAATTAAAAAAAAAGAAAGTAAATTAATAAATTCATTTACTAAGTCTAGAGAATTTAAGTTATTTTAAAAATCATCTACAGGTCTACAAGTCTGCAATAAATGACAAAATATCACTTAGAAAATATTATGTGGCTTTCAAAAATGTCACTGGTCTAAAAGTAAATTAAATGCTTACATGGAAAATATGTTAAAAACATATTGGTGATAAAAAATGAACAGAAATTATTAACACTATTTTCCTCAAGGAAGTGGTATTTGTTCCCAAGCAACACTCTCAGATGCTCTTTTTAGCTGGTAGGACATGACAGATGAGATATCTTTTACCTCCTGGTTCAAGTGTGAAGGCCATGGCCACTTCTATCTCTTATGGAAAGAAGTGTTGGACTTGTCCTCCCACTGTTCTGGGAGTGTGGCACACACAGCTCCACAAAGAGGCCTAAACCCAACACCCCCACCTAGAACTGTCACCAGCCTCTCCTGGTGTGATCCATCCAGGCTTTGCTTATATCATCTGTGTCCAGAGTGAGGCAAAGGAACTGTTTTCATGGAAACCTGCTCTAAAGTAAGATTAATGGGGGGAAAAAAGGAAGGAAATGCTTATTTATTGGCTTAAGCCACTAATTCTGGTCCTTAAGAGAAACCACATGTAATTATGGCTTTGAGAAGTCAACACTTTTAACAAATAATTTTTCTACATACTCTTCTATAGACTCAGAGAAATATGAGATCAGAGTTTGAGACAAGGAAAGAAAGGGCACATGCTACAGCACTCAATCCTTTTAATGTTTGAAGCTGCTCAGAACAAACATATGCTTTCAGAGCTGCAGTGCTGGTTCCTGTTAGGGGCCACTTGAGGGAGACCAAAACACAGGTCCTTCATGGGCAGAAAGATTCTGTTTGTTAGTTTGGGTGTTGTTTAAGTGCTGAAATTGCTGTTAAAAGATTAAGCTGTTCATGAAGTTATCTCCTGTGCCAGTGAGTTCCAGGCTCTTCCCCACTTTTTCTTCTAACAGGTTTAGTGTGTCTGGTTTTATATTGAGGTCTTTGATCGACTTGGACTTTAATTTTGTGCAGGGTGGTAAGTACGGATCTATTTGCATTTTTCTACATGTAGACATCCAGTTAAACCATCACCACTTGTTGAAGATGCTATCTTTTTTCCATTGTATGGTTTTGGCATCGTTGTCAAAAAACAGGTGTCCATAAGTGTGTGGGTTTGTTTCTGGATTTTCTATCTGATTTAATTGATCCACCATTCTGTTTCTATGTCAGTACCATGCAGTTTTTAGCATTGTTGCTTGTTGTAAACAGTGATTAATATTTACTATTGATTATCTTTAATAATGCTGCTGTTAAACCTAAGCAGCTGTATAACCAAATCACCACACAGAGACTGGGTTTATAAAGTTAAACTAGAACACAATGCTGGGAAATAGCTACTCTATCCTAAAACTCCAAGGCCTCATAGTTTCCTAACATTTAGATTTCCCACATTATACTTGTTTTTAGTGGTATCTTAGGTCCAGTCCATCTCTCCACGTAGTTCCAAGATCTGTCCTCCAGCTCTCTCTCCAAGCTCTCCTCGCCCCTTCTCCATCCACTCATTTCCTGCCCTCTAGCTCCTCCCATCTTTCCTGTCCACTGGCGCCTCCCTGCTCAACATTGTATCTAGTTGCTTTATTTTGTCCTGTTTACACAAGAGTTGAGACAGGATGCTTAGAATGAGTATCACAATGCAATGCAATATCCAGATTGAAACCAGAGAGTTGGGGGGGGGGAGAAATCAGCATTTGAATGAACAAGGGTAAGGTGTATGCATTTTAAAAGAACATTATACCAACAGTTACTCTATAGTACAGCCAGAGATTAGGGATGGAGATAACCTGCAGAAGATCTTTTATTGTAGAGGATTGTTTTGGCAATTCTGGGTTTCTTGTTTTACATATGAGGTTGAGATTTTTCTTTCAAGGTTTGTAAACCAACAGCACAGGCTCTAAGAGCAACAATCAGAAAATGGGACCTCATGAAACTGAAATGCTTCTGTAATGCAAAGGACACTGTCATCGGAACAAAACGACTGCCTACAGATTGGGAAAGGATCTTCACCAATGCTATATCTGACAGAATGCTAATATTCAGTATATATAAAGAACTCAAGAAGTTAAACAACAACAAATCAAGTAATCCAATGGAAAAAATGATATACAGAGATAAACAGAGAATTATCTGTAGAAGAATATAGAATGGCAGAGAAACACTTAAAGAAATGCTCAATGTCCTTAGTCATCAGGGAAAATACAAATCAAAATGACCCTGAGATTTCACCTTACACCCATCAGAATGGCTAAGATCAAAGAATCAAGTGACAACTCATGCTGGAGAGGTTGTGGAGAAAGAAACCTCCTCCACTGCTGGTGGGAATGTAAACTTGTACAACCACTTTGGAAATCAATCTGGCACTTTCTCAAATAATTAGGAATAGGGCTTCCTCAAGATCCAGCTGTACCACTCCTAGGCATATATCCAAACGATGCTCAAGTACACAATAAGTACATTTGCTCAACCATGTCTGTAGCAGTTTTATTTGTAATAGTCATAAGAAATAACACAGATGCCCCTCAATTAAGGACTGGATACAGAAATTGTGGTACATCTACACAATGGAATATTACTCAGCAATAGAAAACAAGGAAATCATGAAATTTGCAAGTAAATGGTGGGAACTGGAAAAGATCATCCTGAGTGAGGTGTCCCAGAAGCTGAAAAACAAATAGGGTATATACTTACTCATATGTGGATATTAGATATATAATATAAGATAAACCTACTAAAATCTGTACACCAAAAGAAATTAATCAGGAATGAGGACTCTGGCTAAAATGCTCAATCACCATTCACAAAGGCAAAGAGAATGGACATCAGAAGAAGGAAAAAACAGGGAACAGGACAAGAGCCTGCCACGGACCCTGCAGGGTATCAAAGCTGATGCTGAGACTTATGGCCAACCTTTGGGCAGAGTGCAGGGAATCTTATGAAAGAAGTAAGACCTGGAAAGGACAGGAGTTCCACAAGCAGAGCAACAGAACTAAAAAATCTGGCACAGGGGTCTTTTCTGAGACTGATATTCCAACCAAGGACCATTCATGGAGATAACTTAGAACCCCTGCACAGATGTAGCCCATGGCAGCTCAGTGTCCAAGTGGTTCCATAGTAATGGGAACAGGGACTGTCTCTGACATGAACTGATTGACCTGCTCTTTGATCACCTCCCCCTCATTGGGGAGCAGCCTTACCAGGCCACAGAGTAAGACAATGCAGCCACTCCTGATGAGACCTGATAAACTAGGATTAGAAGGAAGGGGAGGAAGACCTCCCCTATCAGTGGTCTTGGGGAGGGACATGGGTGTTGAAGGTGGAGGGAGGTGCTGGTAGGGGAGGAGGAAGGGAGCTACAGCTGGGATACAAAATGAATAAAGTGTAATTAATTTAAAAAGTTTAAAAAATTAAAACAAAAATAAAGAAAAGATTAAGCTGAATGTTAACAAATTGAATTGTTTATGTGTGTTTATTTAATATTTACTAAATGTTTATTGAGTTAAAAATAAAAACCCAGAAACTGAAAAGGAAAACATTGTTTCAAGGCATCCCTGGTTATATTAAGCTTTACTAATAGAAAATAATTCCAGGCAAACTTTACTGTGGAATAAGGAGATACTCAATTTAAAAATGTGTGTGTGCCCTGAAATCTCCAGCGGCAGCAAGACCTCAGAACCTGGCAGTGACAGCAGCATAGATCTGGCGGGGCACATCTAACAAGCAGGGCCAAACCAGAGAGCAGAGGCCGGATTCCACTATCTCTGCCAAGTGACCTGCATGTAAGTGAGTGCACCCTTGAGAATCTGCAGATCCCCAGACCCTGGGTTTTCTAAACCAGAAGCCAGGCATCGAACCCCCTTCCACCCGCATA
>REGO01000250.1:2767252-2807179 GCA_010120015.1 Rhombomys opimus
CAGTGGTGATGAGGGAGGGAGGGAGGGACTGGGAGGGAACGAGGGTTCGGGGCACGGCTGGGATACAGAATTAATAAAATGTAACTGATAAAAATAAAAATTAAAAAAAAATGTGTGTGTGTGTGTGTGTGTGTGTAGAGAGAGAGATATAGATAGATAGATATATTTCCTGCAAATATACAAGAAGCAAATGTGTGGTAAGCAAGAAAATTTTGAGACACTACCCAAACCAAGAGGGAACTATGCAGGCAAATAAGTAAACATAGAGAGGTACCAAGAGGAATTCTGGGCCAGCAGAGGCATAGTAAGTAATCGCTAAGAACAATACAGTGATCCATCAGTCCTACAGGTGCCTACCACCATCCTGACAATCAGAATTCTGGCCCTGGGGCCCACAAGACAGAAGTAGAGAAACAAATTCCACAAGTTGTTCTCTGACTCTACACATGGGCTCCTACACAAACACCCAACTTACAGAGTTAAATACAGATCATAAAACATGAAAAATTATATGCTTTATTTTTAGTCTATTACAGTGAAATGTTACTATCAGGATAGTAATGGTAGCAAATACACCTCATATTCTAAGCTGTTCACAATAGAAATTATTTCTTTTTCTTTTTCAATAAATTTGTTTATTTTTTTATTCTGCTTACATCCTGGTTGTAGCTCCATCTCACCTCACCTCCCAGTCCCACCCTCCCTTCCTCCTTCCTCACCCTCCCCTATTTCTCAGAAAAGAGGACCCCTCCTCACCCTCCAGTCCACCTCATTTCATCAAGTTATATCAGGACTGAACATGTCCTCTTCCCCAGGAAGTGATCAAAAGCAAGCAGGAAAGTCCTTGTCAGATGTAATCCCTGGTTTTCTTACTTGAGAACCCACATGAAGCCTAAAATGCTCATAGGCTACATTTTGTAGAAAGGTCTATTCTAGTCCCTGTATGGTCCTTGGCTGATGCTTCAGCCTCAGCAAGCCCCTCTGTGCCCTGGTAAATTAGCTCTGTTGGCTTCTTGTGAATGTTCTGTCATCACCAGGTCCTTTTATTTCCTCCCCCTTTTCCACAAGACTCCCCAAACGTGTCACAATGTTTGGCAAGGAGTCTCAGCATCTGTTTTTTAGGCATTCCTGGGTAGAGCCTCTCAGAGGATAACAGATAGGCTCCCGTCAGCAGGCTTTGTTGAATGTCATCCATTGTGCCAGGGGTTGGCACTCTGCCATAGTGTGGGTTCTTGGTTGGACCAGGCATTAGTTGGACATTCTCTCAGTCTCTGCTCTGTCTGCTCTATCTTGATCCCTGCACATCTTGTAGACAGGGTAAAATTTGAGTCAAAGTTATTTTGAATGGGTTGGTGTTCCACTCCATCTACTAAAAGACTTGTCCTAGTTAGAAGGTGACTTCTTCTATCTCTAAGGCCTCTGCTACTAGGAGTCTCAGCTTTGTTACCCCTCATATCCTGCCAGGATCATAGTCTGACTTAATTCTCAGGCTTTTCAGAAAGATGCCCACACCCTTAGTTTCTCTTTATTATACAGGCCTTCTGTCTTCTCTTTCACCATGCTCCCCAAGTCTGGTCTCCACCCTCATATTTCTCTAGGTGCACTATCCCACTTTGTTCACTCTTTTCAAATATTACCTCTGCCTATTCTATTTACCCTTCTAAGTGAGATTTATTTATTTTCCCTTGGAACCTCCTTATTACTTGTCTTCTTTGGGTCTGTGCCTTGTATTATGTTTATCCTGTACTATATGGCTAAAATCCAGTTGTGAGTGATCGTATATCATGTGTATTTTTCTGGGTCTGGGTTACCTCACCCAGAATGATCTTTTCTAGTTCCATCCATTTGCCTACAGATTTCATGATTTCTTTGTTTTTAACAGTTGAGCAGTATTTTATTGTGTGAATGTACCACAATTGACATTCTGGTGGAATTTTGGGGTCACTTATGTATACTATCATATCATCTGCAAATGACAGTAATTTGACTTCTCCCTTCATTTCTTGTATCCCCTTGTTAACCTTTAGTTTTCTTATTGCTCTAGGAATAACTTCAAGTACTGTATTGGAAAGAAATAGAGAGAATAAGCAATCTTGTCTCGTCCATGATTTTAATTGAATTTCCTTCAGTTTCCCATTATTTAATGTGATGTTAGCTATTGGCTTGCTTTATATAGCCATTACTATGTTTAGGTATGGGACTTGTATCCCTGATCTCTCTAAGACTGTCACCATGATGGGGTATTGGATTTATTTCTGTATATTATGAGATGATCATTTGGTTCTTTTCTTTGACTTTGTTTATATGGTGGATTATATTGATGACTTTTTTTTTTATGTTGAACCATCCCTGAATTTCTGGGATGAAGCCTACTTGAACATAGGTTATGTAACTGATATGTTCTTGGATTCAGTTTTTGAGTATTTTAATGTTTTTTTTTTTTTGCATCAATATTTGTAAGTGGAATTGATCTGAAATTTTCTTTTTGAATCATTGTGTGGTTTAGGTGTCAGGGTGAATGTGACTTTATAGAATAAGTTTGGCTGTGTTGCTTTAGTTTCTATTTTGTGGAATAGTTTGAAAAATATTGGTATTATCCCTTCTTTGGATGTCAGGTAGAATTCTGCTTTGAAACCATCAGGCCCTGGGCTTTTTTTTTTTTTTTTTGGATGGGATAATTTTGATGACTGCTTCTATTTCTTTAGGGGTTATAGGACTGTTTAAACTGTTTACCTGATCTTGATTTAACTTTGGTAGGTTAAATATATCAAGAAAACCACCCATTTCCTTAGATTGTTCCAATTTTGTAGAATGCAAGACTTAGAAATAAGACCTAAAGATTTTTGGGTTTCCTCATTGTCTGTTGTTATATCTCCCGTTTCATTTCTAATTTTGTCAATTTGGATATTGTCCCCTTGTTTTTAGTTAATTTGGCTAAGTGTCTATCTTGTTGATTTTCTCAAAGAATTAGCTCTTGGTTTAACTGATTCTTTGTATTGTTTACCTTGTTTCCAATTTATTGATTGCAACCCTGAGTTTGATTATTTTCTGTAGTCTACTCTTCCTGTCATGTTTGCTTCTTACTGTTCTCAGCTTTCAGGTGAGCTGCTAAATTAATAGTATGTGATCTCTCCAATTATTTATGAGGGGACTTAGTACTTGTACTTCCTCTTGGCATGACATTCATTGTGCTGGGTAAGTTTGGTTCTGTTTTGACTTTATTTTCATTGAATACTAGAAAGTCTTTAATGTCTTTATTTCATTCCTGACCCAGTTTTCATTGAGTAGGGAGTTGTTCAGTTTCCATGAGTTTGTAGACTTTCTCTTGTTTCTGTTGTGGACTTCTAGCTTTAATCCATGGCATAACATAACAGGGATATTTCAATCTTCTTGTCTTTGTTGAGGCTTGCATTGTAACCGAGTATATGGTCAGTTTTAGAGAACGTTTGAGGTGCTGAGAAGCAGCTATATTTTTTGTGTGTATTTGGGTGAAATGTTCTGTAGATATCTGTTAGGTTCATGTGATTCATGGTATCTGTTAGTTTCTTTCTTTCCCTGTTTAGTTTCTGTTTCACTGATCTGTCCATTAGAGAGAGTAGGGTGTCAATGTCTATCACTATTAATGTGTGGGTTTTTGATTTGTGATATAAGCTTTAGTAATGCTTCTTTTATTAATGTTGGTGCTTTGTTTGGGGGCATAGGTGTTTGGAATTGAGATGTGGTCTTGGTGGATTTTTCTGTTGATGAGTATGAACTGTTCTTCCCCATCTCTTTTATCAATTTTGGTTAAAAGTCTATTTTATCAGATGCCTGAATGGCTACTCCAGCTTGTTTGTTGCATCCATTTGCTTGGAGAACTGTCTTCCAGCACTTTACTCTGAGGTAATGTCTATCTTTATTGCTGATGTGTGTTTCTTGTATGTAGCAGAATGGTGTATCATTCATTCTATTAACCTGTGTCTTTTTATTGGGGAATTGAGGCCATTGATGTTGAGAGATATTAATGACCAGTAGTTTTTACTTTCTATTATTTTGATGGTGGTGGTGGTAGTGTGTATGTGTGTATGTTTGTGTGTGTGTGTGTGCTTGTTTATGTGTGTATGTTTGTGTGTGTGTGTGTGTGTGTGTGTGTGTGCACTTGCTTTCTTTTGGTTTTGCTGATTTAAGGTTATTTATTGTCTGTGTTTTCCTAGGGGTAGTTGGCCTCTTGTGGTTGGAGTTTTCCTTCTGGTATCTTCTGTGGGGCTGGATTTATTGATAGGTACTGTGTAAATTTGCTTCTGTAGCAGAATATCTTGTTTTCTCCCTCTATGTTAATTAAAGTTTTGCTGGGTATAGTAGTAGTAGTAGGGGTTCACATCTTTGGCCCCTTAATGTGTGTAAGGTATCAGTCCTGGTGCACATGGCTTTTAGATTTTCTGGTGAGAAGTCACGTGTAATTATGATAGGTTTGCCTTTATATGTGACTTGGCCTTTTTCCCTTGAAGCTTTTAATATTCTTTCTTTGTTTTGCATATTTAGTGTTTTGATTATTATGTGGTGGGATAATTTTCTTTTCTAGCCCAATCTATTTGGTGTTCTGTATGCTTCTTGTATGTTTAAAGGTATCCTTCTCTTTAGGTTGGAGAAGTTTTTTCCTATGATTTTGTTGAAAATATTTTCTGGGGCCTTTATCTGAAAGTCTTCTCTTCCTTCTGTTATTCCTATGAGTCTTAGGCTTGGTCTTTTTATAGTGTTCCAGATTTCTTGTATGTTTTGTGTTACAAGCTTTTTATATTTAACGTTTTCTTTAACTGACATAACAATTTTTTCAATCATATCTTTTAAGCCTGAGATTCTCTCTTCCATCCCTTGTATTCACTTGGGGATTCTTGTATCTGTTGTTCTTGTTCGATTCCCTAGGTTCCGGTCTCCAGGACTGTCTCAGATTGTGTTGCCTTTATTGCTACTTGTTCCATTTTTATGTCTTGAATAGTTTGATTAATTTCCTTTTCCTGTTTGATTTTATTTTTCTCTATTTCCTTAAGGGATTTATTCAATTCTTTTTCCTGTTTTTCTTTGAGAGCTTTTTTTTTTTCCCCTCCTTAAGACCTCAGATTTGAAATCTTTCTCTTGAGCTTCACACTTTAATAACATTAGAAATTTTGGACTATCCTAACAATTGTGAATCAAATTAGTTGAATGAGTAAGGCAAACACATATTATCATCTATTACTTTAAAAATAAACATAAAAATATTTAAATGAAGTGTCTCCCAAAGAATGATTTCTCTTCTCTAAGACAATGAGCACAGATGCTCCTGTGAGTACATGTCCATAGCTGAAGTATTGAGGCTATGCACACAGCATAATATTTCTGCGTGGACCCTGCCTTCAATTTTGACTTCTTCATTCATACATTTATGACCAAATGATTTGTCTTTGTTTGCACATACAATTAAATGTTTAGAAATAAAATGTAAAAAGGAAAAACTATGCTAATTAAGCATAAGTAGATATGGAAATCAAAACTACTAATTACATATTTATGCAAGGATTATATCCAAGCATACAGTACTCAACAATACTTAGTACTGAAACAGTACTAAGGGAGTCTCCAGCAACTTCTCATAGATGGCCTCAGATTGCCTCCATTGCTTCTGAAGCTTCTGGACTTTTGACATTCATAATCCCTTCATGAAGATCATCACACACTTTTATTTCACTTCATTTAACATCGTGACATTCCACTTATTCTCAGCACAATAGCAAACTGTTTGAAATAGTGATGGGGTCTAGGGATTGATTTTAATATTTTGCAATGAGTCAAATTAATCAAATCTTGCAGAGTTTTTAAGTTATGTGCAATGTGTTCTCCATATACTCACAAACTGGAAGTTATATGGACATGGTTGTCTGTTCTTTATTGGTTCTCTTCCTGTTAATTATCATGTGACCACAGTAATAGTGTGCATGTATGAGATCCACACAACTCCATGTGCTAGCCATATATATTTAGCAACTTGATTAACTATTTTGCTTCAATTTTTCATCAATAAAATGAGAAAGCATTATACTAATATAATTGAATAAAAATATAAATCAGTAGTGTTTGAAAGGAAAAAAATTAAATTATCTTTCTGAAGGCATCTTTGTCAAACTCGAATCCCAGGACATCTGCAAAACAATAACTAAAAACTGTAATAATAATTGAAAATGATAATGTGGCAATATTCAGTGTACGGTGCCCAAAATTGTTTCTAAAAATCTAATAATAAAAATGAATTTATTGCTTTTAATTAATAAATTAACTAGTGTAAGAAGGTGATTAAAAATTACAAATAAAAAATTACTACCATACCAAGGTGCCCCCAAAATATCATCAGTCAAAAATGGTTTAAACAATAAGCTTAAATATGGTTGTCATTGTTTAAAACACTTTATAGTGTCCCTTCATTCAAAGCTAACCCTTAAATGTTATGAATTTTCAAGTAAATTACTATGCTTATAACAGGCAGATTCTCATAAGATAGTTTACAATTGTTTAGAAGGCTGTGTATTAGAGGCAATGTGCATTTTCTACATCTTCACAAGTCTGAAATAGAGTGTCAGTCTCATGGGAGACATGAGCAGTGCACAAAGTTACAGGGAATCAACCACAACAACAACAACAAAACACTAGAAAAAATCAGGTGAAATCCAGAAATACTGGAGTTTAAATATGAGAAATACACAGCGAACCTCAACATAAGACATTAGACAATAATGTCAGGGAAAAGAGAAAGGCATCTTCCACCTCAGCTTTTGATAAAATAAAAGGAAAGGTACGGTTGGACTCACAGGTCATCACCCTGGACCTCAGCAAAGAGGCAGCTCACAATGGGGATTGGAGTCACTGGAATAAAAGAGCCATCATCTGGAGAGTTGGCTCAGCAGTTGAGGGCACTTATTGTTCTTTCAGAAGACCTGGGTTCAATGCTCATCCTCCTGTAACTCCAGCCCCAGATATACAAAGAATTATTTTGGTATCAAAGACTCTTACACAAATATGGTGTATCTAAACCCATGCAAGTCCTTACAAATATAGATAAAATGCATATTTTTAATTTAATTTTTTATATGTGTATTTATTAAAATTTATTCACTTTGTACCCTGGCTGTACCTTCCTCCATCTCCTCCTAGTCCCACCTACCCTCTCTCTTCTTCCCCTATGCCCTTCCCCCAGTCCACTGAGAGATAGGGGAGGTCCTCCTCTCCATCTATTTGGCCCTAGCCTATCAGGTCTCATCAGATAGGCCCTAGCCTATCTGTCTGCATTGTCTTCCTCTGTGGCCTAGCAAGGCTGTCTCCCCAAGGGGAGGTGATCAGAGAGAAAGCCACTGAGTTAATGTCAGAGAAAACCCATATTCCCCTTACTAGGGAACCCACTTGGAAACTGAGTAGCCAATGGGCTTCCTTTGAACAGGGTTTCTAGGTCTTCCCCATTAATCCTTGTTTGGAAAATGAAGATACTCCATTCTGTAGAGCAACTTGCAGCTAGAAGAGGGAGTTAACTGAGTTTTTAAAGTTAATTATTCTAACCATAAATAGCATTAAATAGTTTTAGGTTGTCCATGTTATAAAAATGATATCAGATAATAAGGTAAACATATTTGTTATATATTTTGCACAGATTGTGTTTCTGGCTCAAGCCTAATTCTAATTTCCCCTAAAGTATTCCAGAAATCCTGGAAAATCCCACAGTTCTCATATTTAAAGAAAGGAGCTTAATATTTGAGGGTTTTTTTTTCTGTCTAAATTTGCTTTTATGAAATGTATCCAGGAAGAAAAACTCACTTGAATCATGTCATTGGTACAAATGTTTGTATTCTAGAAAACCATGGTATTGTCTCCAGTGCCCCATGTCAGCTTTCTCTAAGCCATTGGGGAGATAGAAGTAATGTGTAGAGAAAGGGGAAGAGTGAAATTGTGACAAATTCCAAGAGGCTAGGAACACTGCCTATGGAAATCATCATAGCAGTGAGCCTTCACCTTGGATATTTCTTACATTCCAGTTTGTTTCCATTTCCTACAGTTTAATTCCAAATCAACAAAGAAAAGTAATGTAAGCTCATAAAGCTACAAAGAAAAGCGGGTCATGCACATCCAAGCTCTCTCCTGATAGTGCAGACATCTTTGGAAGAAGTGTGGGTAGCATTTGATGTGATATTCCTGTAGTTTCTCCTTAAATACCAGCAGAAGTTCAAAGGCAGTTTTGAAAACCTGTATATGTTGAAAGCATTAATCATAACTTCTTATTTTCTTGCATTTTTCTTCTGAAAAATATCATCTCGTTATTTTATATTTAACATGACAAGTGTTTTGAAGGCATGTTTCTTAATCACTTGTTAAAGCACTGTAACTGTATATTTTCTCATCACACATGCATTCAAGAAAAGAAATTAAAGAATATATTCATAATACCTGTCAGGTTCCAGTAACGATGCTGAAAATGATTTAGTGTGGTTTATCGCTTCCCAACTTGCATCTGTGTTATAGATTGCTACTTGACATACACCATAAGTAGCCAGCCTAATAGTACATAACCTGTTATTACTCCATTTCTCCTGATTATTGGCTTCCTCTTCCAGTGCCAATCCATAGTCATTTTAATTCTCAGAGATTCCTCATTATTGGGCAAAACTTCATTCCAACAGAGTTTAGTGTAGTTATATTAAAAACTCTGCAAAACTGCTGTAAAATTCCACAGTTAATATAGTTGGAAATACAGTAGAAACCTGTGTACTATTCAGCAAGTTGGTGTGATAATTCTCTGGGTGTTTGTTGGGGGTTTAGGGAATGTGTATCACATTCCCACAAAACAGACAGCTACCAACCTTCACAATCCTATTGTTGCTCAGGCTGCATGTGTTGCTGAGCAATATATGCATATGATTACCCAAACACCAAAGCTAGCACCTTTAAGGTGTTTATCAGATCATTTGTCATTCCATGTAGCCATTAAAAAGGACCTGTTTCTTCTTTATACGTAGTTCACCATAATTATAGAGCCACAATAGATGCAAAAATTACAAATGTGTTACAGGAAAAAAAAAACAGCATTAGAGATGTAGGCTCATAAGTATTTTATCACTTATGTATGAAATAAATGTCTAAGACCCCAAAAGCAGGCTTAGTACTTTTGTGGATTATTGAAGAAAATAAGAGAGACAAAGAAGAGAAAGGTAAATAAGTGTGTCAATGTTCTACAGTTGAGCTACAAAGATTTGTATCTGGTACAAATAATCTGATGAGGGTAAATATGACAATATTGAATATAAATTTCTATTGTTGGGAATTAGAACATTCGTTTAGTTTCAGTCACATTTTAGGAAAATCAATTGCTCTTTAGGGTTTATGCCAGTTAAAATATGCAATACTTACATTGAGTTTTATAACGAAATTTTTATATATTTTATTGTTTCACTGAAAATGATTACATTTCCTCTATTTTTGGATGAAGGAGTTTAATTAGCATTACTTACAGGAGCATGAGCCACTTATGGCTAATTTTTATTTATTTTGGAGGTGAAGTATAAAGTAAGAGAAATGAAATAACAAGTCTTTACATAGCTAGTATAACCAAACAGCTTCGACTATGTTACTGAAAGAGAAAAGCTGGTTTAAGTATCCACTTCTAGACTTTGTAACTAACATCTTGTTCCTCAGGACAATGTGTCTAACTCGGGAGCAACATTGTAGTTTTGCATGTGTATATAGATTTCTCTTTTGTCTGTAATCTCGATGAAGATCCAGGAAGACAAGTGATGGCCAACCATTGCTGTAGAATGAATCCAAAAATTAATATAGAATAAATCAAAGCCAAAGTAGGGTGCCATTTATTTACATTTGGAGGTGAAAGTTCTGGAAAAAAACAAGTTAATTTTATACAAATGAGTACAAACTCATAGAATTTTACAGCCACACAAAATGTACTAGATAACATGTGCAAACACATACCCACACCTGCAATCCCCACACCACACACACACACACACACACAGACACACACACACACACACACACACACACACACACACACACACCAGTGCATAAAAATACACAGCAATACATGCATATATGTCCCACACAGAAATACATTCTCAGAATGGGAAGCCTGAGTGTGGATTGTGAATTTGTGTTATATATACTGGGGGCAGGAGCTGGGGGAGATGGACTCGATTGACTTATTATTTTATAGACAAAATGAATTAGAGTTTTTATTTCTACTGTTGAAATATGACTGAGATAACGGGGGTGGCAGAGACTAGCACCCACAGTTTCTGAGCTGTGGAAGAGCTGAAAGCCTGACTGGGTGAGTGGAAGGACTTCTGAAGCCAGGGAAACGACGGTGAGGCTTTCTAAAGGACAGGGAACATCACAGGAGGTGAGAACTTTGGTCTCAGGTCACCCGTGGACTTGTTTGGGGTAGGAGAGAAACAATCCTTTGATCTCCCAGCACTCCCCTTTCTTGGCCCTCCCTCTTCCTCTGTACAGCCAACTCACCGAGATTCTCAGCTCAGAGCTCACAGCCTGGGGTGTGCAGCAGCTGAGGCTGAGCTCCTAACCCCTTAGCGGTAACTGCCAGCTGTACCGGTCTTGGAGTCCCAGACTGGCAAGGCACCATCCTCCCAGGGTCTGCTAGCCGCCATACTGACTCTGCAGGGTAGCTCAGCTACTGACTGAATGGCCCGCCCAAACCCTTAGTGACAGATAATACACTATATACTCAACAAAGCCCAGCAGACCCAGCATACTAGGTGGGCATACCAGGCGCTGGGCCTCCCAGGCTTGGAGAGCACAGTGGGTGGTCCCCAGGACTTTCCAGAAGGCATCTGGACTGGCATCCTAGCCTCCAGCTGCAGCTGAACTTCCTAACCTGGCGGCTGCAGCAGCACTTAACTGGCAGGGCTCATCAGTGCTCCTGCATAAGACCAAGCAGGGCCAAACCAGAAAAAAGAGAGCCCGGATACCCCAATTTCTGCAAATGTGACCTGCTTGAGACTAGGTGTGCCCTTGAATGTCTGCAGAGCCCCAGATACAGGGTCCTTCTAAAATAGAAGGCAGGCATAGGACCCCTCTCACCCACGTACCCACTGTGGGATACAGAGGGTCACTTGGGATATTGAAGCCCCTGCTCTGCAGGTCAAACTGAGGAGTTAAGGGAGTTAATGCCAGAAATTGCACAACCACCATCACCAGTACTTGCTAAATATACAGTGCAGGCACAAATAATCACCTAGAAGCCTGTAAGGCAGAACAACTCCCACACACTCAAGGGTTCAACATTCTCTATCACTCTGTCCATCGAGACACACTCACACACACACACAAACACACACACACACACACACACACACACACACCTGCATTTGCCCTTCTGCACCCTTGTACTTTCCTCCCACGGGAACAGACAGTGCACCAACGTACACACTGAGGCCACAGGACCTCTCTCAGCTTCCTGAAGAACTCTCCAGATGCCAGAGAGAGAGAGAGAGAGTACCAGTCTGAACTGCAGAATCCAAAAACAAAGAGGGAAGGCTTCAGATAAGCCAATGGCCAGCGGTAGGCAAAAGAACACATCCAACATAAATCAGGACATCATGACTTCACCAGCAACCCCCAAAATTGATGGATATTCCAATTTATCAGAAGCACAGGAACATGACTTTTAAACTATGCTTACCCATTTATTTGAGGCTCATAAAGAGGAAACAAACAATTCTCTCAGAGCAATAACCATGCAAATTCAGATAGCTAAAGGGGAAATGAACAAATCTACAAAGATTTGGCCAGTCAATTGGAGGCAAAGAAAGAGGAAATGAACAAAATTATTAAAGAAACACAGGCAAATATGGCCAAACAAATAGAGGCACAGTAGAGATACAATTAGTGGCATATAGAGAGAAAATTAACAACAACAACAACAACAAAAAAAAAAATAGAGACCATTATAGAGACAGAAATCCACATTCAAACAGATGAAGGAAATTGTGCAAGGCATGAAAACAGAATTAGAATCAATAAAGAAAACACAAACTGAGAAAACCCTAGAGCTGGAGAACTTGGAGAAAAGATTTGGAACCACAAAGGTAAGCATCACCAACAGAAATCAAGAGATGGAAGAGAGAATATCTGGAGCTGAAGATACACTCGCAGAAATTGATACATCTCTCAAAGAAAAAGTAAAATCAGAAAAGTCCCAAACACAAAATATATAAGAAATCAGGGATGCCATGAAAAGATGAAATCTAAGAATAATAGGAATTGATGAAAAAGAAGGCTCCAGGCTCCAAGGTCCAGAAAATATTTTCAAGAAAATTATAGAAGAAAAATTTCCCAACTTAAAAAAAAAAAGAGATGTCCTTATATATATAAGAGGCCTACAAAACACCAAATAGACTAGACAGGAAAAGAAACACATCACATCACATCATAGTCAAAACACTAAATCTACAGAACAAAGAAAAGATATTAAAAACATCAAGGCAAAAAGGCCAAGAAACATATTAAGATAGACCTATCAGAATCACACCAGACTTCTTCAGAAACTATGAAGGCCAGAAGGGCCTTGGCAGGTGTCATGCAGACTCTAAGAGACCACAGATGCCAATCCAGACTACTATACCCTGCAAAGCTTTCAATCAACATAGATGGAGAAAACAAAACATTCCATGACAAAACTAAATTTATGTAATATATATAAAGCAAACCAGCCCTACAAAAGATACTAGAAAGAAAATTCCAATCCAATGAAAACAACTTCACCCAAGAAAACATAGCATACAGATAATATCCCAACAAAAATTAAAATAAAACTTAAAAATTAAAAGAAAACAAGCAATGAAACACAGTAGGACCACAGACTCCAATATAAAAGGAACTAACATTCATTGGTCACTATTATCTATCAACATCAATGGACTCAACTCTCCAATAAAAAGACACAGACTAACAGAATGGGTGCAGAAACAAGATCCAACATTCTGCTGCATCCAAGAAATGCACCTCTGCAACAAAGACAAACACTGCCTCAGAGTAAAGGGCTGGAAAAATGTCTTTCAAGCAAATGGACCCAGAAAAACAAGCTGGGGTAGGTATCCTAATATCAAATAAAATAGACTTTCAAAAAATTAATCAAAAAAAGATGCAGAGGGGCACTACATTCTCATCAAAGGAAAAATCCACGAAGAGGACATCACAGTTCTGAACATCTATGCCCCAAATACAAGAGCACCTACATTCATAAAAGAAAAAATACTAAAACTCAAATCACACATTGATCCCAACACCTTAATAGTGGGAGACTTCAACACCCCACTTTCACCAAGGGACAGATCATCTAGACAGAAGCCTAAAAAATAAATAAAGGCACTTACAGAGGTCTTAAATCAAATGTACCTAATAGATGTCTACAGAAATTTCAACCCAAACTCAAAAGAGTATACATTCTTTTCAGCACCTCATGGAACCTTCTCCAAAATAGACCATATAGTTGGTCACAAAGCAAGCCTCAACAGATACAAGAGGATTGAAATAATCCCCTGTATTTTATCTGAACACCATGGACTAAAGCTGCACCTCAACAACAATGGAATTAGAAAAAAAGCCTACAAGCACATCGCAACTGAACAACTTGCTGCTCAATGACAGCTAGGTTAAGAAAGAAATAAAGAAATAAATTAAAGACTTCCTAGAATGTAATGAAAATGAAGGTACAGCATACCCTAATTTATAGGACACAATAAAAGCTGTGCTCAGTGGAAAATTTATAGCACTAAGTGCCTTCAATTAGAAATTGGTGACATCTAATAGAAGCAACTTAATGGCCCAACTGAAAGCACTAGAAAGAAAGAAGTAAATACAGCCAAGAGGAGCAGACTGCTGGAAATAATCAAACTGAGGACTGAAATCAATCAATTTGAAACAATTAAAACTATTCATAGAATCAATGAAACCAAGAGCTGGTTCTTTGAGAAAATCAACATGATAAACAAACATTTAGTCAAACTAACTAAAAGGCAGAGAGAAACTATCCAAATCAGCAAAATCAGAAAGGAAAAGGGGGACATAACTATAGACAGTGAGAAAATCCAAACAATCATTAGGTTGTACTACAAAAGTGTATATGCCACAAAATTTGAAAATCTAAATGAAATGGACAATTTTCTAGATAGAGTCCATCTACCAAAATTAAGTCAACATCAGATAGAAAGATTGAATACTCCTATATCCCCCAAGGAAATAGAAGCAGTCATCAACAGTCTCCCTTCCAAAAAAAAACCCTGGGCCGATGGATTCAGTGCAGAATTCTACCATACCTTCCATACCATACTATAACTCCAATTCTCTCCAAACTATTCCACGAAATAGAAACAGAAGAAACATTACCAAACTCATTTTATGAAGCCACAGTCACCTTGATATCTAAACCACACAAAGACCCAACAAAAAAAGAAAACTTCAGATATATCTCTCTCATGAACATTGATGCAAAAAAACTCAATAAAATACTTGCAAACCTAATCCAAGACACATCAAAGATATCATCCACCATGACCAAGTAGGCTTCATCCAGATGCAGTGTTGGCTCAATATATGGAAATCCATCAATGTGATCCACCATATGAACAAACTGAAGGAGAAAAATCACATGATCATCTCCGTAGATGCTGAAAAAGCATTTGACAAAGCCCAATACCCATTCATATTTAAAGTCTAAAAGGCACATACCTAAACATAGTAAAGGCAATATACAGCAAGCCTATAGCCAACATCAAACTCAATGGAGAGAAACTTAAATCAATCCCACTGAAATCAGGGACAAGTCAAGGCTGCCCACTCTTTCCATATCTCTTCAACATAGTACTTGAAGTCCTAGCTAAAGCAATAAGACAACTAAAGGAGATCAAGGGGATAAAGATTGGAAATGAATAGGTCAAAGTGCCACTATTCACAGATGATATGATAGTATACATAAGCGACCCCAAAAATTCAACCAGAGAACTCATTCATCTGATAAACACCTTCAGAAAAGTGGCAGGATACAAAATCAACTCAATAAAATCAGAAGCCCTCCTATATACCAAAGACAAAAGGGCCAAAAAAGAAATTAGGGAAACGACACCCTTCACAATAGCCACTAATAACATAAAGTATGTTGGGGTGTCTCTAACCAAGCAAGTGAAAGACCTGTTTGAGAAAAACTTCAAGTCTCAGAAGAAAGAAAATGAAGAAGATGGAAAGATCTCCTGTGCTCATGGATTGATAGGATATATATAGTGAAAATGGCCATCCTGCCAAAAGCAGTCTACAGATTCAATGCAATTCCCATAAAAATACCAACTCAGTACTTTACAGACCTTGAAAGAAAGATTCTCAGCTTCATATGGAGAAACAAAAATCCCAGAATCTCTAAAATGATCCTATACAAAAACAGATCATCTGGAGGTATCTCCATCTCTGATCTTAAGCAGTACTACAGAACAAAAATAATAAAAAAACTGCACTATATTGGCATAGAAACAGAAAGGCGGATCAATTGAACTGAATAGAAGACCCAGAAATAAACCCGCACACCTATGAATACTTGATTTTTTAGAAAGAAGCCAAAATCATTCAATGGAAAAAAGAAGGCATCTTCAAGAAATGGTACTGGTCTAACTGGATGTGTACATGCAGAAAAATGAAAATAGATCCATATTTATCACCCTGTACAAAACTAAAGTCCAAAGGGATCAAAGACCTCAACATAAAACTGGATACTCTAAATCGGTTAGAAGAAAAAGTGGGGAAGAGCCTTTAACTCATTGGCACAGGAGACAACTTCCTGAACATAACACCAACAGCACAGGCTCTAAGAGCAACAATCAATAAACGGGACCTCATGAAAATGAAAAGCTTCCGTAAAGGAAAAGACACTGTCATCAAAAGAAAATGACAGCCTACAGACTGGGAAAGGATCTTCACCAACCCTATATCTGACAGAGGGCTTATATCTAGCATATATAAAGAACTAAAGAAGTTAAAAAGCAATAAATCAAGTAATCAAATTAAAAAATGGAGTACAGTGCTAAACAGAGAATTCTCTGTAGAGGAATATAGAATGGCAGAGAAACACTTAAAGAGATGCTCAACATCCTTAGCCATCAGGGAGATGCAAATCAATCAACCCTGAGATTTCACCTTACACTCTCCAGAATGGCTAAGACGAATAACTCAAGTGCTAACACATGTTGGAGAGGTTGTGGACAAAGGGGAACCCTCCTTTATAGCTGATGGGAATGTAAACTGGTACAACCACTTTGGAAGTCAATCTGGTGCTTTCTCAGACAATTAGAAATAGTACTTCCTCAAGATCCAGCTATACCACCCGTAGGCATACACCCAAAATATGCTCAAGTACACAACAAGGAAATTTGCTCAACCATGTTTGGAGCAGCTTTATTTGTAATAGCCAGATCCTGAAAACAATGTAGACATCCTCAGTTGAGGAATGGATACAGAAATTGTGGTATTTTTACACAATGGAATATACTCAGCAATCAAAAAAGAGGAAATCATGAAATTTGCAGGCAAATGGTGGGATCTAGAAAAGATCATTCTGAGTGAGATATCCCAGAAGGAGAAAGACACACATGATATATACTCACTCATATAGTCCTATAAGATATGATAAACATAATGAAATCTACACACCTAAAGAAGATAAACAAGAAAGAGGACCGGGGTAAGATGATCAATCCTCACTTAGAAAGACAGATGGGATGTGCATTATATGTAGGAGAAAACAAGTAACAGGATAGGAGCCTAATGCAGAGGGCCCCTGAAAGACTCTACCTAACAGTGTATCAAAGCAGATACTAAGACTCATAGACATACCTTGGGCAGAGTGCAGGGAATCATATGAAACAAGGGGAAGATAGTATGATGTAGAAAAGATAGGAACTCCACAAGGACCAAATATATCTGGGCACAGGTGTCTTTTCTGAGACTGACACTACACCGAGGACCATGTATGGATATAACCTAGAACCTCTGCTCGGTTGAAACCGGTGGTAGCTCAGTAACCAATTGGTTTTCCATAGTAAGGGGAACAAGGACTATTTCTGACAGGAACTCAATGGCAGGCTCTTTGACCTGACCCCCTCCCCCCAAGGGAGGAGCAGTCCTGCTAGGCCACAGAGGAGGACTTTGAAGCCAGTCCTGAAGACACCTGATAAAACAGGGTCAGATGAAAGGGGAGGAGGTTCTCCCCAATCAGTGGATTTGGAAAGGGGCAGGGAGGAGATGAGGGAGGCAGGGAGGGTTTGGGAGGGAATGATGGAGAGGAATACAGCTGGGATACAGAGTTAATAAAATGTAACTAATAATAAAATAAATAAATAAATGAAATATGACTGACAATTTGGTGAATATTTTTAGTAACAAATCGAGAAAATTCAGAAACTAAGACACATTATGAATACAGTGGTGGAAACAATAGGTACGTTATAACAAAGCCAGGAAACCTCTGCCAATTCCCTTAAACATGCTGCCTGATTATATGCTTAAGGTTGCATTTATTACTCATAAGAATGTTAGTCCAGTAACAAAGTGAACACACAAAGACTTTTAAAGAGGCTACAGACAGATAGCTCAAAAATAAATTGTAATTAGGCTATAGACCTGCAACATTCAAACTTCTTTATAGGCATAGATTTTCTAATCAGTGAATCAGAAAGTTGAGAAGGGTCTCCCCCCTAAAATAAACATTTGTTCACTGTGTGCGTGTGCGTGTGCGTGTGCGTGTGCGTGTGTGTGTGTGTGTGTGTGTGTGTGTGTGTGTGTGTGTTGGGGGTATAAAGGCTGAAATCAAATGAGAGTATCATGAAAAGAAAGAATGTGATGTTGAAAACTGTGAGAGCTCCACAAAGACCAAATATATCTGGGCACAGGGTCTTTTCTGCAACTGACATTCAACCAAGGACCATGTATGGATATAACCTAGAACCTCCGCTCAGATGTAGCCTGTGGTAGCTCAGTAACCAATTGGTTTCCCAAAGTGAGGGGAACAAGGACTATTTCTAACAGGAACTCAATGAAGATACCTGATAAAACAGGATCAGATGAATGGGTGAGGTCCCCCCTATCAGTGGACTTGGAAAGGGGCACAGTGGTGATGAGGGAGGGAGGGAGGGACTGGGAGGGAATGAGGGTTCGGGGCACGGCTGGGATACAGAATTAATAAAATGTAACTGATAAAAATAAAAAAATTAAAAAAAAAGAGAATAGTATAACATATGATATGGAACTGGAAAGGAGGTCATTTCGAGTGGAAGGAAATAGGAAACAGGGAGGAAAATCACCCAGAACAAAATCTGACACTTTCTTTGACAAATGATAGATAGATAGATAGATAGATAGATAGATAGATAGATAGATAGATAGACAGAAAGACAAATAAGTGCAGGAAATTACTCAGGTAAAAAAAAAAAAACAGATCAGTGGATTAATTATATTTTGGCAGTACTTGTAACATGAGCAGGACACTCTTATTTAGCTCAAATTTTTCCTTTACCTTTTAGTATTTACATATATACATGAATTTTTAATTAAATTTTTATTTTTTACATTATTTACATTTTATTCGCTTTGCATCCCTACTGTAGAAACCTCACTCATTACCTCCCAATTCCACCTTCCCTCCCTCATCTTTTCACATGCCCCTTTCCAAGTCCACCAACAGGGGAGGTCCACCTCCAATTCCATCTGATCCTAACTTATCAGGTCTCATCAGGACTGGCTGCAATGTCCTCCTCTGTGGCCTGGGAAAGCTGCTTATCCCTCAAGGGGGAGTCAAAGAGCCAGCCACTGAGTTCAGTCCCTGAGACAGTCTCTCTTCCCCTTACTAGAGAACCCACTTGGACACTGAGCTGCCATGGGCTACATCTGAGCAAGCTTTCTGGGTTATATCCATGAATGGACTTTGGTTGGAATATCAGTCTCAGAAAATACCCCTGAGACCAGACATTTTGGTTCTGTTGCTCTCCTTGTGGAGGTCCTGTCCTCTCCAGGTCTTACTAACTACCTTCTTTCATATGATTCCCTGCACTCCGCCCAAAGTTCGATTATGAGTCTCAGCATCTGCTTTGATACACTGCTAGGTAGACTCTTTAAGAGGCCCTCTGTGGTAGGCTCCTGTCCTGTTTCTTGTTTTCTCCTCCATCCAGTGTCCTTCCCCTTTGTCTTTCTAAGTGAGGATTGATCATCTTACCCTGGGTCCTCCTCCCTGTTTAGCTTCTTTAGGTGTACAGATTTTAGTATGCTTATCCTATCTTAATAGGTCTGTACAAGTGAGTATATACCATGTGTGTCTTTCTGCTTCTGGGATACCTCACACAGGATGATCTTTTCTAGATCCAACCATTTGCCTGCAAATTTCATGATTTCATTGTTTTTCAAATTTTTATAATAAAAATCTTAACTCATGAAAAATGCCATCATTTCCATAGTAATTTTAGAGCACATTCAAGTGGAAAAATCATTTCAAGACCTAGAGCTTAATCAACTTTAAACACTTATTGTTTCAATTTTTGCATGTCACACGATATTTGTACATATTTTAGAAGAACTGTATATTTTCATGCATATTTAGTTTATATAGTGATCAAATCAGAGTAATTAGAGTTTTTGTCATCTCAAATATTTCACACTTCTCTGTACAGGAACTTTCAGGGACTTCTAGTTATTTAAAATTGTGTGTTAAATAGTTTAGGATGGTAGTTTCTGTGCTATAGGAATCTAAATACCATTCTTAACATGAAATCGTATTTTAGCACCCATTATCCATTCTCTCATTCTTCTTCTACTCTTTCTATCCTTTAACTGACATTAAATATATATATGTACATATATATATATAATATACATAATATATATGTGTGTATATATGTATGTATACTCTGTATATACATGTCAGAATACACTTTCCACGAATCTTTAGAATCAGAGAGGTCTCTCTTATGCTTCTTGATGTAGTGAAGATAATTTATCTTTCATTTTTATTCCTCAGTAAGACTTGGGTGGTTTTGTAGTTCACAGATCACCCTAGGGATGAACCTATTATTTTCCCACATGGACATATTATCAAACTGCCATTTAAATTCACATATCTCTGCTTTCAGGTTAGCACAGTTTTCAGACCTTCTCAGGGACAATTCTTTGTGTAGCAGAGAGTGGTAACTAGAAACCCACAACTGGTTCAAGTACAGAAAAAAACGAACTATAGTGTGCTTAGCAGCAAATTGAACAATGATTTCACATCCACTCCAAAGGAACAGGGGCCATAGCAGAGGAGGAGATGGAAGAATTTTAAGAGCGTAGGGAGGATTGGAACAAAACAAGATCTTTGGACATGATTGCTTGCCTAAGACCTGTACAAGAACAAGCCAGTCATCATTTTGTTATGGAATGGAAGTAGTTCACCTGTAACTTAGATGCTGTGGACAACTGATGTCTTCTGGGAAGGGAGTCAGTTTTCTTCCACCATGTGACTCATGACAGGTATGCCATTGGCTGGTGGATGGTGGATGGCTCGAAAACTAGGAGTATATGAACAGCAAAAAGGGGAGCAAATGGATTTCTGAAAATTAGGACACAAAGTTGAGGAAGGAGGAGAGTATGAACAGATCTGATAATAGTTAAAAGAAGGACCTGGGAATGCATATGATCAAATATGTATTATGGAATTTTCTTTTTTTATTTAAAATTTTATTTTTATATCAATTACATTTTATTCGCTTTGTATCCCAGCTCTAGCCCCCTCCCTCATTCCCTTCCAATCCCACCCTCCCTCCCTCATCTCCTCCCATGCCCTATACCCACCCTTCCTCCCTCATTTCCTCCCATACCCCTCTGTAAGTCTACTGATAAGGGAGGTCCTGCTCCCCTTCCATCTGACCCTCGCTTATCAGTTCTCATTAAGACTGGCTGCAATGTCCTCCTCTGTGGACTGCCAAAGCTGCTTCTCCCTCGCGGAGGAGAGGGTGTTAAAAAAGCAACCACTGATTTCATGTCAGAGACAGCCCCTCTTTCCCTTACTAGGGTACCCAGTTGAATACTGAGCTGCCATGGGCTACATTTGAGCAGTGTTTCTAGGTTATTTCCATGAATGGACGTTGGTTGGGAGTATCAGTCTCAGCATAGAACACTGTGCCCAGATATTTTGGCTCTGTTGCTCTCCTTGTGGAGCTCCTGTCCTCTCCAGGTCTTACTAACTACCTTCTTTCATATGATTCCCTGCATTCTGCCCAAGGTTTGGTTATGAGTCTCAGTATCTGCTTTGATACACTGCTAGTTTGAGTCTTTCAGAGGCCCTCTGTGGTAGGTTCCTGTCCTATTTCTTGATTTCTCCTCCTTTCAATGTCCATCCTGTTTGTCTTTCTTAGTGAGTATTGATCATCTTACCCTGGGTCCTCCTTTCTTAGCTTCTTTAGGTGTACCATATTTTGTAGGTTTATTCTATATTGATGCCTAGAACCCACTTATAACTGACTATGTACCATGTGTGTCTTTCTGCTTCTGGGATACCCCACTCAGGATGATCTTTTCTAGCTCTCACCATTTGTCTGCACATTTCATGATTTCCTTGTTTTTAAATGTTGAGTAGTATTCCATTGTGTAACACAATTTCTGTATCCATTCCTCCGTTGAGGGATATCTGAGTTGTTTCCAGGTTCTGGCTATTACGAATAAAGCTGCTACAAACATGGTTGAACAAATGTCCTTGTTGTGTACTTGAGCATATTTTGGGTATATGCCTTGGAGCGGTATAACTGGATCTCAAGGAAGTGCTATTCTTAATTATCTGAGAAAGTGCTGATTGATTTCCAGAGTAGTTGTACAAGTTTACACTCCCACCAGCAGTGGAGAAGGGTTCCCCTTTCTCTACATCCTCTCCAGCATGTGTTGTAACTTGAGTTTTTTATCTTAGCCATTCTTATGGGTGTAAGGTGAAATCTCAGGGTTGTTTTGATTTGAAATAGTTGATAAAATATTTTTAAAAACAAATAATCCCGTGGAAAAAAAATCTGACAGAAAAGGAAATGATAATTTTAGGATGGTCCTGCTCATGAGACTTCATTGTTCCCAGCACATTTCTTTGTAATTTTTCCTCTATCATTTGTTTTTTGTTGATAGGTGTTATTCTTCTGTTATTGATCCTAAGTCACCTCTGAATTTTGTGAGCATAAAACCACTGTCTCCTTAATAAGATGTAAAATGTCATCTATCATATCTCTGTGAACAGTGACAACTTCTTCCTGGTTGTTGTTTCTGTGGACCATTATCTGATCATAATAACCTATGAAACAGCTTGTCCTCTTGTTCCAGAAACTGCATCTGCTCCTTATTGGCTCATACACTAAGAATTTTTAGGTGCTTCAGCAATCTTATCTTTTTTAATTTTTATTTTTTGGGAAATTTCATGCAATTAATCACCTTACTTATGATACCTGACAATGTTTGCCCTATTTCGCTCTGGTACTGAGTTCAACACCACAGTGCCAGCTAGCTTTTAAGTTTTAGCTTGCCATGAGCTGATTTCATTTTCATCCTTGTCTCTGAGTCTATCTTGACTACTATCATAAGGATGTCTTCACTTTCTACTGCAAAAGTGGGATTGGCTTTCACATGTGCTATCCTCCATAAGTACAGTCCCCATTTCTGTGGAACTCTTTTATTAAATGGGAAGAACAAATCTCAAGGACAGGAAAAGTGGCTTTTGTTTTCCATGGCATTATGAGTATTATCTTAAACCAACCTACCTACAGCCTAAGAAATCAAAATATGAATGAAGCATAAAAGCCCATAAGAAACAAATATTTCTGGTGGAGAACTAAGGCTTAATGTCAACATGGTTCAAACAAAAAGATAACAGGGCTCTGAGATTGGTCAGTGTTAGGAGAAGCACCAAATGCACTTCTTTTTAAAAATTCTTTATTAATTACACTTTATTCACTTTATATCCCCCTGTGTTTCCCACCCTCCTCCCGTTCCAATCTCTCCCTTCCTCCACTCTCTGCATGCATGCCCTCCCCAAGTCCACTGAGAGGGGAGGTCTTCTTTTCCTTCCTTCTGATCCTAGTCAATTAGGTCTCATCAGGAGTGGCTGCACTGTCTTCTTCTGTGGCTTGGTAATGCTGTTCATGCTGATGCTGAGACTTATGGGCAACCTTTGGGCAGAGTGCGGGAATCTTAGGAAAGAAGTGGGAAACAGTAAGATCTGGAGAGGACAGGAACTCCACAAGAAGAGCAACAGAATCAAAAAAATCTGAGCACAGGGGTCTTTCCTGAGACTGTATTCCAACCAAGGACTATGCATGGAGATAACCTAAGACCCCTGCACAGATGTAGCCCATGGCAGTTCAGTATCCAAGTGGGTTCCATTGTAATAGAAACAGGGACTGTCTCTGACATGAAAATGCACTTCTTAATTATCACACAAAGGTATTACTTATTTAGCAATAGCAGTGATACTAACACCAAATTATTAAATGAATGTCTCATTTTCTTGTTGCAAATTAAGTTCAAATCTCACATCCTCATTTGTACTCTAAGGCCGAACTAAATCCCAAGTCAAGTAAACAACCTTCTAAAATACACGTCACTGAAAGCAGAAAAAGAAAAGAGTGTATAAGTAAGTTTATATCACTCAGTGGGGGAGATGTTCGTGGGGGCATTCTTCACCAATGAGCTCGATGTTGTTAGCCATCCCAGTATTCTCTGTACTGTTTCTTTTCTTTTGTACTCTGGTTCATCCATTTCATATGGGAATGTGTTTTCTGTGAAATAAATGATCATTGCCAATGATCTAGTCATTCTTTGATATATTTCCATTAAATTATAACACTGCTCTTTTTTATTCTCTTGACTAAAGTTAATTGTGCCTATCTTAAAGAATTTAAAATAAAAGCTTTCAATAAATTAAGAAATCAGTATTTGATGTCATTACATTTTTTTTTTTTCTGAATACTCCTTCCTAAACTTTCTCTATTCTTTGTAGAACTTGACAGACAACTTCTACTAGTTTGGCCTTGACATTTCTTATTTACATGTGTTTATTATAGCTTCGCAATTTGTTGTGAAGAAATCACTAACATTGTTTTATGTTTTATCACTTTTTAAATCATTGCACACATATAAAATATGCACATAGGCATTACAAACATATATACGTATAAATATGTGTGTTTCGGGTACTATTCTCATTTTGTGATAAAAAAATGTATTTGGCCAAAGCAAATTAAGGAATGACAAGTTTTTCTGGCTCATAATTAGGGGATGCTATACATCATGCTGGAGAAGGTATTACAACAAGACCAGTAGTCCATTGATCACAGTGCTTCAGCAGTCAGGAGGAAGAGAGACGGCAAGTGCCCAGAATAATTCTTCTCACATCCCATGAAGTGGTGCCACACGTATTTAGAGTAGGTCCTCTGATGCATCCTTGAACCTCACAAGCTTGTCTGTGGTCTGCCTTGAAGGCAATTCTCAATCTTATAAAGTCGTCTCTCAATATTAACCATTAGTAAGCATGTAAATGCTATATATATATATATATATATATATATATATATATATATATATAAAATATATATATATATATATATATATATATATATATGTCTTGCTCTGACAAATACAGTGCTAGGATCTCAGTATTAAAAGTGTAAGCAAATTGACATTTCTTTTTCAGATAAATTTGCAACTCAGAAGACAGAGATGATATATATTATACAGAAATAACTAAAATTACTTTTGGCTTAACTATCATGAGATTTCAAAACTTGGTTTGAAAATATTGACATCTGATGAATAGATCCACATGTTTTCCTTGTCTTACATAGAAATTATCTTATTGCTCATTTTTTTTGAAGGACGAGTTCATGTTCTCTATAGGATAATGTTTTTTTTTTCATAATGTGAAGTGAGATACTCTTATTAACACAGTCCAGTACATACTCACATAAAAAAAAAAAAGACGGCTTTAATAAATCAGCATTATTTTCTTGAAGTGCGATCCCTAAGTTTACTTTTCTTTTAGGAAGTTATGGAGGAATCACCCCAAGTGTTGCACAGTCACCTCAGTGTGTTTGACTCTGGTGACACCTCGGCTTATCAGGACATGAGCAGCAGCTCAGTCAAGGACAGTCACAGGGGTTCTTCCCACCAGTGTAAATTTAATCTGCTCTTCCTATTGTTTATGCCAATCCCTCCCCTAGAGTATCTACCCTCAACAAATCCTTAAATGATAACTCCAACTATGCAAGGAAGATGGAGCTCCTTCTGCATCTGTTAGATGGCAGGAACTCTGGGTTTTGGACACCCTGTGGAGGCCTCCTGAGTGGTTCACACTAAGCTCCTATCTCAGCACAGCATCCAGTCCCATCAGCAAAACCATCTCCGAGAGGAGAGATATCAATGCTGGAAGTGGCGTTTAGCTGCAGAAGCACTGGGTTATTAGGGAAGATCATCACCATTAACACATGTTAGGAATGTTAACGGGATGCACAGGAGTCATCAACCAGAGATAATTGCCCCAAAAATTACAATTCCTATGTGCGTGAGGCAGTGACAATGGGAAAACAGCTGGAAATTAAGAAACCATGACTAATCTTGCACCTGTCCACCACAGAATTAAAAATAGTCAAGACTGTCAGAAGTCACAAAGAAAAAGAAAGTTATTTAACAGAAAAATTTTACACTGGGATTTTTGTTAGAAAAACAAACAAACAAACAAACAATGCTGTGTTTCTTTACTGTGATCTGAAGTTGAATGTTAACATATTTCTCATCCACACCTATTCTCCAGGGGAGATGTAGGTAGATAGATCTGATCTGACAGCATTAGGAAATGCTAGAGGCACATATTCTTCAGTTATCAATCAAGTAGTTTTGAAAAGCCAATGTTAAAATATAATATTATGAACTCATTTCAAGAATTTCAAATGAAGGTTTAAAAATGATGAAAACAAGCTGAATTGACTATTGTAATTTTTCTGAAAGGCAGGTGACATATTCTGGAAACACACACACACACACAAACACATACAGAGTGGTCTTGTCACTTAGAGACAAGCCTGTAAGTTATTGTTCACTCATGAATGTGCTGTGACACTTGTGGTCTTCAATACATAAAGTTCCTGAATTGACAGGAATTTTGCAATATTTAGTTGACAGTGTGATTGCATTTTAAAGGAGTTCAATATGCTCCAAAGTTATAAACATCAATATCACTTCTGAGAAACACACACACACAAACACATAGACAGAAATGTACTCGTGCACACAAACATATACTCCACAAAATAATACAAAGTTTTCATTTGACATATTGGATGAACTGGTTTCAGGTTTAGATTTTTAATGAAATGACAGAAATTTTGTGGATCGTTTTTTTTTTTTTATTTCTAACACTTTAAGCTTAATCCTCCAATGTTATTAAAATGGGTGTTTTTAGAGTTTTAAGAAAAGGAAAGTGGAATAATTTGTTAGGTAATAAAAACTGTAAGATATATCATAGTTTGGAATAATACTTTCATAGGAATATAAAAGCCGTAACAGGGAATGAAAAATATTGGATATGATGGGGTTGATAGTAGCTCAAAAATTTGTGAAATCATCAATAGGGTTCTCTCTCTCTCTCTCCCTCTGCCTCTCTCTCTCTCTCTCTATCTATCTCTCTCTCTCTCTCTCCCCCCCTCTGTCTCTGTCTCTGCCTCTGTCTCAGTAACAGAGATATAGGGCAGACTGGACCAAATTAAAAGCAAATATAGGCAAGTTTGTTAGGCACTACTCCCTGACAGGTGCATCAGTCCCAAAGAACAGGACTCAGAAATTCCTACACCTGGGCTAGGGAAGGGAATATTTTTGGACTGTAGGCAAAGGGTAATGATGTGTCAGCCATAAGATGGGTTTGTGCCTGAGTACGGTCAAGAGCTGAGCACTTAGGCATGGATTTGGCTAGCTGGCAACATCAGGGGAAGAGGTTGTGACAGCTGCCAAGAATGGGGAACTAGGTTCTTGGCTACTTTCTTTCCCTCAGAGGCCTCCAAGAATGGGTGGGATTGGCAAGAAGAACAGACAGGGTTTTTCTGTCTTGTGCAGGGGCAAGCAGAAGTTCCAGCCAAACAGTCAGGGGGACCAGAGTTTGATTCCAGAATCCACGTGTAATAGCCAGGTATGGCAGACTGCTCAAATTCTCTTCATTGGGAAAGAAGAGAAAAGGACCCCTCAGCCTTTCCCAGTGTCCTAAAATACTGGGTGAGCTCCTGGCTCATAATATTGTCTGCACAAATGACAATTAAACAAGGATGCCCAGACCTGACATGGATGAACTTACGTGAACGTGCATACACATAAACATGCAAACATGGCACTCAGTTTTTACTTTGAAAAAGAAAAGGTTTGTAGAGACTAAGATGGGCCACAGTCTTGTCAAGTAGAACTGTATATTCAATCTGAAACACATGAAAAGAAAGTTCTCTGTATACTAATTTACATTTTAGAGATTTACTCCTCATTCACAGGACAAAGTTAATAAATTCATTCTATTCTCATAAACAGATTCGAAGATGTTTATAACCAGTATCCTCACGTTGGAGGATTGAGAAAATAAAAACAGATTAAGTTGTCCTATAGCAATATAACTAAAAATTACCCAAACTCTGAGTTTATTGTGTTGACACTGTGAGCCATTCTTTTTTAAGCACTATGCTGTAGCAGTTTTACAAAGTATGATTGAAGTTACTAAGCAGAATTACACACACATAGAAGCTGTTGTTAGGGATTTTCAAAATGATCTAAAACTAATGAAACCAATATAAAATATTTACAGAGCACTTGAGCTGATGGATTCACCTTGGTGACTCAGATGGGATGAGGGATGTCAGCTTAACCATCCCTTCAGGGATGCTCTTGTTAAGTGACCTTTGACTTAATTTAGCACAGGAAAAGAGATTATGAAAATGACAGGGAGTTATTGTGGAAACAGTCTTAGAATGCTGATAGTTTTAATGACTATAAAGAGGACAGGACAATATGGAGTGGTCATTTCTTCCCCATCTTTTTCAAAATAAGGACTTTAGCTCTTAACATCTAGTTTTGGAAATCTAGGAGGCATGTAAGTTAGGTTGTCTCGCTCAATCCCCCATACATGTCCACATGAAGAATTTTAGCTCTGTGCAACATGGTAACTGTTTTTTCCTAAAGTGACTTTCTAAGACACAGAACACAGAATATGGCAACTTCTTAAACATCTATAGCTGCCTATAGCAAACCATGTTTAAACTGATAGGTGAGTAATGAACAGCATAAATTCTACCATAAGCTCATCTTGGAGAGGCATCAAATTCACCCAGCTACAGAATGAAGATCCCAGACCTACAAGCTGCTCTGGCTTTAGCTAGATTCTTTTTCTTTTGGTAAATGAATACTATCTCTAAATCCTGGCCTTTGATCTCTGTTTCTAATGTGCTCATTTACCACAAGACTTTCAGCAGTGTTTACAAAGACCCAAAGACCTTTTCAAAATTTGAGCCCAGCCTATACCTATTCATTTATCCTACATCATACCCCAAAGCAAAATTATATCGAGTCACCTAAATTTTGTCTGTTCAGTCCATTTCCTACATCGCTTCTTCTACTTGGCACATCCTTCCTTTACTCTTGCATAAGAAGGACACACTCTAAGTTTTTAAATTGTTACTGAGGCACTCCTTGACTCTGAAACTCACAGTGAGGAGAACGAGGAAGGACTTTCAAACTTCTGTCTTATTACTCCTGGTCTACGCTAGCACACCCTTGTAAGCATTCTCATTTAAACTTTTCTTTTAGATGGTCTTCATTAAATGGAGCAAATAAAAGGTGACCTTAATATATGCATATTCATAAGAAACTCAAGCAGTTCAATTTATTGGGAAAAAGTAATTAAACAAAATATACAAATTTGATCATTAGGGTAATAATAAGGTTTTGCTAAATACTTCTCTTTAATGTAAATTACTTATATACTGGAAGAATTTTTCTTAGTGTTTTCAGATAAAAAATAAAAGCAAAGTAGACAAAGCAATCGTCCTGTTGGAACAAAATATATTAACAAGGATATTGTGGAACTTAGTAAATCTTTTAAAATCTAGTATACCTGGAAAATATTCTTGGTTTGATAGAAATAGAATGTTGAATCATAAACTTTAGTTTTTATTTACATTCTTTTTAGATGGTTCTCTTAAGGATTACCTTAAGCAATCTTATAGCCCAGATTTCTTACTATAATAAATAATGTATACTGCTTTATCTTATCTTCACATGTTTTAAAATTTAATTTTCTTGTTCTTATATTAGACCTAATTTTATATTCACTGAATTAAAAAATATAATTTTTCATCGAAATATTTTATTGGTTACTGCAACCATAGCGTGTAGTATACAAAAACAATAACACCTTCACTCACATTGTGACCACGGGATATGGTTAATACCAGCATTTTTCCATTGAGAGTAATGGAGTGATCAGAAACCTTTACTATTTAGAAGAAAGAAGAATTGGTACCCAGAGAAGTATGCTCTGGAACACTTTTATAAGTCTTCTTTTAAACTGTGGATAAAGCATTATATCTTCAACGGAGAGAGAAAAGAAGTACAAGAAAGATCTTCAGGGAGAGATCAGACATTCTGTCTTGGTCATGGGGAATTTAATGTGATCGGGAGACATTTAAGTAGAGATGTCTGGCAGACAGAGAAAGATAAGAGACCAGACAGAAATAAAGAGGCCAGAAACAAGATATACTTCCTATCACCTCAGACAGAAAGCTGTGGGGAAATGAGACCTCTGTGATTATAGGGAGGTCAGAAAGCTGAGAAAAGTCCATGGAGCATAAATGACCAGTGGCATCCATAAAACAGACATATTGATGCTAATATAGTTAGTATAGCTTTTTGACACTTATGGAAAGCCTTCATGTGCATTATGTAATGGTGGTAATGTGGGAAGACTGATGATCTTCATTGTTTGACAGAATTCAGTGGCCTGCTGCATTGATTTATTGGCTGTGTTTCAAATAAGATGGAAACTTCTCATAACATACCCCAGACCATCAAATCAAGAAACAAAATGAAAAGGAATATATTTGAATGAAAGTTCTACTGCAGTTTTCTTTATTGAAACATTCTACTTCCTCAGCAATAACAAGATCCACATCATCAGGTAGTCTGTCCATTAGAATCAGCTTTTCTGAGGTTCTACACTGTAACTACCAATTTTCAGATCTCCACTTTTTTTTTTTAATTTTTTATTTAACTTTTATTAAATACACTTTATTCCTTTTGTATCCCCCCATAAGTCCCTCCCTCCTCCCCTCCCGGTCCCACCCCCCCCCCCTTTCTGCATGAATGCCTCTCCCCAAGTCCACTGATAGGGGAGGTCCTCCTCTCCTTCTTTCTGAAGTTTTTTTTTTTTTTTTTTTTTTTTGTTCTTCTCAATGCAGTTTATTCAGGAACCTTGGACAATCTTCTGACCCTGGGGAAAGCCAGCCCACAGCTTAAAATAGCCTCTGGGTAGCCAACCCCAGCGTGCCTCGTGGCAATGCAAATAGGTCCACATACACGGAAGAAAGCCAGATCCTCAGCCTTAGCCAAATATGGAGTTGTTTGTGACAGAGAGCACTCACCATCGGGAAGGTGGAAGGCGGAAACCAGCTCCATCTTTAAGGCGCGGTATTACGCAGCTCTCTACAGTTCCCTCTTTTTGTTTTAGACGCATCAGGCAAGAGTAGAGGTCTGATCTCTGATATGAGAAATATATTGGGACTTTGTACCAATGTTCATTTAGGTGTCATCCACCCAGAGCATCAGACCCGTCCAATACCTTTTTCTCAGAGGCGGGACCTGGGGCATCAACCCGCATGCAATCAGACATGCTCTTCTCTGGGTCGAGAGCAGCTGACCCTGAGTGCAGTGCTTAGCCTCGCATCCTGAGCGTAACATTTTAGCTTTTTATGGTAGCCAACCATGCTTGGGGAGACTGTCCTGCTTCAATGGCTGTAAAGGCCTGGATGATCATGGCTGCATTACACTGTTGTGAGACTCTAACCTTGCATATACACCACAGGCAAACCAAGGCGACCAACACCAGAAGGCCTGCTAATGCTCCCATGCCCGCCCATTCCTTCAGATGATTCATGGCTGCAGCAATCCATATATCTTGTTTCCAATCACCCAAACTCCACAACTATAACAGTTACAGAAAACAATTATATAGCAATTAAATGCTCTAGATACAATAAATCAATTACAATTCACAACAACTCATGAGAAAGAACTAATAATGTTTGCATTTGACATTTGAGAAATAGAGAGAAAAGTTCAAACCAATCCTAAGTCCTAGAAATAACATTTGAACCTAGGCTGTAGGTTTGTGTTCTGTATGTGCTGCTTAACAATGATTCTCTGAAAGTGAGAATCAGCACTGCTCAACAGTGCAATGTTTAATTTGCTGTAAGACAAGCATTTTTTCTTTCTAAAAGTGAGTACTAAACATACTTTATATGATAAGTAGTCTAGTGTACAGAGTGGCTATAACAGAACATAAAATCAAATGCATTAGAAAGAGATATTTGGAACTTCAGAAAGCCCTGAAGGGGGACAATAGGTATGTACCTTACAAGTCTGTATCTATGCATGATACAATCTTTGCATGTAATTATGCACCAAAACACATTTCAATTTTGATGAGCCAAACTTGGTGATCAAATAAGATTTTTTTAATGTAGCTGAAAAATTCTTGTCACCTATTGGTATTATACTGGTCATTACAAAACTGTTTGGTGATTCATTACAGATATAAATACACTCACTTCAATTTTAGTCATTGTAAGCAGAATAATGTCTCTGAGTATATTACTTCCCTTGGTTAAAATATCTGGAACATGGTCAGGGTCATGGAAATTCCCAGTTATGTTGCCAAGGCAGGCATGGCTACTGACGAGGCAATTAGGATGAAGAGTGTTAGGCAGACACAAAATGGAGTCAGTAAAAGATGGCATTGCCCTATTCACTTCAATGGTCCAATTGACCTTCTGTTTTTATATATTTCTAGTGATGTGAGTTTTTGAGTGGAAGATTATGAGAGTTGTGTGAGATCCAAAGCCTGGAGCACTAAGCACCCAAAGTCACTAATGGTTGACATAAGGCAGTGAGAGGATTGAGTTCATTGTCCTGCTCCAATGGATATTAAAATTTTAAGTCTACATACCTTGCAAATATATAAAATGCTTCAACAAGCTGACTTTCAGAAACGTGAGAAATTAAGATGTTGAAAATTAAAGAAAAACAGAAAGTGAAAAAGATTCCAAGGGGGCGTGGCGGTCATCAAACTTTTTGTCCAGAATTTTTATGCCATGATGGCAGAAACTGAACAAAGGCTAAGGTGATTACTATGAGAGCATTCAATTATGTAGGCAGTCATAGGCTGACCTATGGAGACCAAGATGTTCTATGAATAACCCTCTGGCATTGAAGACAACTGAACAGAACACCGACATCACAGACTCTGAGATCAACAATTAATAACTGGGATCTCATGAAACTGAGAAACTTGCGTAAGGCAAATGACACTGTCAATAGAACCAAACAGCATCCTCCAGATTGGGAAAAAATATTCACCAACCCTACAACAGACAGAAGGCTAATATCTAAAATATACAAAGAAATTAAGAAATTAAACATCAACAAATCAAATAATCCAGTTAAAATGTGGTAAAGAGTTAAATCAAGAATTCACAACAGAGGAATCTTGAATGGCTAAGAAGCAATTAGAGAAATGCTCAATGTCTTTAGCCATCAGAGAAATGCAAATCAAATGACTTTAAGATTCCATCTTACACCATTAAGAATGGCTAAGATCAGAAAGTCTAGTGACAACACATGCTGGTGAGTGTAAGCAGAGGATAGGGAACACTCCTCCATTGCTGGTGAGAGCACAAACTTGTACAACCTCTCTGGAAATCAATCTGGTGCTCTTTTTGAAAACTGAGAATAGGTTTGTTTCAAGACTCAGCTATACCACTCCACTATACAACAAAGATACTCCACCATACAACAGATATTTGCTCAACTATGTTCTAACACCTTTATTCATAATAGCCTGAAACTGGAAGAAAAAAAAAACTTGGTTGTCCATCAAATGAAGAATAGATACAGAAATTGTGGTACATATACACAATGGAATACAACTCATGAAATCATGAAATTTTCAGAAAAGTGGATGAAACTAGAAAAGATCATCCTGAGTAAGGTAACCCAGAACCAGAAAGACACACATGGTGTGTACTCATTTATAAGCAGATACTAGACCTATAGTATAGGATATCCATACTACAGTCCACAGACCCAAAGAAGCTAAGTAACAAGGAGGACTTAAATGAGGATGCTGACATGTCACTCAGAAGGGGAAATAGAATAGATAGCAAAAGTGGATAAAGAGAGAGAGCTGGACAGGAAATGAAATGGAGAGGAAAAATGGGTGGTGACCTCCCCCACTTTCCAAAAAAAAAAAAAAACAAAAAACATGAAGTCTAATTTATGCTGTCCATATACTCACTGGAGCATGGTCAAACTCCAAGTAGTTGCATGCTTAAAGAAAACTGAGCCCTCCCCAACCTCCGACACTGTGCTTAACAGAAGCAATCAAATGAAGAGCTACACTGCAGCATTTTTATAACAGGGTTTAGGAACTTTCTGTAAAAGCTCATAGCTTCTCTCTTCTCTGGATTGTTTCTCTCTCTCTCTCTCTCTCTCTCTCTCTCTCTCTCTCTCTCTCTCTAGGGTGGTGGTTTGTCACAAAAGCCTTCAATGTTTCTCATTCTCAGTTATAAGTCTGCAATCATCCACACCACTGCAAAAGAAGCTTCCAAGAACCTGGTAGCAGCAAGGAGTATGGATCTCCACATGGTCTTACACAGCAGCACGGATGATGGACTGCAGTGCGGTTTCCACTGATAGCTTAGACCATGGGCACTCACCTGGTCCCAAGAGTAGCAACACAAATTGGATCAAGGACATCAGCATGTCTCAACAGGGTTGCCACAAGCAGAGATCATGAATATGAACATCATTTTTGGCTATTATCAAGAAAATAAAATATGAAGGTTAGGTTTACATCTTATGACACTGCTCCTGGAGTGATGGGAATAAATGTCTGCTCTCACTTCACATAGGGAATTAATGAAAAACCAAAAAAGGATGCTACCAAAGTCCTACTGGGTAAACCAATGAGTTTATTGACTTACCTACAGGAGCATGGATGAGGGGTGACATGCAGGAGCAAAAAAATGACTCATCAAAACAGTCACCACAGAGTGAGTGACTGCTCATAAAACCTGTAACTCTGAAACTTGCTACATAGTTTACAAGCAGCTTCTTGGTTTGGAAAGTATCTCTTCTAGCACCTGAACTGAATTGGGTATTTACATCAGTCCTGATTGCCTTACAAGCTGAGAACTGCAGTACAAATGCTCTATCCAAGGCAGATATGGCCAAAAACATCTTCCTGTCCTTTTAACTCTCAATCAAAGCTAACTATGTTTTGCTTTGACAAGAAGACAAATTACTTTTCTCACTCCCTTCACCTCTTAGTTAAAGTGGCTGTAGTGACAGAAACAGATATTAAGAGCATCACTGACTGCCAACTTATACCGGTATAAATATAAGTGAAGCAGGCCAAGATACCAGGACTGTAGGTGCAATATCTTCTGATCTTCAGTGTATAATAAAGGTTTCTACACTGGAAGTTATGTGAAAACAAAAGTGCTTTATTCTGATCTTCAGCGTATATTGAAGGTTTCTGCAATGGAAGGTATGTTAAAACCAAAGTGCTTTATTGTGTGCAGAGACCGAAGTGGTGGCCCAAAGAGCATCCTTGGGCTTAGGAATTTTGTATGGAAACCAGAGCTCCACGGCTGAGTTGAAGACAACTGAATGAGTCTGAATGAGACTAAGGAATTTTAAGCCTAAAGATCTTACTGAGTAAACAGCTTCTCCCAATTAAGTGCAAGAAGATGAGTTTAGTTTGTTTACAATAGGGGAACTGACAAAGAAGGAGAGCTCTCCAGGATTAAACAGATCACTTATACTGGCTTTAAAAACTACTCCTGTATAATTTACTGCAAAAGACCACTTTGTTCCAGGGCAGCAGAGCAATCAAACAACTGAAGACAAAGAGGAAAAGTGTGAAACTAACTGAAGTGAGCAGGCCAAAGGATCAGTAGAAGAAACAGAGAGGATCCTGTTTAAACCACTGTTACCCAATAGTGATTCAGACTGTGACATTCAGGGTGACACTGAAGGCTCTACAAGCTTATTGACATTGCTAGAGAAATGGTCTCTCCCAAACTTTGATGACTTCCATTATTTCATCTAAGTCACAGAAGAAACAAGAAAAACATTCACAACCAGCTTGGACAGGAAAGAGGCAAACTTAGTACCAAACTGACCAAATTTCAATAGAAAAATATGACACTCAATGTTACAAGAGCATGTGACTCAGAGGCAAAAATTGAAAGGTGGGTGAGTAGAGTTTAAACAAATTAACAATAAAGGTCCCTATCTGTAAAGTCATCCAAGAATTATTTCCTTAAATGTTCAGGAGGAATATGTTTAAAGATGAGTAATTCCTCCTCCTTTTTTCTTTCCAGGGAGCATGTAGGTCAGAGATAAAGTAATTAGAGTCTGCATGTATCTTAATAAGATGATTTCTTTAAGGAATAGATGTAATATAAATATTATATTTGTCAATGAAATGATAAGACTGAGAATTATAAATCAAGATAAGTTATTTTATTTGAAACAAAAATTTATATGTTGCAAAAGAATAAATTTTATTTTTAGCTGAAATATTTGTTAGATTGAAGACACAATAGTTCACTCTATGCTATCCTCAAAAATAATATTTATTTCTCATTGAATCTTCAAACATCTATATGTGTCATTATCTTTAAAAAGAAAAAAAAGAACTATATACGGTTTAAAGATTAGTTTCAGGTAAGTTCTTTATTTCCTCAAGTTTGGCATCTGTATAAAGAATGTGTTTATTGAAAATTTAACTTTCACCTACAATAGGTGATAAGGTCACAAAAAGAAATAATAAACACCAGTTGTCAACAGAAAGATGCTGATGTAAGCCTTTGTAACTAGTGTCTGTCATGAATTTGGCCTTTTTTTAAATTAATTTTTTTACGTTAATTACATTTTATTCGTTTGCATCCCAGCTGTAGACTGCTCCCTCATTCCCTCCCAAAGAACCCTTCCTCTCTCATCTCCTCCCTGTCCCTCTCCAAGTCCACTAATAGGGAAAATCCACCTCCCCTTTCATCCTACCCTAGCTTATCAGGTCTCATCAGGACTGGCTGCAATGTTCTGCTCTGTGGCCTAGTAAGGCCACCTCAGGGGAGGTGGTCAAAGAACCACTGAGTTTATATCAGAGACAGTCCCTCTTCCCCTTACTAGGGGACCCACTTGGACCCTGAGCTGCCATGGGCTACATCGAAGCACGGGTTCGAGGTTCTAGTTTGGTCTTTTAATGAATCTAGAAGCAGAATTACAGAAACATCCTGAAATTCAAATCACAACTCAAAAAACAAAGTCAGTTAACTGCAAGAAAAAAAAAAATGAAGGGAGTTTTGTCCTCAGTTCCTCAAGTGCTTTCTCCTTCCTTCTGAAAACATCCCATGATCACTATGCCAGCTGAATGTGCTGTGGCTGAATTCCTTATCAGATGCTTTGTGGTGAGCAAAAGCCAGGATGGAAGGTCTGAGGAACAGTTAAAAGCTTAGAACAGATAATAAAATCGCACAGCACTGTGGCTGTTCCATAGAAAAATAAGAGAGTAGCAGATAAAACATAAGACAGGGTGACAATCAAAGCTGTTTAGACCATCAGAAACCCAGGGATCTGAGGCACATGGACTATGCCACCGGGGAAATAAGCATAGAGATAGAACAAGATCAAGATGTGTCCAAACCCTAAAAACCTCTGTCTTGAGACAGGCAGGAATAAGGATTGATCCCTCCTCTCCTGTATGCCCCAGCTCACATAGCCCTGTGAAACCCACCATTGAAATTCTCAACATAGTTATGTAGCCTAGCAACTGGAATTCCTCTCCATGCACATGAAGCATTCCCAGCATATGGGTCCCATCCAATGATGATTATTCACTCCCCCCAAATAAACCCAACCCATTTTCCCAACGTTATGTAGCCTTTACTACCCCCCCCCCATAAACAACTGCATCACTGATACAGCTGTGTCACTGTATCTCTGGGAGAGTTGTGTCACTAAAAAGGGTTGTAACAGGATAAGAGTGTATAGTGAACCTTCTCTCCCCCAGCAATTACTGCCCAATTGGGCTACTGCAGACCTACCTACGTGGCTAAGCTTTTATTCTTCAGAGTCCAGCATCTGTATGCATCGAGGCCTGGCTGCCCTGAGGGGAAGAGGGGGACCTCAAGCTTTGGACTAAAAGCAGGCAATCACATGGAACAACAGGACCTCTAACAGAGAAGTGTGACAACTCCCTCATCCACAAGCCTTTGGCTTCAGAGCAAATGGCCTTAAGCCTCCAGACTCTGAGGGCAGTCTGTTTTTGTTGTTGGTTTTTTTGTTTTGTTTTGTTTTGTTTTGTTTTGTTTTGTTTCCTGGAGGCAAGACAATTTTGAGACAACAAGGGATCCCACCAGATTAGCAGCTAATGCCTGCTTCATGGCTTATAGGCATTTGGGAATCTTCCCATACATCTATCACTAAGCAGGCCTACAAATGGGAAGACACTGATGGAGCTAGTAGTTGAATATGACCCCCTAGGAGATTATGTGGCCATGGATCTTCTAGGGAGAGACATTTTACAAGCTCTAGAGGTGGTGCTTGCTACCCAATCAGAAAAAAAAAATGCATCAAGATAGATGATCTATCATAAGTATAAAGAAAACTATACCCCCAAGCACTAAAAACTCCCTCAAAATGACTCCCAAATCTAAAGGGCCATTGTTAAATTCAATAACCCCTGCCTTGATTGGCTCTTGGATGAACTGGTCTAAACTTGAAGCCCTCATACAATTAGTAAAAGAGCAGCTTCTATTGAAAAATATTGGCCCATCCCACAGCCCATGGAACACCCTGTGTCTGCTCTGAGGGGAAACGAACAAACAAAAAAACCTCTTCGGGACAAAGACCGACCACTGCCAGATTATTTACTGATGATTAATAAAAGCATGTGAGGGTCTGAGTTTCTCCGCTAAAGGGGTTGCACCATGTCTCAGCCAATGTCTGCCAATGTCTCTTTATTATATAAACATCAGAGGCTGCTATTTCTTTCTATTTGTCTCCACCCTGGAGACTGAAAGTTATGCATTTTTAATAACCCCCATTAACAACTCTAGACTTGCATCACAGTATGAATGAACAGTTCTTCCTCAGAGAACATCTAACCATCTTACCCTCTCCCAGGAAGCTGTGGCTATTGCATTAAAACCTTACTTAGACAAAGGGCTCAATATATATTATTACATGGATTACATCTTGGTATGGAGAGATGCTTCCACTTCCCCCTTCCAATATAAAGACCAATTAATATCTTCCCTATCCTCCCGAGGATTTAAAATAGCCCCCTCACAAAATATGCCTTCTTCTGCCCATTATATTTTGGGGAATAGAATTTTTCCTTACCTCAATACACCCTCTTAAGCCCACCTTTTCTTTCCCTCAAAATTTAACTCTTGCTTCCCTTTAGACCTTTCTGGGTAACCTTAACTGGCTTGATCCTGCCCCCTGCTTACCTTGCTTTCCACAAGTCCTCTCCAGCCCCTCTTTGTCCTCTTAAAAGGAAAAAAAAAATCCCTTCTTCCCATGAACACTCTCTGTTGAGCCAATCCAAGCTGTAAATTCTGTCACTATGGCTCTAAAAGTCACGATTCTTGCTTTATATGACCCAAAAATGCCCATACAGAATTTTATTTTTAATTCTTCCCCCACACTTGTGGGAACCTGGTATGAACCTCAGGGAATGCTAGTATGGCCCTACACCCCTGTGGGCAGTGCACCTAGAATCCAAACTAAGATGGATGCACTTGCCATTTATGATTAAGATGGCAGGCATAAAAGTCTACCAACCTTAAGGAAAGAACCCCTTATTCTTGTCACCCCCTTTCCTCTCTCTGATATTCAGTGAATACTAAAAAATCATGTCTGTTTTGCTTTCTTCTTAATAAGATTCACAGGATAAATTGATAACATTTACCCCCCAAAAATTGGTCTTGTTCAGCTAGTAGACACTCACAATTCTCAGAGGAATCTCCACTCCCTACCCCCAACACCCACTTACTGCAAACCTGCCTGCCCAGCTAAGCTTCATTCCTTTGAGTGTAGCACCTGTGTGTATTGGTGCCTGGGAGCCCCAAAGGGAAGAAGCAGACTCCAGGCCCTAGGTTGACACAGGGAGGCACTCACACAAAGCAAGAAGGCAAACAAACCCTAGGAGGCTGTGGAAAACTCACAGTATATCAGTGTCCAATCCCCATGGGAAACTCTGTGTAGACTTTCTGCATTGGATGTATTCACATATCACTGTGTAAAAAGATTGACATAGGTAATTTTAAATCTTTAATGTTTTATGTGTTGGTGACCCTTTCTTTGGTATTGGGGAAGGCAAACAGAAGCAGTCTGTGTACTCAATCACACCTCAATAATGGTGACACAGCTTTCACATGATTGCATTATAAAAATTCAGGCATTAATTCTTTAGCTTAGACCACTACTGTTGGGAATAACTCTTTGGTACATAACTCAGAAATTCTGAAACTTCATAGCCATATCTGTAGATCA
>REGO01000250.1:2828207-2840419 GCA_010120015.1 Rhombomys opimus
CCAAATTTAACTTCCTGACTCTGTATGTTCTAAAAATAGGAGCTCAACTAAATTTGAGCTGACTTTCCACTACCCCTCCTTACACGATTTCGGCATGAATGGCCCCGTCATGCATTTCCCTCTTTCCTAATACAGCACCCAGGAAGCATGCTGTTACCAAAGGCTCACTCGCACTCTAAACACTCATTGTTTGCTAGGACTAAGAAGTTATCTTAGTGAGATGAGGTGTCTGACCCCATAACACATGACACGGTACTGGGTTCACACCAGCTGTCAAATCCTGACAACTCAGATCACTCCTCATCAAGTTTAGCCAGCCATATGAGTAATCCCTGTATACTTTTGTTTTGATTTTTATCAGCTCATTACTTTAGTTGATGTATACATACTGAGCTACTCTAATGGGTCAAGTGAATCTGCAATGTACTATAAAAATAAACTCAAAAATCCCACCTGAAGAATAATTTTATTTACTTATGAATTAATGAGGAAAATATGGACACAAAGGAATTGAGCCAACATTAATAGATCAGAAAAGAATGCAAAATACCAATAAGGAGGAACACATAATTGCAGTCAGGTAGTGTAACTATAAAAGGGTATAAATCCTAAAATTTCTGTGAAAAATTCTATGGAAGTGCTGCTACTGAAAACACAACACAGCAGTTTAAAAATAAAAGACTAAAATAAGGTATAAGTATATGTAACACAGCAGTTTAAAAGGCAAAAACCCAAGTAAGGTATAAGTGTATGTGTTTATGGGTTGGAAATTATAGTATTTATGAAATATCATTCACTCCCAAAACAGAGATTTTTGTATTTTCAGTTTAAAACACTCTATGTCAACATGTTTATCATAAAATACATATAAAGTGAGTTTAAAGTACATAGCGGTTAAACAATTACACTATTAGAGAAATCAATAAAAACATTTAAACACTATTATTTTTATATTATCTAAAATGTTAGCAATTTCATATATAAATTACTATAATTTATGATATTTTAAATAAAAATAAGTAAAAATACAGGAAAAAAGTTCAGGTAAATTATCCTGATTTTCTAAGAAACTTCCACTATTAATTTTTACAAGTATTTAGAACTATACAAATACGTAATTGTACTCAAAACATATACAGAATTATATATATATATATATATATATATATATATATATATATATATCACATTGAAGCCAATTGCCTTTTCATCAAATTGCCTTACGAGAAAAGACATGGCAGCTATGACTGTTTTAGAGTTGCTCTGGGTAGTTAGGAAAAGTTTTATCATTGCAAATAAATAATGTTAAAATTCTGGCTAACATAAATACTGATTAATCAAACATCTCTTCAAAGTTTAAAAATAAACGTGTGTCTTATGTGCAAATAAAGGGAGCATGCTACCATTTTTCAATCCCTCTTTGGTTTGTTCAATTTTTTCTCTTATTTTTTTTTATTAACTTCACATCGCTATTACAGGCCCCTTTATCCTCTCTCTTGGTCCCACCCTCCCACTCTCTTCCCTCTTCCCCTCTTCTCCTCAGAAAAAGTGACCTCCCACACACAGACACATCAACCTACACCAGGAAAATCAAGTCACATCAGGAAGGTTCACAACCCAAAAGGCTAAGCTCACACCTGAAAATATAAGGGTCTAATCTTTCTGTGTATACAACTCACCCTTTAGACCAGACACTTTATGGTAGAGCTTACAATACATATATCTCCTCCGTTCATCACCTCAACCCCTAACTAGCTAATGCTAAAATATATCTATTTATATTTACATACATACATATATATGCCTTCATATATGTATATGTGATATCTATCTATCTATATTTATCTATCTATCTAAGGATAGATATCTATCTATATAGATAGATATATGTATATATAGATATATATATAGATATACATACAGGCAACTAGTGTTGCCCTTACATGAATGTATTTCCAGCTGACTAAAATAAAAAATGGAGGCACTCTTGGAGAAAACTCATTCGTCCATGAAGGACAAGTTACATTCTCCTACATTGTGGAAGGAGTAAACTGGCTTCTATAGTTGTCTCTTGACCTTTAAATTATTGTGCTGGCATGTGTCCACAGTCATATACACAACCATAGGCAGACATACAATGTCATTCACAGACACTCATATATACACTCAGACAAACACACAGAATTTAAATAAAAAAGGAAGGAAGAAAAGAAGGAAAGAATGAAGAAGGGAGGGAAAGAAGGAAGGAAGAAAGGAAAAACTAAACTGCAATGATATTTAGACATAATGTGAATTTAATGGATACGTTTGCAGGTAATTTCAATTTTTTGATAGTTTTATTCTTCACAAAAGTAAAATAATTTGCTAAATATTGCCCTTAATTAAATTAAAAACAAACCCTTTAAAAATAGTTTAAACATTAGTATGATTGTATGAATGAGTGACTATATCTAAACTTATTTTATTACAAATTCAGAAGAAATAATTTCAAAAATAATTTTGGCAAGCATAACATTTTTCAATGTTATAAACATTATAAATCCCAAAGGAAAACCTTTACAGGCACAGACGTGCCAGTATAAACACAACACACCATGGGAATTGATGCTCTATTTATGAAAGTCATTTACAGAGAATAGTGGAAAGGCTTTCATTTTGGAGATATGATAGTTTATCTAATGATGGCTGTGCTATCATTGATGGGCTTAGGGAGCACCTTGTACTTTGGCATAGGACATCAGAACAAGGGAGAAAACAGAGAACAGGACAGGAACCTACCACAGAAAGATTCTGAAATATTCTACCCAGCAAGGTAGTTGAGACTCATAGTCAAACTTTGGGCAGAGTGCAGGGAATCATTTTTTAAAATTTTTTATTATTATAATTTATTCAATTTTTATCCTGGCTGTGTCCCTCTCACTCATCTCCTCCCAATCACTCCCTCCCTCCCTCTTCTCCCCCTGTGTCCCTCCCCTAGTCTTCTGATAGGTGAAGTCTTCCTAGCCTACTAGGGCTCATCAAGACTGGTTGCATTGTCTTCCTGAATCTTATGGAAGAAGGGGAACATCGCTAGGATACAAATTGAAGGAACAGGAGTTTCACAAGGAAAGCAACAGAACCAAAAATTATAGGCACAAAGGTCTTTTCTGAGACTGATACGCCAACCAAGGACTATGCATGGAAATAACCTAGAACCCTGCACAGATGTAGCCATGGCAGCACAGTGTTCAAGTGGATTCCCTAGCAATGGGAATAGGGACTGCTTCTGACATGAACTCAGTGGCTGGCTCTTTGATCACTTCCCCCTGAGAGGGGAGCAGCTTTACCAGGATACAAAGGAAGACAATGCAGCCAATCTTGATGAGACCTGATAGGCTAGGGTCAGAGGACCTCCCCTATCAGTGGACTTGGGAAGAAGCATGGGAAAAGAAGAAGGAGGGAGGGCAGGATTGGGAGAAGACAAGAGAGGGAGCTACAGCTGGGATGCAAAGCGAATAAACTGCAATTAATAAAAAAAATATTTTTTAAAATCCTGAAAAAATACTAGCATTATTTGAAGATCAAAAATGCAGATTATAAACTTCATTCCATTCCCTATTAAGGGGCCTCATTTTCCAAATGAGGTCAAGGAAATTCAATTTTACCTAGAAAGTTTATCTGGAGAACTTCCTATTTAAGAAACAAAACTTTAGATTTTGTTCTGGAATATATATATCCTGGATATTTTACAACTTGAACTACACTGTAAATTTTCCTTTTAAATATTAAACCTCTAAAGTACTAGTTAACACCTCCCATCCAAGGGATGTAATTCCAGTGTGCAAATTCTTTAAAAGACAATGACAATGTAAAGAAAGGAAAATTGTTTGGTTTTCTAAAGTTTGTCTTTCCATCTACATTTTATTCTGATATATGTGTGTTGTCATAAATGGTGGAGATGTGTGTGTTTTTGTGTTCAGAATATCTAGAATTCATATTAACTGTGTTCATGGCTCTCTTTGCCCTTGGTGGTAGGTGCTCTGAACTATGAGTCTCGGTCCCATATTTATAGCTTGTCTCCTTAAGGAGCCTTTTGATGAAGGATATGGTAGAATCAGAGACTAGGAACAGAGTGTCTCCTCTGTTACCATGTGGCAGCTATGCATATGTAGGCAAGCCATCAATGACTAAGTCAGACCATTGTGAGTAGGCTGTAGATTCCAGAAAATGGCGGAACTTCAGTCAAACCATTCCTGATCATTTCTTCTTAATCTGCCGCTTCCTTTCTCTATGAACATTTTATCACAGCCTTTTAAGTGCTGATATGTTTACATATCTACTTAGTCTTAAACTGGGCCTCGTGAAACAAGCCTGCAATCTGAGTCCATTAATGATGAAGGTGTCCCAGTCAGAGCTACGTGGGTTTGTCCAGTAAAATATTTTTTTTCTAATTCCTACTTTATTTTAACCTTTACATTTCGTTTCAGTCTGAGAGTTTCCTCAAGTAGTTTGCTTATGATACAGGAAATCAGTGACATAGCCCAGTCCCTCTTGTGAAGAATCCATCCTTCAGAGTCACCACTCAAGAGTGACCACTGGAGGAAGAAAATGGTAGGTAAATGTTTTACTGTAAACACATTGAAATGGCTTTATATAATGATTTGAAAACATTTAACTAGGCATGGTAGCATAGCATACACATGTCATCTACATCCTGGAGCCTGAAATAAGAGAATCATGAGTTCGAGGACCAACTCAAAAGCAAAACAGCAATCAACTGCCAGTTGCTTTTTTCTTAAAATTTTGCCTGTGTTCACTTAGTGAGCATTCATAAATTGTTGCCATCCTATGAGAGTCCTGTGAGATATTTTTCTCTACCTTTGGCATGTGAAAATCTCAAAGAAGCATTCACATTGCATGGAGTCACTAAAACCTATAGATGTAGTTAATCTGATTGTTGGGCTCAAAGTGTTTTCTTAGTTTCTCCTGTTAAACATGCTTCTCTTTTACTCAGGGAAGCATGAAATACCCAGTAATCTTTAAATCAGTGAGTTTATCTTTTTAAAAATATTTTTGTGACAGAGGTCTTTCCTGAGACTGCTATTCCAACCAAGGACTATGGATGGAAATAACCTAAGACCCCTGCACAGATGCAGCCCATAGCAGTTCAGTATCCAAGTGGGTTCCATTGTAATAGGAACAGAGACTGTCTCTGACATGAACTGATTGGCCTGCTCTTTAATTACCTCCCCCTGAGGGGGAAGCAGCATTACCAGGCTACGGAAGAGGACAAGGACCCACTCCTGATGAGACCTAATTGACTAGGATCAGAAGGAAGGAAAAGGGGTCCTCCCCTATCAGTGGACTTGGGGAGGGGCATGCATGCAGAGGGTGGAGGAAGGGAGGAATTGAGACAGGAGGAGGGAGGGAACCACATGGAGGATACAAAGTGAATAAAGTGTAATTAATAAAGAAAAATAAAATAAAAAATATTTTTTGTGAAAGTCCAAGACATGTTTTTTTTAATATTTACTTTGCTAGATTCTTTGTGATTTATGAGTGTGGGTCATAATTTCTACCCCCCATACTATCCCCTCTAATCTCTGAACTGGCAAGTAATTAAACACAATGACAAGTCCCACTGCCTCTCACAGAGTCCTGATCAGTTTTTGCTGGTGTCATTGGTAGTCGCTTCTTTGCTTCTTTTTTTTCCCCTCCACTTTTTGTGCTAAAACAAAAGCAGTTCACAAAGAAGCTGCAGAGTGACCTCAAAACACCTTTGTCCCAGGGTTTCCTTCAGAGCCACCAGCCTGAGGTATGTGACTCTCATAGCTCTGTGAGCATCCTTTGTGAAACTTCACATTATCTACAGACAGTGGCATTTTATTGCAAAGTCACAGTGCAATCATAAGGCTCGAAAATAATTACGGTTAGTATGGACACATTCAATCTTATGAAGCACTCCAAAATTGACCTTATAATAACACAGGCAAAAACACTTCATCAGAGTTCAAGTGCTGGATATCAATGAAGACACTATAAGTTCATAAAATGATATAGTTAGCATATACCCTTGATTTAATTTCACCAAAAGAACAAAAATCTTCATAAACTTTTGAGAGCTTTCTTCTCTTGAAAGGGAAAACCCATATTTTTCTCTGATTTACAGCCTGTCCAACATGTTAATGTGATCACTGAAGATTTACACGACACACTGAAAACATGATAATGGAGGCCAACAGAATCCTGATATGAAGAGATGGTAAGCATTGGTGTCTGTCCTGAGGTCATCAGCTTCCTGTCTATCTTTGGCAGCTTCCACCTTGCACAGCAAATGTAGCTCCTCTTCATCTCTTTACAAATATTGACCTTTTAAAATGAACCCATCTACTTAAATTACTTTTCAGCAGCATGTGGCACACACCATGTAACCAACATGTGTTCACTGTTTCATTGTTACTATCCCAACCTCTGAATTATCATAAATAGAGTAGATTGTTTAAAAGGCTGGCACAGTATAGACACAATATGAAGAAAACATATTACTTTAAGTATAATTCATGTGCCCTTAAGGACTCTCAGTTAAGTAAACAGGGATTGAAATAGCAGATTAAATCTCGTTCTGCCTGATACCACTGCTTCAGTTTGTCATCACAGACAGGAAGCTCAGAATCTGCCCCCAGGTTCCTGAAACTCCTGTTTAACAGAAGTTCCTCACAAAATATCACCACACAGTTGATTTTTGGTTTTGTTTTTATTTTTCCATAGCACAGGAAGAAAATGCCTCCCCATACAACCAATGCTGCATGATTTTGCCACAGAGTAGGTTGTTGATTTTAATATATGGTGCATTATTTAATTATTTTATATTTATTCCTCAGAAGGTGTTTTGTTTGCCTGACTCAAATCTCAAAATGTATATTTTAAAGTTCTGGTTTAGCAGTCATTATTTCTGATTGATTTCTCAGCACACTGCTTTGACAGTGTAAATATTCCACTGTGTTAGTTTATTCTGTCTTTAATGAATTTTCTTGAAGACGTAAATATGTGATCATATTTTGAATGTCCAGTTTGTTCCTTAAGCTACTCTGCAGCTGATATTTTCAGTTATCAGCAGTAAATAACTGTCCACCTTATTGAAGAGTTTATACTCTTCCAATCTGACTTACACTGTTGTGACCGATATATTTTACCTGGGTTATTTGTTCTATATTGCTCTTTATGTAGAAGACAGTTCTCTTTCTCTACCTCATAACTCCTAGAATTAAAACTAGGGTGTCAAGCTTGGTGGCAAGTCCCTCTAGACACTGAGCCACCTTACTAGCCTTTGTCCCTGGTTATATACCAGATGAATTCTTAGAAACATACTATCCTAGTTTGCTTTCTGTTTCTGTCATAAACATTATGTCAAAAAGCACCTAGATGGAGGAATGGGTTTATTTCTTTACACTTACCAATCACAGTCCATCACTGAAGGTTATTATGGTAAAATCCATAAGGAATCCTGCCTTCTGATGTGATTTCCATGGCTTACTCAGTTGCCCTCTTAAACACCTCAGAATGCCTGGTCACAGATGACAATGCTACAATAGGAGGGGTCCTCCCATATCAATCATCAGTCATGAAAAAGCTCCATTGATATTACTACAAGCCAATCTGATACTGATAATTCTTCAAGTAATGTTTCATCTTCCTAGGTGACTCTAGTGTTTGTGTGAAGATGACAAAACTATTCAGAACACATCATTTATCTCACTAAAGGAAAAATAGCTGTAATTAGTAATTTTTCCTGGGTTCTGAGATATTCCATAGATAATGGCATTAATACTATTTACATACCACCTTTCAGTGTGATTCTTCTGAGATGTTCAGATTAGTGAGGTGATCATTAAAATCTTTTAAGATTGGATAGATTTTTGGAGCAATGAAAAAATATATGTGTATAATTGATGTTGTTGGGATCACATGTGTGTGCATGCCAGGATTATACAGTCAAATCTTTGCTAATGTATATGCCCCAAAGTATACACATTTAGCATGGAACGAAGGAAGAGTTAAAATCTGAACCTAACCAAAGAAAATAACACCAAAAAACTATAAGCCTCCCTCTACTTCCTTTAAAATATTCTACCACATTATAACTTATGAAATCATAGATTAATTTTAATAAACCTAGGGTTTTTGAAGCTAGGAGTCAAGAAGAGTACTAATTAATTTCAAGGCTGTTTAGACTATGTTGTGTTCAGGGATGTATTTCTAAGTTCTACCTTTTACCTAGGAATGTTTCTGAGAGATGTTCAACCCAGTTCCAGCGGCTGGAGTTGCTCATTCTTGCGCACTGAAGCTGAAAACCAACCATAGTGCTTATTTCGTCTACAAGTCTCTGACTTAGTGGGATTCCACCCTTTAGCATCTTCCGGTTTGCTAAAGTGGATGAACTGACCATGCAGACTGCAAACTTGAAGTGTTCGCAGGTACCAACAACAGTTTAAATAAATGAAAAGTATTATATTCATCATATTGGTCAACTCAGTTTTGCACACTTGCTGTTGTTCCCGTTCAATACTAGATCAGTAATTTCTGCTTACAAACTCAAACCATGTTCAGTTGAATTTTGTATTTTTGTTTTGATTTTTTCTTTTTTATTTTAATTTTTATTAATTACACTTTATTCACTTTGTATCCCCCATTAACCCTTCCCTCTTCCCCTCCCAATCCCACCTTCCATCCCCCTTCTTCACGCTTGCCCCTCCCCAAGTCCACTGATAAAGGAAGGTCTACCTCTCCCTCCTTCTGATCCTAGTCTATCAGGTCTCATCAGGAGTGGCTGCATTGCCATCTTCTGTGGCTTGGTAAGGCTGCTCCCCCTTCAGAGGGAGGTGATCAAAGAGCAGGCCAATCAGTTCATGTCAGAGACAGTCCCTGTTCCCATTACTATGGAACCCACTTGGACACTGAACTGCCATGGGCTACATCTGTGCAGGGGTTCTAGGTTATCTCCAAACTCAGTGTATTTATCTTTCAGAGAACTCTGGGGTATTTTACTTTGTTTCACACACATCTTCCAAACATTAGCAAGCAATGTAGACAGAGTATAAAAGGAACAGATAGGAATTAGGTGTTTGTTTGTTGATAAAGCTGAATGAGTTCGTCTAATTTACTTCTGCAATCACTGAAGTAAAGTTGGAGAAGTCTCAGTTCCTGTGTATAGTGCGAAAGTGTGGGGATCCATGTTCCACAAAAGGAGCATTGTTTGCAAAATGAAACAGCAGAAATTATACAGTCATCCCCCATGAATCAATGCTGAAAGTAACATCTTGGCAGCGATAGGGTTTGTGTTGTGCAAGTAAAGCCAGTTCACCTTTCTGTGAGCATGAGTTTGCCATACAGCTCTTGTAGTGCTAGTCAGATACACTTCTCAGACATACAAACACTATGACTTACTTTCTACAAATAGAAAAAAAATGAGTGTGATTACAAGAGCATCTGAGCGATTTCATTGTCAGTTAAAGGCGCAAGATTTCCTTACCCTTATATTCCCAGGGAAGAGTCAAAAATCTATGCAAAACTGACTAAATGAATGAGACAGCCATTCAATATTAGAAGAAAGCAATATTAATATTTGAAAATTTGGAGAAATGGGGATTTTATCTATTTGCTATTTAAATGAATAATTATGGGAACATAAAATCAACACAAGTCAAAACAGTCTTTTGGAAAGATGGGATCTTTGTGTTCTGGAGAGAGTACCTAGATGAAAAACACAGTTAACCTTCTATTGAACTCTAATTAAAAGACCAAGACAAATGTAGCTTTTAACAAAGATAAATCTTAGGAGTTTTCTGTGGCTCTTTGTTTATAATAAGAAAACTCAACAAAGATAATTAGAGTGATATTTGAATAAGTGTCTCTTTAATTACATCTGAGATCTTAAAGCACCTGGGATACAGCTTCCTATAGCAGATCTCTCTCTGTCTTTCTCTCCCCCTCTCTCTTATACACACGCACACACACACACACACACACACACACACACTCATGCATGATTATGCACAAGCTTACCCCATATGTTCGCATACATATGCATACACAGTTGAACACGTGCAGCTACACACACACACACACACACACACACACATATACACACACACACATATACACACACACACACACAGCAGATTCAGGTAAATTTGCTGTCACTCTTTGCTTGGTACATGGTACATTCTCACATTCAATTGATAGGATTCTCCAAACTACAAGACAAAATAAAATTGCAAATCATCATGTTTGCACACATATGCACACACAGTTGAACACATGCAACTAAATACACACACAAACACACAGACACACACACACATACACACACACACACACACACACACATATATATACATATATATATATGTATGTATGTATATATATATATATATACATACACACACAGCAGATTCAAGTAAACTTGCTGTCACTCTTTGCTTGGTAGATTGTACATTCTTTCATTCAATTGACAGGATTCTCCAAACTACAAGGCAAAACAAAATTACAAATCATCATAAAATTTGGGAAATTTAAAAAATAAGTTGGTGAGAATTAACTACAGAAGAACTTATTAAATGAAGGCTGTTCAGTTTATTGTTTTTTCTTTTTCTTTTTCTGAAAGTTAGCTTTAGCAACCTGAATTTGAATCCTTGACTCTACAGTTGGTCCACATTAGCAGCTCGGTGGTAAGCCCAAAACCCCAAAGAGGGAGTGAGCAAGGGTCAACAAATAGATTTAAACACTTAGTTAATGAGCAAAGAGAGAGGTTGTTAGCACCATTAAACAGAGCTTAGTAGACAGGCAGTTTCTCAAGTGGATCTGATGATATGAATGACAGTTGTTAAGAAACTGACCCTTGCCAACAAAGGGAATTATAATAAGTCCTTTTAAAACGCTTTTCCTGTGACAGGAAATACCCGATCTTTCTTCAGTCTTAGATCAACTAGTTAAACTTTGACCGTAAGAAGTTGTAAAGGACAAAGCCAATGGAAAATGGCTAATTTCAGCTAAATTCTAGAACATTTGCTAATCTATTTGCCTTTCTGTCAAGAATTGGATCATTTCTAAGATGAATTTGCATTAATTGTTAGGCTGTGAGAAATATCAGGATTATTTTTATACATTTTTTACTATATCAATTTTCTTTTTAATATTGATTTTTAAATTGAATACATATGCACATTTTTATCCAGATGTATGCATTTTCATAAAGTTTTTTGTATTTATTTTGCCTTTTATTCTTGATTCCCCTCAGCTTCACTGGAATGCATGGTATTTTTTCATATGCACAAAACTTCATTGGTATCTCTTATATGTGTAGAAAATCAACAGGATGTGGAACTCTGATATACAGACAATTAAGTGATGGGTGAAGGGAAAATTTTTTATTGCAGCTAACACAACAGAAGAGTGTTATCACCAAAGCTCAGACTGTACTTAATAATCTGAGTCTTATTTTAATGCTCTGCCAATATCTTCAATAAGGCTATTCTTTGAGTTTTGCATAGTTAATTACACAAGAGGGAAAACTATAAATTTTATAAGCCATTATAATTTAAAATTTAATTTGCATTCAGAACTGTGGGAGAAAGGTCCCAAGACATATTTATAGGTTAGGGCTTTGTATAATGTCTGCCTCTTAAAATCCTCTTATGGATTGTAGGAACATGTTTAATGTCTTCCTATCACAACAGTACTCAAGAAAAGATGTAGGAAAGTATTATAAAAGTGTAGCACAACGTATCTAGGAGAAGCACAGCAATTAGGTGTTTTAAATGTCTATTTGGAGTTAAATGTTAATAGCAACTCCCACAAATCCACTTGCTCAGCAGGTGTTCTCAAAACAGCATAAGTTGAGGTGGTCATGATGGCAAAGAAATTATTAGGTCAGAAATGGAATGGAATATTAAAATAAAAAATGTCAGAGTACAAGACAAGATACAATGAGATTTATTTGGTTTGGTCTTCAGTTTAGCACACATCATCCCTGAATTCAAAGAGAGCTGGATGCTTTGCAGAATTACCTCTGCCATGTTTCATATTCATTTTTGCCTTTACCATCATTCTAAATCCTTTCCTTTCTATGCTTGAGTTTGAAAAAACTTTAAAACCAAGTGTGATAGTATGATATGAACCATCCAGTCATCAATGAGGGGAGGAACATGCTCAGCTGATGTACTTCAGTAAAATTT
>REGO01000250.1:2875998-2932327 GCA_010120015.1 Rhombomys opimus
TTTTGCAATTCTTGGTTTATTTGTTTTTCCATATGAATTTCAGAATTCTTCTTTCAAGTTCTCTAAGAACTGTTTTGGTATTTTGATGAGAATTGCATTGAAACTGTAGATTACTTTTGCAGGATGGTCATTTTCACTATTTTAATCTTACAGATCCATGAGCCATGAGCATGGGGAATCTTTCCATCTTCTGATATCTTCTTCTATTTCTTTCTTTGGAGAATTGAAGTTTTTTTTTGTTTGTTTGTTTTGATTTTGTTGTTCTTTTGGGGGTGGTTGTTGTTGTTGTTGTATTTCATACAAGTCTTTGACTTTCTTGGTTAGAGTTACACCAAGGTACCTTATGTCCTTTCTGGCTATTCTGAAGGGTATTGCTCCCCTTATTTCTTTCTCAGCCTAAATGTATGTATGTAGTATTTTGTATGTAGTAAGGCTACTAATTTTTTTTTTTTACTTAATTTTCTATCCAGCCACTTTGCTGAAGGTGTTTATTAGCTGAAAGAGTTCCCTGGAAGAAATTTTAGGATCACTCATTTATACTATCATACTATATGCAATGGTGATAATCTGACTTCTTTCTTTCTAAATTGTATCGTCTTCATCTCCTTTGGTTGTCTCATTGCTCTAGCTTTTTTTTCAAGTACTATGTTGAATAGATATGGAGAGATGGGACAGCCTTGCCTTGTCCCTGATTTGAGTGGGATTGATTTAAGTTTCTCTCTGTTTAGTTTGATGTTGACTATAGGCTTGCTTTAAATTTCCTTTAGTATGTTTAGGTATGTGTCTTGTGTACCTGATCTCTCCAAGACTTTAAACATGAATGGGTGTTGGATTTTCTCAAATGCATTTTCAACACCTAAGGTGATGATCATGTGTTTTTTTTTCCTTCAATTTGCTATATAGTGAATTATATTGATGGATTTCAGTATACTGAACCAGTCCTGCATGTCTGGAATGAAGCCTACTTGGTCATGATAGATGATATCTTTAATGTGTTTTTGGATTCAGTTGTATTTTATTGAGTATTTTTGCATCAGTGTTCATAAGAGAAATTGATCTGAAGTTCTCTTTGTTTGTGGTTTAGGTACCACTGTGACTGTGGCTTCATAAAATGAGTTTGTTAATACTCCTTCTGTTTATATTTTGTGCAATAATTTGAAGAGAATTGGAGTTAGCTCTTCTTCAAAGGTCTGGAAGAATTCTGCGCTGAGACCATCTGGTCCTGGGTTTTTTTTGGAAAGAAACTTTTGATGACTGCTTTTATTTCCATTAGGTATATAGGATTATTTAATCTATTTACCTGATCTTGATTTAATTTTGGTAAATGTAATCTATCAAGAAAATTGTCCATTTCGTTTTGATTTTCAAATTTTGTAGTATATAGGCTTTTGTCATAAGGCCTAATGATTGTTTTGATTTCCTCAGTGTCTTTTGTTATGTTCCCCTTTTCATTTCTGATTTTGCTGATTTGGATAGTTTTCTCTAGCTTTTAGTTAGTTTGGGTAAGGGTTTGTCTATCTTGTTGATTTTTTCAAAGAACCAGCTCTTAGTCTCATTGATTTTTTTTTGAATTGTTTAGTTTGTTTCTAATTAATTCATTTCAGTTCTGAGTCTGAATATTTCCAATCATCTACTCCTCTTGGGTATGTCTTTATTTTTTTTCTAGTGCTTTCAGACATGTTCTTAGGTTGCTTGTATGTGATGTCTCGAATTTCTTTATCACGGCACTTAAAGCTATGAACTTTCCTCTTAGCACTGCTTTCATTGTGTCCAATAAGTTTGGGTAAGTTGTACCTTCATTTTCCCTGATTTCAGGGAGTCTCTAATTTCTTTTTTCATTTTTTTCTCTACCAAGTTGTCATTGACTAGAGAGTTGTTTAGTTTCCATGTATATGTAGGCTTTTTGTTATTTCTGTTGTTGCTGAGCTCTAGTTTTAGGCTGTGGTGGTCTGATAGGATACAAGAGATTATTTCAATCTTCTTGTATTTCTTTTTTTTTTTTCATAGTTTTAAATATATTTTCCAGAATATACTGTTAAGTGTGGCTTTAAAATATTTTAATACTTAAATAAATCAGATTTCATCTTAATATTTTTGTCATGTTGGAGAATAACAGAGACCTTATGGAAAATAGAATTTTCTTTGGCTGCTCATTTTTTATCATTATTAGTTACATTTTATTTTTTTTAATTTTTATTTTTATCAGTTACATTTTATTAATTCTGTATCCCAGCCGTGCCCCGAACCCTCGTTCCCTCCCAGTCCCTCCCTCCCTCCCTCATCACCACTGTGCCCCTTTCTAAGTCCACTGATAGGGGGGACCTCCCCCCATTCATCTGATCCTGTTTTATCAGGTATCTTCATTGAGTTCCTGTTAGAAATAGTCCTTGTTCCCCACACCCATCAGAATGGCCAAGATGAAAAACTCAAGCGACAACATGTGCTGGAGAGGTTGTGGAGAAAGGGGAACCCTCCTCCACTGCTGGTGGGAATGTAAACTGGTACAACCACTCTGGAAAGCTATCTGGCGCTTTCTAAGACAATTAGGAATAGTGCTTCCTCAAGACCCAGCTATACCACTGCTAGGTATATACCCAAAGCTGGCTCAAGTACACAAAAGGGATACTTGTTCAACCATGTTTATAGCAGCTTTATTTGTAATAGCCAGAACCTGGAAACAACCCAGATGTCCATCAACGGAAGAATGGGTACAGAAATTATGGTATTTCTACACAATGGAATACTACTCAGCAATCAAAAAGGAGGAAATCATGAAATTTGCAGGCAAATGGTGGGAATTAGAAAACATCATTCTGAGCGAAATATCCCAGAAGGAGAAAGACAAACACGGTATATACTCACTTATATAGACCTATAAGATATGATAAACATAATGAAATCTATACACCTAAAAAAGATAATCAAGAGAGCAGACATGGGGTAAGAGGATCAATCCTCATTTAGAAAGACAGATGGGACGTTCTTGTATTTCTTGAGGCTTGCTTTGTGCCCAACCTTATGGTCAGTTGTTGAGAAGGTTCCTTGAGATGCTGAAAAGAAGGTATGCTCTTTTGAATTTGGGTGAAATGTTCTGTAGACATCTATTAGGTCTATTTGATTTAGGACCTCTGTAAGTGTCATTATTTCTCTATTTACCTTCTCTCTAGATGATCTGTCCCTTTTTTGAGTGGAGTGTTGAAGTCCCCCACTATTAAGGTGGTGGAACCAATATATGAGTTCAGCTTTAATGTTTCATTTACAAATTCAGGTGCTTTTATATTTGGGGCATAGATGTTCAGGATTGTGATGTCCTCCTAGTGGATATTATCTTTGATGGTAATGAAGTGTCTTTCTTCATCTTTTTTGATTAATTTTGGTTGAAAGTCTATTTTATTACATATTAGGATAGCTACCCCAGCTTCTTTTCTGGGTTCGTTTGCTTGAAAAACCTTTTTTTTTCCAGGCCTTTACTCTGAGGTAGTGTTTATCTTTCTTGCAGAGGTATGTTTGTTGGATACAGCAGAATATTGTATCCTGTTTCCACAACCATTCTGTTAGTCTGTATCTTTTTATTGGAGAGTTGAATTGGAGAGTTGAATCCTTTGATGTTAATAGACAATAGTGACCAATGAATGTTAGTTCCCTTTATTGTGTAGTTGGCGGTGTTTCTGTGTTTCTATGCTTGTTTTCTTTTAATTTTTTATTTTGAAGTTATCTATATCCTGTCTTTTCTTGTATTTAGCTGATTTCATTGAATTGGAATTTTCTTTCTGTAGGGCTGGGTTGTTATGTAGATATTGTATAAGTTTAGTTTTGTTATGAAATATTTTGTTTTCTCCATCTATGTTGATTGAAAGCTTTGCTAGGGATAATAGTCTGGGTTGCCATTTGTGGTTCCTTAGAGTCTGCACGACATCTGCCCAGGCCCTTCTGGCTTTCATTGTTTCTGTTGAGAAGTCTGGTGAGATTTTGATAGGTCCACCTTTATATGTCACTTAGTCTTTTTCCCTTGATGCTTTTAATATTTTCCTTTGTTTTTTTGATTTAGTGTTTTGACTATTATGTGACATGAGGAGTTTCTTTTCTGGTCTAGTCTATTTGGTGATCTGTAGGCCTCTTGTATGTTTATGGACATCTCTTTCCTTAAGTTGGGTAAATTTTCTTCTATAATTTTTTTTTTAAATATTTCAACGAGACTGGAATCTTCTGTTTGTCTGTTCCTGTTATCCTTAGATTTTGTCTTTTCATAGCATCCTTGATTTCTTGGATGTTTTGTGTTTGGAACTTTTCCATTTATTTTTTTCCTTATATCAATTTCTGCAATTGTATCTTCAGTGCCTGAGATTCTCTTTATCATGTCTTGTGTTCTGTGGTTGATGCTTACCTTTTTGGTTCCTGATATTTTTTCTAAGTTCTCCAGCTCTAATCTTTTCTCTGTTTCTATTTTCTTTATTGTTTCTAATTCTGTTTTCACTTTTTGCACCATTTCCTTCATCTGTTTGAATGTGGATTCCTGTCTTTCCATGATGTCCTCTATTTTTCTTTTTGTTGTTCCTTTCCTCTTTTTATGCCTCTACTTGTGCCTCTATTTGTTTGGCTCTATTTACCTAAATTTCTTTGGAAGCTTTGTTTATTTCCTCTTTATGTGCCTATAATAACTGAATAAGCCTCGATTTGACAACATTTTCCTTTGTTTCCAATGAATTAAAATATCCATTGATTTTTGGAGTTGCTGGTGAAGCCATGATGTCCTGATTTCTGTTGCATGTGTTCTTATGCCGATCTCTAGCCATCTGCTTATCCTTAACCTTCACTGTTTGTTCCTGGAGTCTGTATTTCAGACTAGATTGATCTGTCTCTGGTGTCTGAATATTCTTCAGGAAGATGAGAGAGGTCCACAGGTTCAAGATTTGACATTGTTGTTTCAGCTGTAGCTAAGGGAGGAAATTTGTAGGTGCATGTGAGCAAGCCTGGGAGTGTGTGTGGAAACAAGGACAGGGTGCTAGAATGTGCAGATGCCTGGAAGTATAAAGCTTAAGTGCAGGAGGCATTGCTGGTGCTGTTTACCAGTGCAATGCACGTGTGAAGGTGCCCTGAATACCTCAGTGCCCTACAGGTCTGTTGTACTGCCTTCCTGGTATTCAGATTCGTGTGGGCTCCAGGAATTGTTACTCTGGATTTCACGGATAGACCCTCAGAACAGGGGTTTCACTGTTGAAAATGATGTCCCAAGGATCCCTATGTTGCCCACAGTGGGGGTGTAGAGGGAGGGATCTGATGTCTGGCTTCTAGTGGATAGGGACCCTGAACCTTGGGCTCTGTACCACTCACTTGAAGGCACACTCACCAGGTAGCAGGCCTAATCAGAAAGGACAGGAGTACCCCCCCCCAAAAAAAAAAAAGTTCTCTACTCTCAGATCTGGGCCCACAGGGGCAAATGAGAGTGTATGATATCTGTCAGTACACTGCTGTCCACTGGTGATTGGGCACGAGGCAGGGAGAACACTGCTCTCTCAGTTACCGAGCGCAGAGGCTCCTGGTTTGACTAGCTGCTGTCTGGAAGTAGCCTCAGATCGGGAGGCTTGTACTACCCCCTACTCTGCCATCTCAGTCACTGAGCATGGAGGTTCCTGCTTGGGGCAACCACTGCTGCCTCTGTCAAGCAGGAAGGACAATGCTTGGGGCAAGAGGAAGTGCAGGGGGGTGGAATACTCACCACTTTCAGTCCTCGGAGACGTTCACAGGTGACCTGGATCCAAACTGTCCCAGCTCACGGGACTGTCTGCTCTCTCCCAAGAAGCTTTAATGTCCATGTTTTGGCTTCAGCTGCCCCTCCACTGAACAATTTTGGAGTTTTAGATCCTGTGTCCCTTAGACACGGTGCGTGCTGTTTTCTACCATCTTGGACTCTGAGATTTTAAAGAATAGGTATGTGTGGCTTAAACCCAAGACTACTATTAAGACTCCTAGCTTCAGATTTTCACAGTTTGTAACCAAGAAGTGAACCATACTGCTTATTTTCATATTATAATAAAGGTATGAATGCAGGAAGACTAGTAGTTTCCAAAACCATTACAGTACTGTGAGAAATAAGCAAGTATCTCTCCAGAGTAGAATCACATCCTAAGAAAAAGATCGTAGCAGCTATTAATCATAGGTTTACAAGGGTGAATGAATATTTCAGTTAGTATATTCCTAAAGATCTCAGGTTCTCTATATATAAATTTAGGATTATAATATTTCAATAGCTTAAACGTGTGGAAATATAGTTCTTTTGTATCCATCTGTACATCTGGAGCACAGATTGAGATAAATGACACAGCATTTGTATCAAACATTGTCAAAATAGACCAAGAGAGTGACCAGGATAATTAGGATGAAATGTATTGGCCAAATATCCAAAATGAATATAATAGTTCAGCTTTGCAGAGAAACAAAAATACAGTGATTGTGGTTATAATCATGTGCCTATTATACTTATAAACATACACATACATATACACAAGCTTGTGAACATATATACATGTGTTTTATGGTATCATGAAAATGCTACCTAAAGGAGTGGTATTTGGTGCTACTTAACCACATTCTGAGTTTATAAGTATTCATAAGAATTCAATCATCATGACCCTTGATAAATATAAATTATGTTCACAGTAGATTTAGAGAATTTCAAGAGGTACACAGGTTGTAATACAATGCATGACAGACTTTGTTGAAGGAATGTAAAAAGTTATGTTAAAAACTATTTTGTGATCTTTGTAAAATAGGAGAAGGAAACCAATCTGTTTAGAAATCTGACCTCAATGAGCCTGAAATGTACTTTCAGAATAAATTTCTGTGAACCAAAAAGAAAGCAAGACAAATGTCAGAACCCGGCCAGCATGAAATGAATAAGAAATAAGGCACCAGTATATTTGAATTATTGAAATATGAATTGTATGTGAAAAATCTCATGAGATAGAATATGTGAAGTAATACTTTTTAAAAAAAGCAGACGTGCACCCATCTTACTGGTCCAGACTTATGATAGGAAGACAATCGAAGAGACAGACACATTCGTGTCTGAAGGAAGGTCCTGTGCACTGATCTTTTGTAATGAGCTACATGACAACACACACAAATGTTCCTGTGTAGCCTATGTACAGTTGCTTAAGCATTTTTCAGAATCTTGTAATAAAAATATAAGAAATATAAATTTAAAATTCATCTATTAAATAAAATCTGCAGTTCAATGATAACAATTTGGTAACATAATCTCATAGTTATTTGTGCTTCTCTTTAATCATACATTTTGTCTACTTGGGAATATAATTGAACTGTCACCACACACCTAATCAACAATCAATAACTATCTTTGTAAAAATATTTATGAAGTGGGCTAATGAATTATTACTTTTCAAGTTCATATTTTTTCTATTCTACACCACATCTTGCATCCCTGGAAAGATCTCAAGTGACTTTTTCCTCACTTACTTTGATTTAATTTGAACCCAGTGTAGAATTCACATTGATAAATATTACAGCCATAAGCGTGTGAATTTTTAAAATCTATAATTCATTATTTTCTTCTTTGTATACTTTGCATCTCTACAGTAGCAGAAATAACAACCTTCTAATATACTTCATGACAGCTTTTCAGTTCCATGGGTTCCCGAGCAACGAGCAACTTTATCTTTGGAAAAACAGTCACCACTCATGAACTGCACAGGCCAGGGGCATCTATCAGACAAATGTTCAGGTTATTTCTGAGTAAAGAAGAGTTGCTAACACCAAAAATGTTATGAATTTATTCTAAGCGACCAGGCATTGTTACATGCGTGTGCTTATCCACCTTCCCTACAATCCTCACAGTGACTTCCCTGCTTCAGTCCCCTGCTTCTATCTCCCCTCTGTGTCCCACGTTTCCCAGGACGTAATGAAACCTAATGATGTTCCAGACAAAGAATTTTCACTGTAAGAATGAAATAAAAATCTATTTCATTTAGAAATTGTAATAAAAATCACTGTTAGAAACAAAACAATCTCTTTATTGTCATACATACAGGACAGTTTGTGTAAATCACAGACAAGTTTCTCTTCCCCATGCACTCCTAAGAGCACTGTTTAGAAAATGGATTACTATCTTCTACATTTCTGTGCTTTTACCCTATGAGAACGACATAAGTGAGATTCAGAAAGATGGAGTTGGATGAAGAGAAAGTAAGAAAACTATGAATGATTTAAAATATGTAAATACCATAAACTTATCATCTGAAATCAAATCTTTACAGTTATAATTATAAAACGATTTGTTGTATACATGTATACATAACTTACATGTTCTTCAACTAATTTATAGTACACCTCAGTTAGCAGAATGAACCTCTACTCTTTTTAAGATGAATATTTCAGGTACTTTCTAACTCACTAACTAAACCAGTAATGAGTAGAAAATGCTACTATATAGAGAGAGATCTAATCAGAGCATAACAAAAGCGTGCTCCAGCCTCATCTTTATTGAACACGTTCTCAGTGTAGAGCATTGCAACACTTATGTGATGCTTATGTTGAGTTCACTCACATTCCTTTTCCTTCTAAAACTCACTCTCCTCTGCCTGTGGCTAATCTCAATTTTGTGTAGATTAGTATGTAGAATTCTGGGATACAATGTGAAACACCGAATTTGGTCACACTTCCTTTCAAGGCTAAGGGCTTCTCTTGCTGAAATAGATCATCTTCTTCAGACAATGCAGCTGGAGTGAGGATCTGTGACTTGTAGGAATAGAGAATGTTGCAAAGAGTGGATTAAGTAGTTAGAGGCAAGCTTAAGGTAAACAGGATAGAAAACTATAGATATGTTAGAATGAAGTATTTTGTTGGGAATCTAGCCAAAATACACAAAACTTTTATAGCCATCCTCCTCGTAGGAAATCCATTTTTTATTTCAGTACAAGGACTTGCTCACTGTTGCTGCAAATGTGAAAACTTGTTCACAGCTAATTAGGTGCAAAGGCATCAGGAAAAGAGCAAATATGGGACAAAGAAAAGAGTGGATGCAACTGAACTCATCAATCCAGAGGGACACCAAGCCAGCACAATTAAAATCCTGTAAAATTCATTTGATTAAGATGAAAAATTATTATAAACTTGTGGGCTATTAGATGCATGAAAAAACATAATGAAAATGTAGAAAATGAGTGAAATAACAAATAGAAAAATCATATCAAGACAACAAGAGTTTATATTTAGGATCACAAGGGATTAAATTTATTTTTTGTAGCACTTATGGGAGAGGTCTCTTTATGAGAAGGCAAAATCATTTTATTTTACTAAATGAAATCCTCCTAGTATTGACAGAGTCAACCTGCATTAACACTGCCCTCCTTCCAGAGCTACTAGTTTACTGCTAAAATAAAATCACTTTATTCTATCACTTTGATAGAACCTTTAATTTCTATGATAACTATGTCTTTCATTCAAAATATCTTACAGGCTCTGAGCTAATTACTGAATCAGCGTGCATATTAAAATGGTAGTGCTGTTAAAGATAAAAGAGAAGGAGCATGTGAGAATATAAGAGAGAGCCATCAGGGAGAAAGAGGGGCAGAGGAGTGTTACTTAGAATTGAAGTGGTAGATTGGCTATTAAGATTAATCTATTATATCCTGTCCGTTTTTCATTCATTCAAAATAAGTGAGCCACACCATTCAGTATGAGATGAATTGTGTTAGCCCATCTGGATTATACCAAAGCAGACACAGTGTTTGTTCCTTGTTATAAATGCTCTAACAAGGATTTATAGAAATATACAAAAATTAATGTTAGTATACATTGCTTTCCTAATTGCTATGACAAAATACATAGTAGAAGCAATCAAAGAGAGATTTAATTTTTTGAAATATTTTATCTATTTTATTTTTATAAATATTTTGTCTACATGTATGTCAATGCACCACTTTTATACCTGCCGCTCATACAGGCCATAGTGGATATTAGATGCCCTGGAACTGGAGTTACAGATGGTTGTGTGTCATGATATGGATTCTAGGAACCAAACGTGAGTCCTCTGGAGGATATGCCAGTGTTTCTAACATCTGGACCATGTCTCCATCTTCTTAGATGTCTTAAAGTTTATGACTGAAAGTAGTCTGTCACAATAGGAAGCCATAACAGAGTGAACACCATGTGGCCATCATACTGCGTCCACATCAGAAAGCAACGAGCGCTGAATGCTGGTACTCACTTCTTTTTATTTATCAAAGACCACACACAAATCACAGGATGATGCTGTCCACACTCAGGGTAGGTTTCTTCTCCTCAGCTAAACCTCTCTGCAAACATCGTCTTAAAGCTTCCAGAGATGTATCTGTTAGTATATCCCAAATCTAATCAACTCAACAATAAACGTTAATTATCTGAGTTTTATATTGGAAATTATGGTGCAAAAGATTTCCATGTATATAAAAGAACAGCTAGTAATTTTAGAATTCCATGAAACTCAATGAAGATTGGAAGAAATTCTTCAAAAGGAGTAGAACAATTCTCTAACTTAAAGTTCCAGGAGACTGAAACTGAAAGAATGTGTCAGTATAGGTGTGTGCGTGTGTGCATGCATAGATTACATAGCTAGGGAGGCAGAGACAAAAGAACAGAAAGATAAAAGCAAATTTATTTTATAGAATTCATTCATGGCATGACTGTAGATAAGGCTGTTGCAATGATAATCTTCATATTAAATAAACAACTAGAGACCCAAAGATTACAGGCTGAAGACTAGAAATTTTTCTCTTAAATAGGGTAATTCTTTTACCTTAAAATCTTCAATGAGAGTCAATTTATATCATACAGACTAATCAGAAAACCTACTGATTATATTATAAAGTAATCTAAAGAAAGAAAAAACTTTCACAGTATCTTTTAGTTGTGTGTTTGACCATGTGACTTAGTGCTGTGGAACACATATTGAAGCATAAAATTAACCATAAAGATAAAAGGATTAAACCCCAGAAACAAAATTGTGATTTTTAAAATACAAAGACGGATTTTAGATTTTGTAATTCTTTACCTTTAAATGGAAGATACTGACTAAAACACCCATTGCTTGTAAAGTCCTTTCTACAAATGTTGCAAACTTTTTTCTTTGCATTTCAAACTTTTTTATTTTTTAAATTATTATTGTTATTATTATTTATTACAATTTATTTACTTTGTATCCCTGCTATATCCCCCCTCCCTCATCTCCAGGTCCCATCCTCACTTCCTCTTCTCCTTCTGTACCCCTCCCACATTCCAACAGAGCCAAAATATCTGGGCCCAGGTGTGCCTGCAGAGACTGATAAATCAATCGACAAAGTACCATGCATAGAAAGGACCTAGATCCCCTGCCCAGATATAGCCCATGGGCAGCTCAATATCTATGGGGGTTCCTTAATAAAGGGAGCAAGGGCAGTCTTTGTCACGGACCTTATTGACTGCTCTTTGAGCACCTCCCTTTGACAAGGAAGTCTTACAGGACCACAGAGAAAGATGATCCAGACAGTCCTGATGAGACCTGATAGGCTAGGGTAAGATGATGCAAACTTTTTAAGATTAAAAATTACTCCTATAAGGCAAACAGGGTGATGTTCACAAAGCCAGCTTACATAACCTGGAAGGGAAATTGAAAGTTACTCCATTGCAGTCCACTTTTATATTCATTCTTAAGAACTTAAGACTAGATAGATCACAGGCGTAGTGGAACTACTATTGTTTGCATAAAGAGAATCTGAAAGAGATGGGGGTACAGGATGGGAAAGATATGACCAAAATCATATAAGAAGAAGAAATGTAAGAAGAAATTTTGTAATAAAATCTTTTTGAAAATAAACGAAAGAAAATGATTAATATACTGTGTGACACAAGGAAAATGCTCAATTATTACTCCCTGATTTGTAAGGCCAGCCCTAAGATCACCTGGGTGATTAATGCTTGGGGCACATTTCGGGTAGTTATTTTGAGGCATGTTTCACAAGTTCACATTCATTTGGTTTAAATAACACTTCTGCTTTCTTCATTATGAGTATCCCCACAATAATAAAGTGATTTCTAAAAATGTAAAAAATAAAAAATAAAAAAAATAAAACTTTCAATTTCAACTTCCCTCCAAGGGGAGTTTCTTAGCTCTCCTGAGTACCTATCACTTGGTCAGGGATGCCTGTTTCTGGTGATTTTGCCATTACTTTGATGAACAACAGTCCACTTGGGGATGCCTTTGGATTGTATTTCCATACTGGGACACTTACCTCCTCACTGTTTCCTCCTTCTGCATCCATATGAGCTATAATCCCTCTTCCTTAATCTTGTATACTCTTAAGTTCTAGCATGTCTTCTAGTTACAGTTCCCTGTATCTGGACTTGGAAGGAAAGATTTTTTTCTAGCTGTGTTCTACCTACTTTTTGCCCTGATATTGAGTCTCCTTTCCTCTCTCCCTTATTTTTCAGTATGCCTTCATGTCAATAACCATAGGATACTCTCATTTCAAGTCTGACTCTATCATTCCTTTTGACGGTCTCCCTAAAATCATTTCTTTTTTGGATTCTATCGTACCATTAATCCTCGATGCCTTTTTGTTTTGTTTTGTTTTGTTTTTATTACTGCAATATGTCTTGTTCTCAGTAAAAACTTTACATACAATCTCAATGGTGCAAACTTGGCACATTTGATTTCCAAATTCTCAAATATTGTGGCAACTTCTGCCATCATCCAGAAAAAAAAATCTAAAAATCATGTATCCCTAAACCTTCTTTGCTCTCCACTCTCATCCTTCCATTTGATCACTTGGTTCAGTTTTACAGAGATTCAAATGTCTTTTGTGTATGCAATAATGTTGGGTCAGACATTGGTTGGCCCCTACCTCAAATTCTGCTCCATCTCCAATCCCTGCACATTCTGTATGCTGGGTTGGTGCCCCAATCCCTTCAGTGGAAGTTTTGCTTGGCTATGGGAGATGGTTTGTTTAGGCTTCATATCTCTGACCAGTCGGAGTCTTAGCTAGGGTTATCCTCATAGATTCCTGGGAATTTCCAATGCCCTAAATTTCTAGCTATTCCCAGAGATATCCAGGCCTCAATCCAGTTGTCTCTCTCAGTACTCTCTCAAAGAGAAGTGGAGAAGGAATAAATGGAAGAAGGAGTGGTGAGAGGGAGTGACTGGGAGGAGAGGATGGATGGGAAGCTTCGATCAGAATGTAAAGTGAAAAACTAACTTAGTCAAGAAAAAAGAATGCAATATTGCCACATGCTGTTTTTACTCAATGATTTCTCTAGAGAAAATATTTTGCCTGCCTGCTCTAGACCCAGGTACGTTTGTTTAAAACTTTCTTCCAAAGTTTCTGTACTGGGTAAGGCTGTCCACCTGTTTCTGTGATAGGGAAAGGGAAAACAAAGAAAAAAAGCCCATGAAAAGACACTGTGTGCCTCAGAAGAGCTAAAAGGTAAATCATTCCCTTCAGAAGTTGTAAATGACAAGTGTAATCACTTGTCTGAATAGTCCATCTCCACTATTCCTTGGTTTTGTTACTATCTTTAGTTACTGCTAATTAAATCTGACCTAAATATGTAAACACTTAAGTTTTTGCTAACTTTGTAAGATTTAGCTATTTGGAAAAACTGAGTCATAAAAAAGTACACTATAAAAAGATTCAAAGGGGAGATTTCCTGTCTTACTGAATTTATGGTTTAAGGTTCATTTTGATACTAAATGATTTTCAATCAAAATTATAAATTTTAAGATTCAAACTTAACAGCTATAAATTATAAAATCCTAATATTATAAAAGTTACTAACTTCCTGTAAACTCTTAAAACAATTAAAACATGCAAGGTAGCAGTAGTCACCTTGTAAATGCTTAAATTCTTTATTTTCCCAGAACCATATTCATAGTCAGACTAAGTACAAATGTGATTAATTTACAGGGACAAGCTTTGACCTATTGTACATGGTCTCAAAATTAAGCCTGATGAAATTAACTAAAACCAAAAATTTTTAATGTGAAATAGTATTCAAAATCAGGCACTAGATAATGTTCCTCGAGCCCTTCAAAGAGATCTGTTAAATGTGCATGTAAAGTGTTTAATGGAAGAAAGGAGCAGGAAAAGGCTTCCCGTGACAAGCAGAAATACCAGTTTGGAGCAACAGTCCTAAGACCAACTCCAAACAGCCCTAAAGGTTTCAAATATATACCCAAAAGAAGAATCCCCATACGGTCTTTAAATTTGTCATCTCTTAGTCTCTATTTCTTCTCAGCAGAGTTCCACTCAGCTGACAAATACTATCCTGGAATCAGCCTTGGCTCTACAACTACTCTGAAATCATTTTACCTCCCTAGCCTCAGTCAAACCAAAGGGCCATTTATCTAGTGATTGACAAACAGGGAGTCACTTTCCTCAGTGAAAAATGTTACTACATAAACAATTCTGATCATGTAAGAGAGCAGAATAAGGACCTATATAGTAGGTAGCATACCAAATCTGACCCTTAGGAGCTGACCCCAATACAGGACTTTAATTATGGTCTCTTGTGACCTTGTGGCTTATGACTCTGATCTCTATTTCCCTCATAGTAATTGGTTGCTTCCCATCTCTTTTTTGTTTTTGTTTTTTGATGATATAATTAACTATGAGATTTCCCATTACAAGTTGACCACTTGCTTTGAAGCAAAACTCTAGATTTCCTTTATCCCAGCATCTCCACTCAGATTAAAGTAGCTAGAGAAGCACCATTGGCAATAAATAATCACCAACTAAAGGCTGAAAGAGTTAGGTCACAAGCCTGTCCCAGAAGGAGGTGTGGCTAAAAATGTTTTAGGGTAATGGCTTCATTCACACTTGAGCCAGGGAAAAGAAATGTACATTGTTTTTGAGAAATCCTTAAAGGCTGGTTGAATGCTGCTAACCCCAAATGTCAGCTCCTCCTCTGTCTGACAGAATCCCTACACTAACCACATGGCTGTTCCAGCATCTGAAAGACACATACCACACCTCCTCGGCACACACACATGCATACATACCTCATTATTAACTACTAAAAATACCAATAATCTCTTTATCTGGGTGTGATTCTCCACTGCCCAAGGTAGCCAGCTGTTTTGTTTTGCTTTGCTTTGTTTGTTTTGTTTGTTTCCACTAAACCATTCTCTCCACTGAGTGGCTGTGTTCAGTAGTTATATTTACAGTGTTTCTAAAACTAATTCAATCATAAAAATAAGAATTTCACAAATTGCAAATAAAGAGCTCTGAGAATTTCATGGTTCTCAGAAATGTGGAATATATCCATTGGTTTCTAGAGTTTCTAGACCAATAAGGAGTTAAGAAGTCAGCCTGTCAAAACAAGGACCTCAGGAAACTATGTCAAGAAAGAAAAGGAAGACTCTTGTATACAAAGACATAAGCTTGTTTGTGATTGGTTTGTATGACATCATTTGGTTTTCTTTGTTTCTCAAGTCATCTGGTAAGGTTGTGGTGCTGATGCTGTCAGAGTCTTGAAGAAAAGGTGAGGGACCAGCATTATGATCATGGTGGTTGCCCTATACACAGGGACCACAACAGGGAGCTCTCCAGATATGGATGGGGGAAGGAGGAATGACAGTTGTGACAATGGAGAGGGTGCAAATATGCCATAGGCCCTTCAGCAGCCTCTGTGATGAGGCTTGGATATGAAGGGGAATTTCTAACAGAAGGAAGATGTTTCTGAGTATCAGATTTACTGAGTGGCTACCTCAGGAGTTCTGTGGTTCATGACCCCTTGGGGTGGGGGTTGTCCAGCAACCCTTTCTCAGGGATCACATGTCAGATATGATACATATCAAATGGTTACATTACAATTCATAACAGTAGCAAGATCGTAGTTATGAAGTAGTAAAAAATAATAATTTGATGGTTGAGGTGTTAAGACAACATGAGGAACTGTATGAAAAGCTCACCACATTAGGGAGGTTGAGAACTGCTAGGCTTAATGAACCAAGCGCTTGTTATTTGGGTGATGAAATGGCAGGACTATTAATGTCTTTATCTCCCAAATCTTAAGGAATAGAAGGTCATATCTGACTTTCTCCAAACCATTCTAACCATTAATAGGCATCTTGCCTTGGAAGTCAAGTTTGACTATGGGTTGATTGAACCACAAGAACAGTGAGCAATATTACAGTCCCCAAAAGTTTTATTTTTAATTGATACACATGCAAATGCATGGTAGAGGATATTACTAAAACTAAAGATTAGAACAGTAAATACAAGCATAAGGATTTTTGTGACTTTGTATTTGTAAGGCTCAACAAATCAAATAGTAAGCAGTTACTTTACAAGAGACATGGTTTCATCAATTACTTTTGACATCTGAAAATAGCCCCCAAATCCATCTGGCTCTCTTACTTGCTGAGTAGGTGCTGTAGATCTGAACCAAACTTGAACCTAGGCCTTGTCTAGACTTCAATAAGAACAACTTAAATCTGTGTCCCAAAATGAGACTGGACTTTAAGGTGCTATTTTAATGACTTAAAAACCTCATTTTTTCCCTTAAATAAATCACTTTTACACCAATTATCTTGAACTACTGGTAGGCTTTTCCTCATTGTCAGGTTAGATTCATTTGTCCCTTAATGAACACAATTCTGTATGGATTGAACAAACACAGTAAGTCAAATACTGTCTGATTCTGTTTTATTTTGTTTTGTTTGAGACATAGTCTCACATATTACATGCTATCACGCTCACTAGGTTGACCCTTAAAACCTTGAATGTAGTACACCTCTCTGCTCCTGAGTTTAGATTAAAGGTGTGTACTCTGTACCTGGAATAGAATTTAGGACTTTGGCCGTGTAAGGTGAGTGCTCTCTCACTAGAGCCACATCTTCAGCGTCAATCAAATTCTTCATCACCAACTCAGCTATGATGACACAGACTGTTGAAGGGACTGCCCTGAGACAACCTGAAACAAGTGTTTCTTTCTTCTCTGATTACATTTGTTAAATACTGGTGTCATCACCAGTATTAAGCTCGGACACTCTACTGAATTATACTACGACACAGAATATATCACTGTATGTTATTCCTCAACTGCTGCCGCTATTAAGAATTCTAATTTACACCAAAGCCATCGTTAGAGCTTCAGATTTCACAGTCTCTCTTCAGCCATACAGTGAGGTCCATCTCCGGGTTGTTTCTGTGACTCTCCTGAAGCTGCTACTGCTTTGCCTATTGACTGAGCCAGGCTTTGCTGGTGGCATAAGCACTTTGTTGCAGTCGATGAAGCTGATAAATGAAGTGCCCTTATGTAAGCAGGAACTATTAATAAAACTGTTTTTAATGGGGGTCTGACAGCCATGCCAGCCCCTGTACTGACACATGGGAGAAAAGAAAGGACATATTCATCATTGCCCCTCATCAATCAAAACACAGGTCTCACTTCATGGACAAACACGAAAGCAACATTTCTAGGTTTCCTATCCCAGTCAGAACGTTGGCTCTTTCAAACATATGCAATGGGTCACTTAAAAATTAAAGGAGATGTACATACCTGTGCATGCATGAGGTAACAAGAACCTAGTGATGGAACTGTCAGCAGTTCTTTCCAGCAGAGGAAAAAAGAAATACAGGATTTACACAGTGCAAAAATTACTTGGAGATTTGGTTGTCCCAACTGTTATTTAAATGATAAATTGAATTACATGGTGCACATAGTTTTTTAATGTGCCTTGGATTATAGATCAGCACTAAAAGATAAATTCTTAATTTAATAATGTGCTGTGAGATTTTTCTTCATGAGCCTTGTGTGTTTCCTTCAAAAATACTTAGTCAAAAAGTTCATAAAAATAGTCTCCCATATTATCCCTAAACAACTGTTAAATTAAGATGAATAATATAATCTGTTATGCTTTAAAAAAATCCTTTACCTTTCTTATGCTTTCCTTTGGCACATTCTTTTCTCCTTTTAGTGAAATAGATTATTTTCTCAGACAATATATCCCTTTAACCATCCCCCTCCTCTACATTTTCCAGTTTCTCCTCCCTTCCCAAACAGATCCACTCCCTTTCTAACTTGCCTTAAAAGAGAACAGGCTTTTAAGAAATAACAACAAACATAACAAAATAAATATAATAAAATAAAACAAAAACCATTACATTAAATTTGGACATGACAACCCAACAGAAGGAAAAGAGGCCAAGAGAAGGGACGGACAAAAATCAGAAACCTACTCATACTGATACTCAGGAGTTCCGAGGAGATGAGGGAGGGAGGGTGGTATTGGGAGGGATTGAGGGAGTGGGATACAGCTGGGATATAGAGTTAATAAAATGTAACTAAAAATAAAAATAAAAAATAATAATTAAAAAAATAAAGAATAAAAATAGGGTAAATAAAAAAAAAAACAAACATTAATTGAAAACCTCCTTTATACCCAGAGGACCTGCTGACTCTTGAAGACCCTGTGCTTGTTGTTTCAGTTTCTGTGAGTTCATATGAGATCTGATCAGTTGATTTAGAGGTCCTTGCTCTCCTGGTATCATCCATCCACTATGGCTCTTATACTTTTTCTGCCTCATTTTCCATAGGGTTCTGTGAGCCTTTACGGGAAGGGTTTGATGGAGCTGTCCCATTTGGAGATGAGTGTTCTAAATTCTTCTGCTCTCAGAGTAATGCATGTCTTTGGGCTCTGTATTTTTCCCCTGTGCTCCAAGAGAAAGCTTCTCTAACGATGGCTGAATTAAGTGCTGATTTATGAGTATAGCAGAATATCATTAGGAGTATCTATCTATTTATCTATCTATCTATCATCTATCTATGATTTTAATATGAGACCTCTGTGCTATGTAGTCTCTAATTTTTTGTAATCCAAGCAGTGTCAGGTAGGGGTTCCATCCATGGATTGGCCTTTCTGTCAAATCAAACATTGGTTGGTTATTTCCACAAGCTTTGTGCCACCATTGCCTGAGCATATCTTGGAAGCTTAACAGCATAGTAGATCAAAGGGTTTGTAACTTGTTCACTGTATTTATTTCTCTTTTTGTAGCCTACAGAGTACCTTTCTGTACCAAAGACAGTAGAACATAGGGGTGACAGTTGCTTGCAGACACAATTAGATCACTTTATGTGCAAAGAGTACTGTGGAAGTTCTCTTCAGCAATGGGGTCTTGATGTCAGTTTGTTAACTACAACCCATTGTCTTGCCAACAGGCTGAATTGTTAGGGATTTTTCCTGGAAACTTGTGGCCAAAAATTCAATTGGATGTAACCTAGTCTATGTACCAGAAGCTTTGTTTGGTGATAAGAGATGGCCAGATGGAACGCTGTCTCCCTCAGTATTTGGGGACCCATTAGGATTGCCTTTTACATTACATAGAGTTGCCACTGCACTAGGTCTCCATACCACAACACAAATAACCCAGTTCCAGCTGTCCTCCCTAATTTACCTGTCCCTCCCCAGATAATCCTCCTGTCTCCACCAACCTTTAGTTCACTCATAAAATTTATTCTATTTGTCTCTCCCACGGAAATTTATCTATCCATGGCCCAAGTCCCTTCTTCCATACCCAGCCTCTCTGAGTCTATGGAATGTAGCTTGGCTATCATTGACTTAACAGCTAATATCCACATATAAGCATATACACACCGTATTTATCTTTCTGTGTCGGGCTTACCCCATTCAGCTTTTTTTTTTCTAGTTCTATACATTTGTCTGCAAATATCAGGTTGTAATTTTTTTTTTGACAGTTGAGTAACACTCCATTGAATGAGTGTGTTACATTTTCTTTATCCATTCTTTGGTTGAAGCATTTTGAGGGTGTTTCTAATTTCTAGCTATTATGGATAAAGAAGCAGTATTCATGGTTGAGCAAGTGTTCTTGTTGCAGGATGGAGCATACTTGGGTCTGTTCACAAGATTGGTAAAGCTGGATCTTGATGTACATCAATTCCCATCTTTCTGAGCAACTGCCACACTGATTTCAACAGTAGCTGTATATGTTTGCACTCGCAGCATTACGCCTTTTCCACATTCTTTTTAGCATGAGCTGTCACATGTTGTATTGATCTCAGCCATTCGGAGAGCTGTTAGATGGAATCTCAAAGTAGTGTTTCCTTGTATTTCCTTTATAAAGATATTCAACATTTCTTTAACTGTTTCTCATCTTCTTTTGAGAATTATCTGCTTAGATATGTACTCCATTTTTAATTGAATTATTTGATTTTTTTATATTTAGTTTCTTTATATCTAGACTTCTTTTTAATATTTTTCATATTTGTCCTCTATTGGAAGTGGTGTTGATAAAAAAAAAATTCCTATATTTATGGTTGTGAAACTAGCCTTTAATGGCTGAGCCATCAAGAAGGGGGAGTTAGTATGATGTGGAGAGAATAGAAGCTCCACAAGGACCAACTATATCTGGGCACAGGGGTCTTTTCTGAGACTGGTACTCCAACCAAGGACCATGTGTGGATATAACTAAGAACCTCTGCTTGGACTTAGCCCCTGGTAGCTCAGTAACCAATTGGTTTCCCATAGTAAGGGGAAGAGGGACTATTTCTGACAGGAACTCAATTGCAGGCTCTTTGTCCTACCCACCCCCCAAGGAAGGAGCAGTCCTGCTAGGCCACAGAGGGGGCTTTGAAGCCAGTCCTGAAGGTACCTGATAAAACAAGGTCAGATAAAAGGGAAGGAGGTCCTTCCCAATCAGTGGACTTGGAAAGGGGCAGGGAGGAGATGAGGGAGGGAGAGTGGGATTGGGAGGGAATGAGGGAGTGAGATACAGCTGGGATACAGAGTTAATAAATGTAACTACTACTAATAATAATAATGAAAAAAATTCCTATTCTAAACTCTTTTGTCTGAATGATAGTGTCTTTGCTTTTTATAAGCATAGAGAAAGTCATAGTCTTTTCCATAAACAAATTGCCAGTAACTATAGTTTAGAGTGTGGATTAAGGAGATACAAGAATAAGAGGAAATCAGTAACATAGGGCTGGCACTTTCCTCTTCTTAATCCTTTTTGAGTGTGTAGTTGTGGAAAATAGTGCTCCATTCAAAGTGGTTGTTGCTGTCTGTGAAGGCGAAGGCTGACACTTGTTGCTGCTAAAAAATGTTTAAATATATCTTCTTACAAGTTCCCCACTCTTTCTAGGTGTAGGTGAAGGATCTCAGCTGCAAAAATTATTATTATAAGTCTTGATTTTGCATTTGTTGTGGCGGATGTATCAAACTGAATTAAAGGAAAATCGAATCATCAAAATGGGTAAGGAAATTTGTAGAAGTTTGAAAAAGGGCAAGGCTGGATACAGAGAAATTATCAATTTTTATGGCTTTTGATAGTTTGACTGAGATTTATTTTAATGCTCAATCATTTAATTCTGGTGATAACAAACATTATATATAGAGAAAAACTCAAGTAGTTCCACCTATATTTTCTACATAGAGCTGCTTATTATATATACTGAAATTCCTTCTATGAATCTAAATACTCATCTGCAGGATATAGTTGATGATGGCAATATGTAAACACTGTTTTATAAAAAAGCTCAAAAATAGATGCCTGTAGTTTCGACTTAATAAAACATTTTTACACATTAACTATAATTAAAGATGCTAAGACATTTCCAAGGGATAATTTGCAAAATTCTTTGAAAATTTGTCCACAAATATGCAGTGCTAACCATGGGTGGAAGTTTCATTTCTAACGTTAAACCTAGAAGTTAAAGGGGTTAATCAATTTAATGACATTCAAATACCCTACTGACAAACCATGCTGACAGTTTTATTGACCTGTGATTGTGCAGGGCATGTCTACCATAGAGAACTGAGAGAGTGGGGAAAATCCATGGGCAGCTGACCTTTCTGGTCTTCTTGCAGGTATGTCCTGTGTTTGATACTGTGTATCACATACTCTAAGTTGCAGCAAACCTTCTGAAGGAGAAAGAGGATAGGCATTTGAAGTCTGGGCTCTACAAAACTGTTGAGTGAACACTGTCACTGAGGTAGACCATAAAGCATTGCCATTATTTGTACAGTTGAGAAAAGTATAATAAACTCAGAAATAACAATTTATTATTTGTATATTTTTGAAAACACATCCATAGCCATTTATCCTCTTGAAAATTAATTAATTATAGAAAAAATACTAGATGTTATCATAGTATTAGAGATCTTTATTTTGTTTTTCATTAGGAGTGTTTTATGTACCTGTATATGTACCTGTGCAAGGGAATGTAGGTGTCATGGAGGCCTTCAGAGATTGTTGGATGCCCTGGACCTGGAGGTATATCTGTTTGTGACCCAGAAATGGGTACTGGGAACAGAATTCAGGTTCTCTGCAAGAATATTACCCACTCTTCACTGCTCACCCATCCCTCTAGCTGGAAATTAGTGTTGATATGGAAAGTAAGGAAACAGGCTGGTTCAAAGTCAAGAAGTGATTTGCAAACATTGCGCTAATAAAACATTTGACTGGCACAGTAGGTCAACATTTACATAGTATGCAATATTTACAGGACTGAGGTGACAAACCTGGCATCTCGTTAAAAGCATCAACAGATGTCTGGCGTGTGTGTGTGTTTGTCTCTTGTGTTTTATAAATTTTAATTCAGCGTTTCTCTGCCCTATACTCAAGTCTGCACATTCTGAACTAGGGCTCAGTCTATATTACTTATTGACAGTTTCTACAGGTTCTGGCATGGGTGTGTGCTTGACAGAAACTCCAAAGGGATTATGCAAGTTTATTGAAAGGAGTACTAGATATCTCTAGATATCTGTACAAATGTGGTGTTGTAAGCACCAATGTGTAATTGACTTCATCATAGAGCTGTGGGATTAGGTGTTGCTTTTCATGTGCAATGAAATTATATTAACTACACATTTTTCAACACATATATCTGTTAACAAATACATTTTTACATTTTCAAACTTGTCAAAGGAAGGGCATTTCTTCTTTCTTTGTTTTGTGTTATCCACACTTCATTTCATCATGTCATGTAAATGTAATTATAGGGGGGGGGAAGATGCTATATTGAGAAAGAGATCATATCTGACACCAGGCTAGCCTCTTCCATAAGCTTCATAGCTAATCCCCAGTGGTTTTCGACTAACATTTTCTGTTATCTTCAACTCTTTAAAGCAGTATCTTCCTTGACTTTCCAGCAAGCATCCTCCATTACAATTTCAGAATGTTCCAAATTCTTGAAATCCACAAGATTCCAACCATCTGTCTTTGCACATGTTCTTCTATGTGACAACTCCCTGTTAAATATCACTTTGCACCTTAATACTTCAGTCTTGAAAGTTGGGGGGTGACTCAGTAGAAGAATCTAATTATCACATTCCTTCTACTGTCTGCAAACTGTTTCAGAGAAGGGCTGTGTCTTATCCATTTCTATTTCATTACCTGGTGTAGTTTCTCACATACAGCATACTTTGCTAAATAAGTGACAAAAGAGTTTTAAATGTACTTTAAATAAAAATCAATTACAGCATGCCCTATCAAGTGCAATATAAATCGCATGTCTTCAATTTCATGTGTGTATAAGGGTGCATGTTTGTGCATGTGGGAGCACTTTGTATATGAACATGTGTAGAAACCAAGGGACAACCACAACCTTCTGTGCTGTTTAAAGATGCTGTGTCTTTGTTTTCTTTTGAGACAAACGCTCTACTGTCCTGTCAATAAACCAGCAGGCTAAGCTGGCTAGTCAAAGAGCCATAGGAATCAATCTACCTGTATGTGCTTTTCCAAGATTGGGATTACAAATGTATGCCACCAGGCTTGTGTCTTCATTTTTGTTTGTTTGTTTATATGTGTTTTGCGATCAAACTCAAGTCTACCTGCTGGTAAGACAAGTGCTTTACTGACTGGCCTAATCCCCCTTCCTTGTGCGTGCAATTATTGATGAATAAATTAACATATGATAATAAAATTTATCAAATTTTATCAAATTTATCAAAGTTATCAAATCAATATTAAGACAATTGAGAAATATGTAATTTAAATTTAAATTCATCTGAAAGTAAGTTTGCACATTGTTGTGTACTTAAAATTGGCATGAAATAAAGCCTGGCAGCTTTAATATAAGGATGTTCAGAGCATTATAGAAACAAGGTCTCAATGTGTATGGTTGCATACATGGGGACTGGCAAAAAAAAAATAAGATAATTAAATGGCTTCACATGACAAGTTGCTTCTGACAAAATAGTGATATAGAATTATATTGTCGTTAATGAAAGTACTGCTCTATCTCACACCCTTTGCATGAAAAGGAGCAACTGGTACTATGCACTTTGTGCACCCAAGTTCTTCATGCTTGCATGGTCAAGGGCAGCAACATTTGTGTGTTGGCAGCCTAGCCACGACTGTTTTTAATTATGCTAATTTTCTTTTCCCACTAATCTTTCACAGTATAACACTAAAATCGAAGTAAGGAGAGAAGGGCTGTTTCTTCAAGTGAAGTCAACGAGTATTTATTCAGCTCACTTTATTCGTTAAGAGTACTCAACTGACTATAGCACTTTGTCTGCATATTAGTCAAGGAGCCTCTGACAGCTGTTCCCCAAGGACAAGGAAAATTTGATCTAGAAATAGAATTTGAAAGCATTTGACACTCATTGATGCTCTAGGTGATTTCTCTCAGGAAAGATCCACAATCCTAGGATTCCATTATTCTTTGCTGGGCAATTTGTATCATTATTATTCAACATTTGCTTTGATTAGAAACAAAGTATTCCATACTGTTAAAATCACTAAAAGCAACATCCAGCCTATTAGAGAATGTAGCTTAGAGCGTTCTGTTCTCTGCTGTTTTGACAAGGTGGCTGACAGCTAATCCTGCTCTCCTGATGCCTGTGCTTCTGTCTTGCTGTTCCCTAATAAGGTCAGGATTCCAAACGGTGTCTCCATGTTGAAGGGGACCCATCAGAATTGATTGCTCTGGGTGACTGGTAAGGCAGAGACAGCCTTGAAGGTGTCCATGACATGTTTGTCAGAGTTTGACAGAAGCATGGTTTTCAATAAACTCTTAGCTCCTGTCTAGTGGTTTGTGTGTTTTCTTAACACTCTGGTGGAAACAATGAGTTTTTCTTGCCAAATACCACTACTTGACAGTGATTTTTACAAACTGTTGTTTTGAAATTTTTCAAATAATAATTAGTAAAATGCTCTCTCTTTCTTTCTCTCTCTTTCTCTCTCTCTGTGTAAATAGATGCATGCAGGCATATTTACATAGCTGGACAGTATGGAAGAAAATGTGCAAATGTTGTAACCAGAGGTCAAATAAGGCCTTCTCCAGGTCTAGAATTTAGCTCCTTTGAGACAGTCTCTCCTTATCCTGGTACCTGACAAGCAAGCTAGCTTGGCATCCATGGAGCTCTTTGGTCTCTCTCATCTCTCCCTCTCATCATCACTAATTTTCAAGAGTGCATCACCATATAAATTATTGGTGCCTTCTGGAGATCACACTTGGGTCCTCATAGTTCAAAATAAACACACCACCAACCTAGGTGACTGCGGTCCCAATAAAAGAACCCTGAAATGTTATCGGGCCTCTTCATTTTGCTCTGGTAGAAAGGCAAGGTGGTGAGAAAAAATAGATTTAACCCAAGACATAGCTATGACTGGACGTTGAGTTTTTTGAAATAAATCACTCTATATTTTTATTAATTTATTTTTTACCCAGGAGCTAATTCTCAGCCCTGTAATCCAGAAATGAATACAGCACCACATATTATAATCCATTGCATGTTACCTTCTGGTCCTTATCACCATTTTATTTAAGTACTTGTTTATGCATTTTTTTTCATCCTTGCAAGAAAACATATTTGAGGAGAGAACTTTTACTCTGATCACCACTAGAATCCTCATAGCTACAGGGCATCAGTTTATTTTCACAGCAGGAGAAGGGAAACAAAGCAAAACACTGTTACTTAAATACAGCTTTCCACTGGGCCCCTCTACCTGATGGAGCCACCCGTCTGGATTCAGTCAGTCTATCGGGCTCTTGCTTTGATCTTCTGTCTACTCTCCCTAATTAGTCTTCTGTCTTCTTTGCAGCCTTCCTCTTACCAACTGCTCCTCATCACAAATGGTGCACAGTGACTCAGATCTGCATCGGTATTTTCACTTGTGTTCCTTATGTGGAATGATCTATAGTAGCTGTAATGTTAGTTTACTAAGTATAGAGCAACTAAATTTTAAAAAATAACACATAGCAGGTAGACATAAAACATTTTCAAAATCAGGCAGTCAGATCACATTGAGAAAGCAGTCCAAATAGGGGCAATGTCATTAAGTTGGATGGTTACAACATTGGCATATAAAAGTAGGAAGCTGGTATGAGGCTGAAGTTCCATATTGAAACTCTCCACAGAAGGATGAGCTTCTGATTTCTTGTCCCCACTGGAAACATTTTTATGCCATAAATGAAAAAATAAATAGTAATATCTACTGTAAACTTTTTTCCCAGCTGATTCAACAGCCTCAGTTGTTTACTATTTTCCTTCATCCTTAGTACAAGGCTAGGGTTCAAGCCCAGCCCAGCACAAGGAGTCTCTGGGGATGTTTAAAGTAAACATGTTTTCTTATTCTCAAAATCTTCTCTCAACTAGCACAGACAGCAAGAGACAATTCACCAATACGTTGCACATTGCAACTAGCATGATGAATCCATACTACATTAAAGATGGGTAAATTACTATCCTCACACTCAACAGTGCTGTAGCTGAGGCCTAACTATCAACTTGTTCTTTTCTCCAAAGGCGTTAACGTGCTGCAATGGTGGGGAGGGTCTCCATGGGCCTGCAGGTCTGTATTCACAATCTGCTTGTGCCGGGAATTCAGTTCTGTCAAACAAAGTCAGACCTGTCGTACCTCTTGTACCTCCTGTGCTGCCTTGATATGAATGGTGTACATCAAGGGCTTGGTGTACGGGATCGCTTACACAAGACCTCTTTTATCTTCAGTACAAGAAACAAACGAACAAAAGAATGAAAGAACGACTCCACAGCCCACTCTTCGCTTAGGATCTCCCCTTCACATTTCATTCAGCAGTTTCTGAGTTTTCATTACCAGAGGGAGCCTTTCCACAATTAGTGCACCTCACCTGTCAGCAATTCTTCCCTAAGGTTCACTCTTTCACTGCTTAACATAAAAGGTCTCTCATGCTCATCTCACTCGAAAGCTGCTTCTCTATTGTCAGCATTGTCAGAAGCTCTAAAACTCTTTTTCTCTTTAAGTCTTTTTGTACCAGCTCAAGTTCATGATGCTGTGGAGAAAGGCATCCACAGCATCATGTTTTATTCTGTCTTCATCTTCATTATTACGATTTTTCTCCTTCCTAGAAGGCCACAGTTTGCCCTCTATTTGCAGTCTCTCTCAGATGTGGCTGGCTCAGCTAATCTCACAATGTGCACCTTGTCTGGGGCCGATAGCATAGGCAATCGGTTGTTTGCCTTCTGCAGCCCGAGCTGAGTGTGATCACATGATTATCCCATGCTGTTGATGACTGATTTCCGCATTCCCCATCCAGGTCTTCTGCACACTGAGGAGCAATGTGGCGTGAACACAAGCAAAAACATGCTGTGTGAAACCAGGAGCTTACGCCAGTCCTGAGGAGACAGAGTCATTGGGAACCTTTCCAACCTTTCCTCACTCACATGCGTTGTTTCAGAAAGCATCTTGAGTTCACTGCAACACTACCCTGACTGTGTCTGCTGTTGGCAAAACAACCCCAAAACAACCAAAAGGTCAAAAGAATCAAAAAAGGGAGTCAAATTGTTATTGCTTAGACCAAATGCCTAACATCAATTGCTTAAGAGAAGAAAGATTATTTTGTATTTGGTTTTCAGTTTCCGAGGCATCAGTTCCTGTCTGGCTTGTCTAGGCATGCTCTCATGCTGGAAATATGTGAGGAAGCAGCCTCGCTCTTCTCATTAACAAGCTGGAAGCAACCACGGACACCCAGGGAAAAGTACATCTCTCTAGGGCATGCCTGGAGTGAACCACTTCCTACAAGACCCCAACTCTGTGGTTGCACTGGGTTCCAATTATCCATTTAAAGTCAGTATTTACTAGTAGATTTCTACATTAGAGCCTCCATCATCCAACCGTTTTACAAAATCCTCTTCTATGAACTTCCTTCACTGGGAACCTAAGCTTTTAATACATGGCTCTTTGGGGAGGAAGGATACTTTATACACCCTTCCTCAATATGCCGATGATCTCAAAAGCACATCCTGATTCTGAACTGTCCTCTCTTTCACTCTTATCATCCTCACTCCTTCACTTTAGTGTCCTGAGGCATTTGTCCAGTGATCTGTCTTCTCTTGTTTTCTCAAGGTATCCAGCAGGGCGAAGGCAAAGCAGAAAAGCAGAAGAATGGGCTTGTTCCTTTATTTACTCTTGTCTAAAAACTGTTACTTGAATGGCTGAATGTATTTCTCTCTCTCTCTCTCTCTCTCTCTCTCTCTCTCTTTCTCTCTTTCTCTCTCTCTCTATATATATACATATATATACATATGTATATAAATATATATACACACACTCACATACATAAATTCTTTTAAAGATTTTTAAATTGATTAATTAACAATCTGTCTACATGTTAATTTTCACTTTTGGTAAAAATAAACTTTGCTTGAATATTTCTGTTTATTGCTTTTCAAATAACACCATTCTGTTTACTGTAACTTAAATAGCTAGAATTTACTGATCACTATGTATGTCAGACACCGGGATGAGTGTCTTTTAAGAGTTTCTTTTAAGGCTACTACCATCAATAGGGATGAGCAGAATAATAGCTAGGATATTGATAGACTAATGGTGTAAAATTTAAAGCCGATACTCCTCAACCTGCTGCCTGTACATAGTTGCTCAGTCTATAACTTTTTCTTTAGTGACTGTTAACAGTAAGATAAAAACAGTTATGTTTTCTTGTGGATAAAATAAGTAAACCTGTAAAAAGTATATATACAACCCTTTCCATCAAAATACAAACATATTTTTTAACTTTTTATTGGTTCTCTAAATCCTACTCATCTCCCTTCCCCTCATACCTACCCTCCATTTTTGCAATAGAGAAGAAAAATAATCTCATTGTGGAATCTGTAGTGTGTCCCATAGTACACCACTTTGTCCATTCTTCTTCGTTTGCAAATGTTCATTGCAGTGAACTGTTGGACTGATTTGAGGCCTCTGGTTTCTGCTACTCGATCAATACTGGAACCTCACTGGGATTCCCACCAGAAATAGATAGCAAAAGGCAAGAAGTGGGCTATTCATATCTCTATTTCCTATGTTTCTGCACAGCAGACAAGTGGAAGAGCAGTCCTCCCACACTCACACCAACAGGACCGGCTCACCCTCACCCCTGCTCCCAGTGTCAGCTCTACTATGCAATGCAGGCAAGGTACAGGGCCCACTCTCCCAACTACTGCAGCTGAGTAGGGGTGAGGTCAGCTCTCCTGCTCTCATGTTCCCAGTTCCAGCTCTCCCATGTAATCCAGGCAAGGTATGGGAAGAGTTTTGCACAACCCTCAGACATCAACATGTCCCCAGGTGGCAGCTCAGACCAGGGACATCCACCTAGCCTTTGGTGATGACAGAACTCTGCTGCTGCAGGGTCACAGACCCAGAAGTAACCCCCAGTGGTATCACGGTCCAGGATCTCATCATCGTCAAATCACTGGCTACTCACATCAGGCTGTTCCTCCCTACCTTCAACCCTCCAGTTCTGCCTCCCCTCATTGTGTCTACATTTTTTCTGTTTTTCCTTCTCTTCCATTTCCCAACCATTTGGTCTTGGTGGTGTCTACAGTCTCTGAGTATCTGGGGCCTTCTCAGGAATACTGTGCCCTGCTCATGCATTATGGCACTAAGCAGGGGTCATCTCAGGCACGGTCTGCACCCGCCAGGCCTGCGTGGCTCCTCATTGGTGGTTTTCAGGTTAGCTCCTTGTCCAGTCCACCTGGCTATGGCCTCTTTTTTGTCTCAGGTTTGATGATCCTCACCCTGCTTGACTGAGAGGCCCTTTATGAGGGTCACCTGAGTCGGGCTCACCTCTCCTGGGGCTCTCAGTCCCAGACAGGGTTTTCCTAGTTGCCAGCTTGCTCCCAGCCCCGGGAACCCATCCAAGCCCTGCCTGGCACTAGAGTGGTGGTCATTTCAGGCTGGATCTGTGTCCAGACCCTCTAGCACCAGACTGGTGGGTGTCTCAGGCTCTGTTTTTGTTTTTGTTTTGTTTTATTTTGTTTTCAGTGAATATTAGCCTACTAATCATTCAGATGTTCAGAGTTCAGAAGACTGAGTGTAGCTATAACCTCGCTCCTCTCTGACACCCACTGACTCACGTGATACCGCAGCCATACTTGCAATGCCTCTGGGGCAGGTAAATACATATTGTTAAAAAATTATTCAGACATCAGACAATATTGATAAGTATCTGCGCAGCTTGTTGGCAATGGCGATTAAGGAGAGTAGTCCTTAGATTATACCACTTTTGAATGGTAAATAAAAATTCAAACTGTCTGAGCAGAGCTTAGGGTCATAAGCATTCTATTTGGATTACATTTTTCCTACTTACTGAGGCTCTCTGTAAGTAGGAAAGGGCTGTGTTAGCTGGGTATTACATTTTAGTCTTTTTCCTACTTGAAGATAGACATGATTCTGAGAGATCCCCAGCCCCTTAAAAAGTGTCTGGTCATAGGGTATTAGATTGGAAACAATGATACAAGAAGATAAACAAGGACTGAAGAATTCAGTTCATAGCACCGACATTGAGCGACTCACATCTGCCTGCCGCTCAATCTCCTGGGTGTCTGACACCCTTGCCTCCCCTGTACCCACATGCATTACACATAGATACACATAAATAAAAATACAAGTGTGTTAAAAGAAGAAAGTCAAACATAAAAAGGTAGTTTTTTGCCAAAAGTGATACAGTGGAAGAAATGCCAGGAGAGTTCTTACTACGTACAAGATATACTGAGGGAGTGTCAGTCAGTTTCACATCTGCCAATACTGTCCAGCAAATGGGAATAGTATGTGACAATGATAACCTTTTATCTGAATGGTAAACAGGGACACGTTTAGACTCACATAAAGGAAAAATCCCTCTGGATTTGATATTTCTCATCATAAATCAGGGCTCCCAGTGGAAAAATGTCCTATTATATTTAGAAGAGAATTCAAAGGGAGGGGGGAATCCATAGCTGCACATTTGCCCAATTTTTCCTTGCATCCAAGAGCTAAATATGAAATGTCGATTTTTTTTTTCATTTTAAAAATAAAACCATTAGAAATACTTTTGTCATTTACCACTTTGTTAAAATAGTTTTAGGTATCAAGTTCCTTTAAAGCTGTAGTGTGTTCGTATTTCTATACAGATGGCCTTATTCTTTCCACGATTATGCTGCTATTTGTGTTAGAAATGCATTTGGTTGAGTTTACAATTAGAATTATTACACTTTCATAAATTTCAGAACAGGTTCCCACTGAGAATCTTGACACTTGTGTTGACTCCCATGGGGAGAAGGGAAAACTCTCCACTGAGGCTCTCTGTAAGTAGGAAAGGGTTGTGTTAGCTGGGTATGCGGTCATAAAGCACGGCTCTGTAAATTGCAGAGGACTTTTTGGTGGCACATGCTTCTGCAAGGGCAGCACTTGTAGAGGACTACCCACATTCAAAGTTTAGACTATCTTGCTGACTCTGTGCTTACATTTATAAAACAAGCGTTTGATATATGGTCAATGTTTATTTCCCATTACTATTCTCATGGAGTGAGAACATATTAGAACTGAGGCAATAGACATGCAGTAATTTTCCTCCCTCAAAGTTGTGTGAATCATATATTTTCAAGAACAGGGCCCATCTATTTAAGAGAAAAATCCAATAAACAGAATTATCCCAGCATCGCCTGTTGTTGCTGAGGCTCAGTATTAGTGTCTTCTCCAAATCCCGATGAATTCACTGGAGGTCAGAAGCTGAGTGTCCCAGGTAATACTCCAGCAAATACTCCAGAGCTTCTTACCTTCTGGGTCCACATGGTATATATTACAGCTTTTCAATTCTAGGCAGTTTCATTAGCTGAAAATAGAATTGTGTTTTTAAAATAATCAGATATATGCAATGCAAATTTTTGTATTGCTCAAATAGAAATAGCTCAAGGAAGTGGGATTCTTAACAAAGGAAGTCCAACTTTAGAATATTCTAAGGCATCTTTCATTGAGATCATTTTCTATTTTGCTCTGTAGATGTCATCCATAAGTATGCTGTTGACAATTTCATTACTGATAAATTTCCTTCATCTATTAAATCTGTGAGACAATGCACAATGGTTTGTTTGTGATTTATTAACTCTGGACATTTTGATATATATGTGAAGATCTATGAAATTTTGCGTAAATGTGAGACATTGTTACATTTGGTTTTAATGATTCTCCCAATCAGAGTAAGTGAAAAAATTCATTACTAACTTTGACTGTGAGTGACCCATGCTTACATGGAACAAAGACTAATATGGTTAACAAGCATTTCCATTTGAGACTTGTTTCTATGGATATGGTGTCCATTTATCCTGCCTTGTTGTCATTATTCTTAAACAAACTCCACTCTTCTCATTACCCAGTGTAGACTCACAGTATTGTAAAATGGGTTTCTGTGAGCTTTTGACTCTCCTACATTCCAGTTATGTTTCCCAGATCTGCAGCCCTAAGTGGATGCTCCCAGGCCATTCTGGGAAGCCTAAATTGTGTCAGGTTCTGAGCCCTTGTCCTCCGTTCTGCAAACTCAGCTTTTCAGCTACACATTGAACTCCTGTTTCTTCTTAAAAATATTCCTCCTGAATATTCTCATCCATTCTCTACAAGCTACTTACTTTCTATAACTTTCCAATAATTTCTTTTCTCAATCATCTTTATTTTCTTCTTTTTAAGATTTTACTTGCAAATTGTATATTTATCTCTAGCATTGACCAAGTCATAAATACAATTTGATTTTTGCTTTATCTTACCTTCCTAGACAAGTAAATAGAAATTTCTATTGCTTGTACTTTTTATTTTCTAAATTTCTTGTCAATTGAGGCTTCAAAGATTTTTTGAATAATTATTTTTAATTAATTAATTATAATTTATTCACTTTGTATCCACCTCCAGCTCGTTCCCTCTTCTCCTCCCAGCCCCATCAACCTTCTCACTTTTCCCCATTTGCCCTTTCCCTGGTCCACTGATAGGAACTAGGACTCCTCCCCTTCTATCTGACCCTAGCCTATCAGGTGTCATCAGGACTGGCTGCATCATTTTCCTCTGTGGCCTGGCAAGGCTGCATCTCTCTAGGGAGGTGATCAAAGAGCCAGCCACTGAGTTCATGTCAGAGACAGCCTCTGCCCCGTTTACAAGGGAAACCTCTTGGAGACTAAGCAGCCTATGGGCTTCCTCTGGGCAGGGGGTCTAGGTCTTCTCCATGCATGGTCCTTGGTTGGAATATCAGTCTCTGCAGTGCTCCCTGAGCCTAGAATTTTTGGCTCTGTTGGTCTCCTTGTGGAGTTCTTGTTCCTTCAATGTCTTTCTATCTCCCTCTTCTCCATAAGGTTTCCTGCATTCTGCCCAAAGTTTGGCTATGAGTCTCAGTATCTCCTTCAATACGCTGATGGGTAGAGTCTTCCAGAGGCCCCCTATGGAAGACTCCTGTCCTGTTCATTGTCTTCTCCTACTTCTGATATCCATCCTTCTTTGCCCTTCTCAGTGAGGTTTCAGCCTCTTCCCTAGGATCGCCCCTGTTGTTTAGCTTCTTTAGGACTATAGATTTTAGTGTGTTTGTACTATATTGCATGTTTAATATCCACTTATAAGTGAATATATGCCATGTGTGTCTTTCTGCTTCTGAGTAAACCCAGTCAGGATGATCTTTCCTAGTTCCCACCATTTGCCTGTGAATTACATGATTTCCTTGTTTTTAATTGCTGAGTGTATTCCATTGTGTAAATGTACTACAATTTCTGTATTCATTCTTCAGTTGAAGGACATCTAGATTCTGGCTATTATGAATAAAGTTGCTTTGAACATAGTTGAGCAAATGTCCTTGTTGTATGGTTTAGCATCTTTTGGATATATGCCCAGGAGTGGTATAGTTGGATCTTGAGGTAACATTATTCTGATTGCTGATGGGAACATAACCTTATACAACCACTTTGGAAATAAATCTGGTGCTTTCATGGATTTCTTAATGTAAGTATTGTTCAGTTGATTATTGCCTCAATGCTAATTCTGCAATATATTCTCTACAAAGCAGAGAATCTTTTTGAAAAATGCTTCAGTTTAAAATCGCCAGAGATCTCTGATTATGTAAATAATAACTTTAAAACACATATAATGGTGACCTCACATGAAATGAAATAACAACAACAACAAAAAAAAACCAAAAAGGTCCTAGCACTCAGCTTCTCAGTTCATTTACAAAAGGAAACAAATAATTCTTAAAACTTTTACAATGGCCTGTTTGTCAGCAAGCTGTCAGTGATACATGGTCACATTTTACACATTTTACCTGATATATTACATGATGTAACCACTAATTGTGTGTGTGTGTGTATATGTATGTGATCAATGGCACACAAGACCTAAGGTGTGGTATGGTTGCATTCTAATGCAATTTTATTTACAATAGCAAGCTCTTACCCTTTCCACAAGGATTGTTCATATAATGCCCCCACACAAGCCTGCACACACACACACACACACACACACACACACACACACACACACACACACAGTGCCAATAAAGGTTTTCCTTCATTGCCTTGCTCATTTCATCTGCTGGCTTGTTGATCCCTTAAATGCACCACCCTTCCTTGTACCTCAGGCCTTTGCAGTAGTTACTCTGCTGCTCTCTGGAATGTCAGCTGGGATTTACTTGCAGTTCCTTAGGTCCTCTTCTGTACACTAAGTTTGCTTGTGTCACCCTGATTTACATGGTACCCTCTCTTCTTTGCTGATATTCTGTTCCTCTTCTTGTATTTTCCTCAAAGCACACACATATTCAAGTCTCATTTGTCTGTTTCTATGCCTCCCTCTGTGCTGGATGAGCAGAAAGTTGTCTTTGTGGCTACTCTTCTATATCAGAGTAGCTTTTAGAATGGAATAAATTCTCAAAGCTACTCTTCTATATCAGAGTAGCTTTTAGAATGGAATAAATTCTCAATAACTATTTGTTCGTCTTCCCTTAAAAATTATGAAGTGTATGTTGAGGTCTTTGATCCACTTGGAATTTAGTTTTGTGCAGGGTGATAAATATGGATCTATTTTCATTTTTCTGCATGTAGAAAAATGGACCAGCACCATTTGTTGAAGATGCTGTCTTTTTTCCATTGAATAGTTTTGGCTTCTTTGTCAAAAATCAAGTATTCATAGGTGTGTGGGTTTATTTCTGGGCCTTCTATTTGGTTCCATTGACCCTCCTTTCTGTTTCTATGCCAATAGATTGCAGTTTTTATTACTATTTCTCTGTATTAGAGCTTGAGGTCGGGGATGAAGATACCTCCAGAGGATCTGTTGTTATACAGGATCATTTTGGAGATTCTGGGTTTTTTGTTTCTCCATATGAAACTGAGAATCTTTTTTTCAAGGTCTGTAAAGAACTGACTTGGAATTTTGATGGAAATTGCGGTGAATCTGTAGATTGCTTTTGGCAGGATGGCCATTTTCACAATGTTAATCCTACCAATCCATGAGCATGGGAGATCTTTCCATCTTCTGATATCTTCTTCAATTTCTTTCTCCAGGGACTATTTCTGACAGGAACTCAGTGGCAGGCTCTTTGACCTCCCCACCCCCCAATGGAGGAGAAGTTCTGCTAGCCACAGTGGGAGAATTTGCAGCCAGCCCTGAAGATACCTGATAAAACAGAGTCAGAGGAAAGTGGAGGAGGTCCTCTAGAATCAGTGGTCTTGGAAAGGGGCATGGAGAAGATGAGGGGGAGATTGGGAGGAAATGAGGGAGTGGGATACAGAGTTAATAAAATGTAAGTAATAATAAAAATTAAAAAAATAAAAATAAAAAAATTTGAAGTGTAAATTTAAAGAAACAAGAAGACTTCAGATGCTTGAAATACCCAAGACAAAAAGAACCCAAATGGAATCAAACAGATGCATTCAGTTTCAGGCAGCAGTATAAAAATTACACGTTAAAATAGAAGAAGTAAACTGGTCTAGGTGTCACATGGCTGTAATCCCAGCACTCGGGGAGGCAAAGGCAGGAAGATCACTGTGAGTTGGAGGTCAACCTGCTCTACAAAGCGAACCTAGGACAGTGAAGGCTACACAGAGAAAGCCTGTCTTGAACAATAAAATAAGTAGAAACATAATTGTGAATTGCATTTCACTCTGAAGTCAGCAGTATTTGAACCTGGTTGCTTGTGGTTGAACATCCTGCTCTGGAGTTTGCTTTTCCTTCAAACTTTTTGCACATGTCATGAGAGATCTCTCCCTTGTGGCATAGTACCAAGCCTAACACCAGCACTTCGGTTTTTCCTTCTCAGGCAAGGATCTTTAAGATTCAGCACATTCTCCAATCCCCAGGCCTATTGAAGTACATGTCTAAGGAAGGTTCCTATGAACTGCAACGAATTCTGCGTCATCATTTTTCTATGCATACATACTTACAATAAATAAATATCCCTAAGTTAGGACCGGCACAGGTTGACAACCACAATACTGACATATGATTCCCATGAAAACATAGCAATATGTATGTAATATATAAAACATAATAAATGTCCTGAGAGTGTTAAATGTATACTCTTTCTTGCTCTCTCCTCTTCTGTTCATCTGTCTAAAAATACTTAAAAAAATTATTTTGACTTGCTGAGGAAGTTAGACTTCACAGTGCCTGAATACTTAAATAAAGCTGGGGGAATGCACCAGCACTGGGATGTAGCTTTAGGCAGCAGTATGAGGGAACTTTAAATAGTACATTGTGTGGCTCTAGCAGCTGATCCAATCCTGTGTGATGCATGGTGAGTGAGTAAGTGATATTTACTGGGACATGCAACTTAAAGCCTGCACATTATTCTGTAATTTTCCACTTAATATGCATATGCTTTGACTGTGGATACCTGCAGGTAGCTGACCATTTGAAAAGAGGAGAACAGGAACCCTACTATTGAGAACTCAGATAACAATATTTTGGGCTTATATAATTTTATGATTTTAAAATTTTTAATTTGTCCTTATCTGTCAGCATTTAAAAATATAGGCTAGATGTAGCACAATTTCTGTATCCATTCCTCCACTGAGGGCATCTGGGCTGCTTCCAGCTTCTGGCTATTACAAATAAGGCTGCTACAAACATGGTCGAGCAAATGTACTTATTTTGTACTTGAGCCTCTTTTGGCTATATGCCTAGGAGTGGTATAGCTGGATTTTTTTTTTTAATTTTTATTTTTATCAGTTACATTTTATTAATTCTGTATCCCAGCCATGCCCAGAACCCTCATTCCCTCCCAGTCCCTCCCTCCCTCCCTCATCACCACTGTGCCCCTTTCCAAGTCCACTGATAGGGGGGGGACCTCCCCCCATTCATCTGATCCTGTTTTATCAGGTATCTTCATTGAGTTCCTGTTAGAAATAGTCCTTGTTCCCCTCACTTTGGGAAACCAATTGGTTACTGAGCTACCACAGGCTACATCTGAGTGGAGGTTCTAGGTTATATCCATACATGGTCCTTGGTTGAATGTCAGTTTCAGAAAAGACCCTGTGCCCAGATATATTTGGTCTTTGTGGAGCTCCTATCCTTTCCCCATCAGACTAACTCCCCTTCTTTCTTATGATTCCCTGTACTCTGATCTTGAGGAATCCCTATTCCTAGTTGTCTGAGGAAGAGCCAGATTGCTTTCCAGAGTGGTTGTACAAGTTTACATTCCCACAAGCAGTGGAGGAAGGTTCCCCTTTCTCCACAACCTCTCTAGCATGTGTTGTCACTTGAGTTTTTGATCTTAGCAATTCTGATGGGTGTAAGGTGAAATCTTAGGGTTGTTTTGATTTGCATTTCCCTTATGACTAAGGATGTTGAACATTTCTTTTAAGTGTTTCTCTGCCATTCTATATTCCTCTATTGAGAATTCTCTGTTTAGCTCTGTACCCCATTTTTAATTGGATTACTTGATATGTTGCTGTTTAACTTCTTAAGTTCTTTATATATACTGGATATTAGTCCTCTGTCAGATATAGGGTTGGTGAAGATTCTTTCCCAATCTGTAGGCAGTCGTTTTGTTCTGATGACAATGTCCTTTGCTTTGTACATCTACACAACGGAATATTACTCAGCAACAAAAAAAAAAAAAAAGAAAGAAATCATGAAATTTGCAGGTAAATGGTGGGATCTGGAAAAGATCAACCTGAGTGAGCTATCCCAGAAGCAGAAAGACACACAAGGTATATACTCACTCATATAGACATATAATATAGGAAAAACCTACTAAAATCTGTACACCTAAAGAAACTAATCAAGAGGGAGGACTCTTGCTAAAATGCTCAATTCCTATCCAGAAAGGCAAAGAGGATGGACATCAGAAGAAGGAGAAAAAAGGGAACAAGTCAGGAGCCTGACACAGAGGGCTACTGAAAGGCTCTGCTGTGCAGACTATCACTGCAGATGCTGATACTTATGGGCAACCTTTGGGCAGAGTACAGGGAATCTTAAGAAAGAAGTGGGAAACAGTAAGATCTGGAGAGGACAGGAACTCCACAAGGAGAGCAACAGAACCAAAAAATCTGAGCTCAGGGGCCTTTCCTGAGACTGATACTCCAACCAAGGACCATGCATGGAAATAACCTAGGACCCCTGGACAGATGTAGCCCATGACAGTTCAGTATCCAAGTGGGTTCCATTGTAATAGGAACAGGGACTGTCTCTGACATGAACTGATTGGCCTGCTCTTTAATTACCTCTCCCTGAGGGGGAAGCAGCATTACCAGGCCACAGAAGAAGACAATGCAGCCACAGTGATGAGACCTAATTGACTAGGATCAGAAGGAAGGAAAAGAAGACCTCCCCTATCAGTGGACTTGGAGAGGGCATGCATGCAGAAGGTGGAGGAATGGTGGGATTGGGACTGGAGGAGGGAGGGGGAACCACAGGGGGGATACAAAGTGAATAAATTGTAATTAATAAATATTTTTTTTAAATGTAGGCTATGCTCCCCTGAGGGGGGAGTAGCCTTACCAGTCCACAGAAATGACAATGCAGCCACTCCTAATGAGATCTGATACCCTAAGATCAGAGGAAGGAGAGGAAGACCTCTCTTATCAGTGGCCTTGGGGAGGGGCATGCGTGAAGAAGGGGGTGGGAGGGTGGGATCTGGAGGGGAAAAGAGAGGGGCTTATGGGGGATGCAAAGTGAATAAAGTGTAATTAATAAAAATAAAAAGTAAAAAAAAATCTTAAATAAAAAAATAAAAAATAAACTTCTACAGTGATATGTATAGAAGTGAGCTTGGAGACCTAAACCATTTTCACCCATGTTCTTCTTACTGATACTTTGCTATAAAAGATTAAATTAATGAATCTCTTAAAAAAATGTAAGCTAAAATGTGAAAACATTTTCTTTAATTAATTTGTTCTATCTTTGATACACTTAATGCTGCTGAATGACAAACAGATTTCTGAATCACTTTCCCAATGTGGTTTCAAACTTCCTGTACAGCTAAAACCAAACTGTTCAAAGTTTCTGTAGTTGGCTTGTTCTCTAGACCTTCCAGCTAGAGATCATTTTCTGAGGGTACTGACAGACCCTTTTGTTATTGTTTCCTTTAATGGAATTTCATTTAGTGAACAGCTGATCTGTGTTTGAACAATCCTGTATAGGTATATATATATATTTTTTTTTTCATTTAAAAATTTTAGAATGACATGTGGGTATATACTTTTCAAACTGTGTTATATTTGTGGTTATGTGTGCAAAATCTGTGCCTTCCTCGGCTCATTCCAAGAAATAGAAAATATGAGTCGGCTTACTAGGTAAACTGGCAGCTTCTTGAATCCGGAATGTCGCTCAGAGCTAGAGCTCTGCCATCTGCCATGGAACATGGAGACTGATACCAGTTTTGATAGAATCTTCCTACATTTTTGCTTAAAAGCCAAATGTGTTTTCTTTGCTTTTCTTTCTCTCACCAGCCTGAGTCAAGTGATATTACAGTGTTACTATGTACTTGTGAATTGTTTCAACAATGGCCATAAGTAGATGATACAATGTAGAAAAAACTCCAAATAAAATTTGATAAATTATTTGGAAAAAATATTATTTTATTTTTAAATGTGTTTCAATTTTGTGGGCTTAAAATGCCATAGTGGAAAAGGCATGGGGCTCTCACACCCAGTTAGCATAGTAAAGCAGGATGTTATCAGGAAATAAAGTAGGAGTTCTTGGGTGGGCTATTGGATTGTGAGGTCTGACTTGACTCCGTCGATGTGAAATGTGGGAAATAAAGAGTCAATAGAAAAAGACGAACACATTTTCAGATGGGAGGGTACAGTAAGCTCTGTGCTCGTTTCCCTCCCTTCTGTCACGACTGTGATAGACACCGTGGAGAACAGTTCAGTAGCTACCACCTCATGCTGTTCCTAGTGCCTGAGATCCTTTTTCGTGGCTTACAAGGGGATCAGGCAGCAAGTGGTATTAAATCTGGTTGTATAGTGAGAGCTGAAGCTAGGACCAGTCAACCACATAATCCAGGCCTCCAGATGCCAGGACAACTAGTCATAATGCAATATATATATCTTTAAGCCTCTATTTGTCAAGTAACATCAGGAATTAAATGCAATCATCTTTTGTTTTAAATTAAAATAATATTCTCATCTTTGTAGATGATATTTACGCATTTTATAATGTTGTTTTCTAATATTTACAAATGTACCCTTCCATAGGATATTAATAGATGAGAAAATATATGTTAAATACATTAAAGTATATGATTGTTACATTATTTATTTCCGTACACTGTAATAGTCTCTATTTTTTGAAATGACATTTTCATAGGCATGGTAACCAGAGTTATATTCTCTTTAAATTTTCATTTACCGTAGGAAAGGAAATGGACCATAACATCCAGAGGAAGAAGCAGACCCATGGTTGCATTTGAAGATGCATTGCTTGGTGCTTGGCACCCCTGGTCACTCATTCTCTGCATTTTATCCATCGATAGATCTCTTTATGGTTTGTACGTGTTACAGAAAGAAACTTTATTAATGGGCAATGAAAATTACATTTAGTTATAATGATAAATATTATTAAAAATTACATTAGTTTAGAGCTGGAGAGATTGCTCAGCTGTTAAGCGTTTAGGCTCAAAATCAAAAGGACAAGCAAGATAAAAACCAACACTTTCTATGGCCAAAACACTAATTGTACTATTATCAATAACAAAAAAAAGACTTAAATTGAAAAGAAGACCAAGAATCAAACATAATTGCAAAAAACAAACAAACAAACAAACAAACAAACAAAAAACATATGCTGTTTGAGCTGACTCTCCATGTTTCTCCAGGAACTCTGTCCTCCAATGACAACTTTTCTGGAACTTCCATGGGAGCAGTTAGTACTATTGTTCCTCTGAGATCATTTTTCTCTCCTGGTAGAACAAAGTCAGTCTTCTCAAAGGCTATAAAAAAGCACCAAAACAACAAGATTAGTCAAGGGGACCTTGTCTACAGAAGCACCATCTGTGTTTGTTTGTTTGTTTGTTTGTTTCTCCAAATCATGGAGAAATGGACAATGGTCATTTTGCTTAGTCAGTAAATATCTTCGTTTTGTATATATTTATGTGAGAATTCCAGGACAGCAGCTGTGACTATTGAGATTGCTTAACTAACTAATTAGAACTTCAGCTGAATGGAAAGGTTGAAATTTTGTGATTTCAGTGACAAATTATCTTGGGACATCCTTAATCCCATTAATAGCCACTTATCACCATGTTCTGTGTGTGACATCTCCATGACTGTTAGCTAGATCTTTTGGAATGTGCAACTCAACCAATCAAATACTTAAGAATGCTATCTCATTGCATCTGAGGCTATAGTTGAACGTTTTCTGTTTTTCTATAACCCGCCCACCCAATACACCAACCAATATATTTGAAAAGTGTCTTGATTTATGGGGATATTTTTGTTGTTGTTCAGTTATTAAAAACATGGTAGAATCCATAGCCATGTTGAAATGTGGTATGTGATAACCCTGAGTCTATGTCCCTCACATCTGGCTCTGGATTGAACCACCTAATTTGGTCCTGTGAAGTGAAAACTGTTTCTTTGTCATCATGGACACACATTCAAGGTGGGACTGAGACTCATTAGAAGTCACTCACTGTGCTAGGATTTCTATAGATTCAGGATAGATAAAACTGTCTTGTAAGCATTCTCGAAGCTCATGCACAGGCTTTACAGGTGGGAAAAGATGAGGGCAGAGTTCACCACTCTCAGAAGAAAGCATGCACAGGTCACTTTATTCTCTGTGAATAGATGCAATCAGGCATTATGGGTGTTTTTCTTTAATTAACTTGCTAATTAAGCTAACTAACCATAAGAAACATGTTACTTTAAGGAAAGCAAAATATACAAGTTGTTAATATCAGATAGTTAATATTGCTGGCACTGATAGGTACTTCCAAAAAGAGGAGTGGGAGCCACTGGCCCCATGACAAAGAGAAATAAGAAAATAGACATCCACAAAAGAAAACAGGTAGAAGTGCAGTCATTCTGAGATGGCCTACGCCTGACCAGGGTTGATAGTGTTTCTCCAGAAACTCTATCCTCCAACAACTCTTCTGGAACTTCAGTTGGAGCAGTTACTATTATTGTTCTTCTGAGATTATTTTTCTCTCCTACTAGAACAAAGTCAGTCTTCTCAAAGGTTATAAAAAAAGACCAAAACAACTAGATTAGTCATAGGGGACCTTGTTTACAGAAGCAACTTCTACTTTTTTTTTTTTTTTCTAAATCATGGTCTGAGTCAGAAGTGTAAACAGAATCTCCTTTCTTCTATTACATCTATTCTGCCAACTGCTGTATGAGTTTCCTGTGTTTGCTTAGTGACAGCAGCTAGAAGCTAGAAACTCACTGCTTCTCCTGGTTGATCTCACACCTACCTCATAGTCATCATGTACTCAATACTCACTGCACAGCTCAAGTGGGTCTAGAGTTAATGCTGAGCCTCCTGAGTGCTAGGATAACTGACGCCATCACTATACCTGGATATCACCATGTCTTTGAAAATGATTTTATCATTGCAAGACTAGGAAACCTGAACTAACAGGGTCAAGGTTAACAAACCAGCAATGATGACGACCTTACAGGCTAAGTCGGAGAAAGGAAACTCATATCTCCTCTATATATCTTGTATCTTTCCCACCCCACCCTTCTCTCATTTGTCTGGGAGATAATTTTGTGCATGTATATATATACACACTTATTCATCCAAAACTGTATTTCAATAAAGTCTCCAAAAGGGTAACAGTACAGTGGGGTGTCACTCAAGGTTTCTGATGCTGTGGTGAATCTAAAACATTAAACTGAATGGCCTGTGTAGCACCTATAGAAATGTAACTGGTCAAACACCTGAGATTCATTTTTAGTCTCTATGATTCAGGGATTTTTCTCGCCAGGTTAATCCATAGAAAATGAATTTCACTTCAGCCTTGTGGATTTGACAGTGCACATATAAAAGTACTCCCAGATTAGGCATGCTAATTTATGAAAATAGCAGGGCAAGATCCCAAGAAATTACTGTGAAATCAGCATGAATTAAGGGGTAGGAAGAAGACAGATAGCCAATGAGGGTTTCTTCCAAAGGACTCTTAGATCTTGTGATTCATGTCTTTCCTCTGGGCATGAGAAGGAAGCAATGGAAGGTTTATGATATAAGGGAGTGCCAAGGCTACATTTATACTTCTAAGAATAAACAGTCATGCCAACTGCTTCTGATCACCTGACCAAGACATTGGGCTAGGATTTTATGTGTCAAAACAAGTCACGGCTGACCTACATAAGGACTGTGGCTGTGCTTAGAAAAGGAGACAGATATTTTTTTCTTTGTTGGTTGTTTACAGATGAGATGTTTGACAGTCATTGTGTAAGTTAAAAATGAAGGCACATGATAAATAACAGGATATTTAGGTCACAAAGGCTGTAGCCTCACTAACTGGTTTCAAATTCTGACTCTATTTCTTTGATAATAGCCAGCAGGTTAATGAGAATTCATGAGTCAAGAAATGTGTAAAGTGTTCATCATGTTCCCTGACATAGTTTAAGAAATTTCTGTCATTTTGTATAAAAAGGACACAGGTCCGAAATATAAGGGAAGTAGAAATAGTGTCAGATCATATTCTGGGGATGGAATGGAAAAATCAGAATTGAATCAAAGTCACAGTTGAGCATGAAGAAGCTTGTAGAGGAGATACAGCTCACCCATTTTCTAGGAGGGAAGGCAAGGTTTGTGTGATGAGGTACAGAAGTCAGCCTTCTCTACCAGGACTGGAAACTTACAAGACAAAAAGCCTCCATTTTTGTACTTGGGTATGTATAGTATATACGTTATTGTGATGTAGAAATGTGATTTATTCCATATCATCGTTGTTTAAGTAAGAAAAATTAAACATTGCACAGCTATACTGTCTGTATTCTATATCTAGACCACAATCTCAAATATTATATAAAACACAGAATTAGCTAATTGTTTTGATTTTCTGAGTTTTCATCTATTTGACATAAATAAATAAGTAAATAATAGAAATGAGATTTTAAAAAGTTATTTAGGACCACTCAGTCTTTTAAGTTTAAAGATTTATTTGGGTTTTCTCTCATAAGGAAAAATATCTTAAAATGAATGCCCACAGGTCTGCAATTAAATTGACCAAACAGTTCTCACTGATTATACTGTATCTGTGCCCAGCAAAATCACAAAGCAAATACTGCATCCACGTGCCAGTACATTGACCCTTATCCTTTGTATTGACACTTGGCTTTTGCTTTGGCAATCAAGGTCAGAGATAATCTCCTTCCAAAACCATGATTCAGCATTTGACTCAAGCCATTATGATTAGGTCATATTTTCAAAGTAAATATACATGTCTTATTAAGTGATTCAAAATAAATTGTCAGGGCAGGTTTTGAAATTTCAGGTCAATACTTACAGTGAGTGGTCTGCAGTCCCTCCCCTGGTCACTTGTTATGCTCTTACTCTACAAATCATCTGCATTAGTATGCAGGAATGTCCTGGGGATCAATACATTTGGTTATATTTTTAGTCCAGATGATACCTATGATATCCAAAAAACCACCAGATCAAAAGCCACTATGGATCAAGAGTTATCATTAAAGGTGCAGAGAGTAGAAATCTGAAAAATCAGAATATTAAAATATTGTCCTAAAATATGGATTGAGAGTAATGTCATTAACGGTACAGAGAAAGAAATCTGAAATTCAGAATAGTATACTATTGCCTTAAAATACATATAAATAAAAATACTAGAGAAACTGATTCGATCTTGAATGGACTATAAGCATGAAAATAAATGAAATGTTTACTAAAATGCAATCAGTTATGGTAGGAACAAAAATAACACCATCGTATTACATAAGCTGAGGTACACACTAAATTGAGTGTATATCCGTAAATATGTGTGGAAACTTTTATACCTGAGCCTAATTAAGTGATCATGATTATTGTGTCTCTAGTGGTCTCAAATAAGAGCTGGCGTTGTTTCTTAAACCCTCTCCATGCTGTCAGTAGTAGAATACTGGTGCTCTCAGCCATTTGGCCCTCCATTAAAACACATCTACTCTAGGCTTGCAGTGTGGTGGGAGCCACAGCTCACCTCTCAGTTTACTGAACTGACTGGGTCCCAGTAAAATTTAGTCAAGAAAACCAGGCATTGTGGGACCATAATGGCCCAGGGTAAACAGAGGAAAGATCCAGCAAAGCTTCAACACCTGATACCTTAGATGAGTTCAGCAGGCTGCAGGCTTCCCCCTCTCTCCCAACTTGACACCAGAAAGTTTGCTGCCCTACTGTCAAACCTAGGCCTCACTCGTTGTTTCGCCTTATAAGTCCCCCCCCAACCTCTAGCCCCTGAGTATGCAGATGAAGAATCTTCCAGTTGACCCATACAATGGTCAATTATACATGCTCACAAAAACCTCTCCCCAGTGAGCCTACCCACCTCTGCAGGGGCCTAGATACCCTTCTTTGCCCCCAATAAACAGGACCAGTTCTCTGAAGTTATTCTCATGTGTTTGTGTGTGTGTGTGTGTGTGTGTGTGTGTGTGTATGTGTTTTACCCACACAATGACTGCCAACAGAGTTCCTGCATTGCACTCACCTGCCTCACCTAAGTTTCTCTCCCTCCAGCCTATCCCTGTGCACAACAGTCTGACTGTCCTGAATGGGAGAAGCAATAACTGAGCAACAAGCCATGAGGGCAGTTGTTTTTATTCACGATTTATTAGAGTTTTAAAATGTATAAGTCATTTAGGAAATTTTAATTGCAGCGAATTTAAAATGATGGCAGTTTAAGCAGTTGGCACAGTAAATGCAATTAAAATGGGTCTATAAAGAAAGATAATTGTTATGTTGTACTTTATGGCTAATATCCACTTAAAAGTGAATACGTAGCATGGATGCCTTTCTGGGTCTGGGTTACCCCACTCAGGATGATATTTTCTAGCTCCATCCATTTGCCTGCAAATTTCATGATGTCTCTGATATTAAGAGCTAAGTAGTATTCTATGTGTTCCACAACTTCTTTTTCAGTTAAGGGACATCTGGATTGTTTCCTGTTTCTAGCTGTTACGAAAAAAGCTGCTATGAACATAGTTGAGCAAGTGTCCTGGTTGTATGGTAGAGCTTCATTCTGGTGTATGCCCAGAAGTGGTATAGCTGCATCTTAAATAGAGCTGTTACCAATTTTCTGAGAAAGTATCAGACTGATTTCCAAAGTGGTTGTATGAGGTTGTACTCCCACCAGCAATGGAGGAGATTTCCCCTTTCTCTGTGTCCTCACCAGCATGTGCTGTCACTTGTGTTTTTGGTCTTTGCCTTTCTGACAGTTGTAAAATGGAATTTCAGCATCATTTTGATTTGCAGTCCAGTGTGGACAAGGACTAGCCATAAAATACAGGATAACTATGCTACAATACACATTCCCAAAGAAGCTAAGTAACAAGGAGAGTCCTAGGAAGGATGCTTGAATATCATTCAGGAGGGAAAATAAAATAGGCATTGAAGGTGGCAGGAGGGAGGAAGGGAACTTGGTAGGAGAGAGGAGGGGACCAGGCATGGGGATTAGGAGTGGGGAGAGATTGTGAGGTGAGAGAACAAAAATCAGAGGTGAGGTGCATCTGTATGACTAGACAAAGACCTGGGATAAGGGAGGTCCCAAGAAGTCTATAAGGGTCACCTTGCTGAGACTCCTAGCAATGGGGGATATGGAGCCTGAAGTGGCCACTTCCTATATCAGGCTGGACTTCCAATGTAGGAATAAAGACAGCAAACCACCTACAAAACCTTTGACCCAAAATTAGTCCTACCTACAAGAGGAACAGGGACAAAGAGTGAAGATTTATGGACTGACCAACTAAATTAGACTCTCCCCATTTGAGACCCATCCCTTGGAAGAGAACCAATCCCTGACATGATTAATGTTAACCCGGTGATTGTAGAGGAAGTCTAAAATAATTTCTATGAGAGACTTCATCCAGACGCTGATGGAAACAAGATACAGAGACCTATAGCCAAACATCAAAAAGAGTTTGGGGAGTCCCATGGAAGATTTGGGGAAAAGATTGAGGGAGAGAGAGGAGTCAAGGACTCCATAAGAATACCTACAGAATCAAATAACCTGAGCACATGGGGATCACAGAAGCTGAACCACCAACCAAAGAGCATACATGGAGTGTTCCTAGGTCCCTTGCACATATGTAGCAGATGTGCAGCTTGGTCTTCATGTGGGACCCCAGCAACTGTAACAGGGGCCCCCTATGACTCTGAGGTCTACTTAAGATGCTGTTCCCCAAAATGGGCTTCCTTGTATGGCCTCAGTTGGAGAGAATGAGCTTAGTCCTGAGGCTACTTATGGTGCCATGGTGGGTTGGTACCCAGGGGGAACTCCAGCTTATTTCAGGGGAAGAAAGGGGAGAATGAGGGAAGGGTATGTGTAAGAGGACTAGGGGAAGAGGAGGAGGGGCTGCTATCAGGATGTAAGTGAATTAATTAATTAATTAATTAATTAATGGAGGAGAAAGAAAGATAATTGTGATATGCCTATAGCTAAAAGCTAAGATATTAATATCACATTATTTCACAGTATGTGAATAGGGATAAACTTTTAATTTCTATTTGTATTAATTTGTTTTGTTATTTGATAACACAGATATTTTTAGACTTACATATTCAAATTCAAATTAAAAAACTGTAATGTGGGAATGACTGTATATGGTACACATGCACATAGATACATGCATGAGCACACACACAAAAAAAATCATTGCAGTTAATTCAAGGATATAGGTGCCTACAACACTTTCAAATCTTTTCTTCAAAATTGTTGTCATATCTTCAGCTTTATTTAATAATTTGAGCAAATTTTGAAAATAGAAGTTACATTAGGAATCAATCTTTAGGGAGAGCTGATATCAAATATTTTATTTGTACAAAACAAAGGAAAAAAATGTTGGTGTCATAGATAAGATAGGTATCCATACCTGATGATCCCATGACCTGTTGGATTTTTCTCATATCCCAGTGTCCTTTTGGTAACTAACCTCACAAGGCTACAACAGGAATACAAAACTCCTTAGTAAGTATTTCTTGCAGAAGGTTTTATTTTTGTTGTTTTGTTTCTTTGTTTTTTATAATATACTAAAGTATTTGGAAAAATTCAAAATTTAAATATTAACAGTGCTTCAAGCTCTTGTTAATACACAGCCTTTACTTACTCATTGTTCCCATTCACCAGAATGTACAATGTCAAATGCCTGACAAGCTCAGGAAATAATAGGGAATAGTAATATCAGTTAAATAGGAACAATAAAACATACCTAAAAGGATAATTATTGTGCAAACTAAATGTAATACTTCCATATATTTATATAATTCCACTAAAGCTAAACAACCATATCTAAGATTAGAGTCAATGTTAGGTGGTTTCCATGGTTAAAACATCAGCCTTCTGTGTGTAATCAGTTCTTGGCATCTAACCTCAGGTGACTGGAAAGCACAGCAATCAAAAGCCTTCCTCAACTTTATATAACTATACTTGTGAAAAAGCATTGTGTATGATAACACAGACAGTCAATACAGACACTCACAGGAACACTGAAGTCTTCATAGGAAATGTCCACCGAAGTACTTATAAGTGAAGAATGGAAGGCAGAGCAACTATGGTTCTTCTCTTTGGTGGCATATAACTGCAGTTATATATTGTTTCAGAAAGACTTTCTAAAGATGATCATAGCACAAACACAGACAAAGAAAGTGTTTACATGTGTCTTTGGAAATGCTTATGACCTTGAAAGACTGGGGTCAGTTCTCACACTATAGCATAAAAAGGAAAGATTTGTGTATTGTCCAAGTAGCAGCAATGAGTTCTCAAAGAGATATAGCTGCAAAGATGTAAGTCCAATAAGCTGAAGGTTTGTCAAATAATTCAACCCACCCATTGAAAGACCTAGTTCCAGGCTTAACCATGTAGACTGAATGAGAAAGTGGATCACAGAAGTATACCAAGGCTTACAATGCTACACAACAGATGATACTGCTGTTGACTATTTTTATGTCTATGTGTAAGTACAAGTTTGTGTATATGTACATTTGCATATATGTACATACACTTGCATGCGAGTGGTGCACATATGTGCATGCATATTAAGGCCGGATGTTGGCCTTTCTTGATTGCTTTCAACTTTAGTTACTGGGGTTATTCATAAACCCCAAACCTGCATGTCTAACTAGTTTAGCTTTGTCAACTACATGCTCCAGAAGTTGCCTCTACTTCTCAGGAGCTGGAAGTATACATGGCCATCACTTCTGTCCAACCTCGGTGTGGTTCTCTGTGTCTGAGAACTAATCCTCGCGTTTGCACAGCTGGACCCACTGACCTATCTGCAGTCACTTCCATTAAAAACTTATGCTGCCTTCTGGTAGTGATGAAATTTTCTATTAATGTTGCTCTGTTGGTAATCATTTTATTGTGTTAATATTTAAAGAACACCTGGCTTCCACTCTAGGATTCTAGATACTGTTTGTTGCAATCAGATGTGATTCAGTGGTTTGAATCCATATTAATGGCTTTGAATTTCATATATGTGATACAGGCTTCTGTGAAAGGTCATCGAAAGGCCACTGGGTGACAAGAAGGAAAAAAAAAGACCCTATAGAATCTTCCTCTGGGGAGCTTTAAAAACATACTATTGATGATCAAATGGATCCCACCATGATTGTGTGATGAAAGGAATGGCAATCAGACATACAACAGACAGCAGATGAGTATTTTTATTTTTCAGTGCTTTGTTGCACAGTGTAGAAATTGTCAATAGAATTTCCAAACTCCTTTCTCATAAAGCTCAGCACTGCATTTGTTCTGAGATTTGGATAGCTCCCCCAGGTGTCACAAAGACTAGCCATGATATTTCAGATGGATGTTTGATGTGATTTATGAAGGACAAAAAAATATTGCTGAATTTTATATCCTCTTTCGAAGAGAAAATAGAGCTATATTTAACAATAGATGAAGGAAGCAGACGCTACTGAGCAGTATTCACCAGCAAGCTGAAAACCATAGAATTCAAGTCAAATTCCTGAATGAGATAATTTGGTTCAAATGAAAGGTGAAAAGCTACAGACAGAGTTGAGTAGAGTAGATGCTGTTCTGAATGTGAGAGATACAGGAATTCCTCTAAGGAACATTCATGTACGGAAATTCTTTAGCTGATCAAATGGTTACTGGATCTTTAATATTGGAAATAAAGTAAGATCTGGCTTGTGGAATAAGTTTCAATTTTCCTGTGAAGATAAGCTAGAAAGAGTTAAGTATGCTCTTTGCTACTTCTGATGAACTATGTAACTGAAATGGAATTCTGAAATCCCTTCAAAATTAATCCTAGCTGAGAATTTATAGTTCCTTTCAACACCTGTGCATGTTTCTTCCAACCTAAAACATGGCTTATCATACAGTGTGCTCAAGCACACACACACACACGCACAGAGAGAGAGAGAGAGAGAGAGAGAGAGAGAGAGAAAGAGAGAGTCGCATACACATGCATACATAAATATACATACATATGCTGCATTAAATGTATTAAACATATTTTATGTGCTACTCTTCATTCCAAGAGTGACTATGTATATCTCCTCTATGGTCTCTGTATTAATCAGTGCCCTATTGCTACAACATAGTATCTAAGCCTATGTAATTTATAAAGAAGGAAGCTCAGTTAACTCCTTAATGTTATATTTTTATCCTAAACAACTTAGAAAATGAAAAGATAAGTCTGATGTGCACTGGTATTGAACCCATGTCCTGTACAAGAGCATCAAGAGCTCTTGACTGATGAACCTCTGTAGCCTGGGAGCAAGACAAATGACATTTACATTAAATCATCACAACCCTGTTTAGAAATAAAAAATGTGTCCTAATTTTTGTTTCTTTTTTTCTTTTATTGAAAAGTTTCTTTTCCTCATGTAATATATCTTGATTACAGTTTTCTCTCCCTCTATGTTTTTGGTTCTTTTGAGGTCTTGTTTTTAATAAAAGAAGGGAAGAGTAGTCCATAATTAGAAAAAATAAATAAAAAAGCAGAATTTAGAATGTATTTTTGTAAGCAACCAAAATCAGTTGAATATTATTGAGAAAGAGGGTTCTGACGATGAAAGGAAAAAAGGAAGGAACAAAGAAAGGAAGAGAGAGAAAGGGAAGCCAATATAATTGAGTCAAGGTCAGACCCTAATTTAATTCCTGACAATGGGTTGAAGGAAAATGGCAAGACAAAAGAGGGCTGTGCACACATTGGATCCCTAGCTTGGGCTGGTGACTATGACTAGTGACTCTTCTCTCCTCTTTGCAAAATCACTTCTAAAAAAGGAGAAAAAAGCCCACAATTTAATGAGCACTTTACCAAATATGCACTAATACTGCTTAAATTTATTTTGTGTCACTTATAGAATTTAATACCATATGAAAAACAAAAATAATGATTGTAAACAGCTATATGGAAAGAGTATCTGAAAATTTACTGGGCACAAGTGTGTAGCATTAAAACCTACAGTAGAAGATGACCATTTGGATAGAGATTAGGTGATATGAGTCATGAAAGATGATGTAGTCTCAAAAAAAAAGTGAAATTTGAATTTCTAACTATATGCTAAAAATATTTGTGGCACCATATGCTGAAAGACATAGGTGCAATATAAAACAATGACCAATACCTCATTTATCTTTAAAATGTGTATATGCGTATGGGTGTGTATGTACATGTATGGGTGCATGTGTGAGTGTAGTATTACAAGAGGCTATAAGCAACCTAACATTGGCACTTAACTACAACCTACAGGTTATAATTGTAACAAAATAGTTTGTTTTTAATGGTCAATAAGAGTAGAATGTAAAAACAACCCCTTTACCTAAGGCTCAGGGAAAATTGCAGAAGAGGAGGCAGAAAGATTCTAAGAACCAGAAAAGGGAAATTGCTGTGAGACAGTATGTTCTAGAAACATCAGAAACTACACCAACAGTCTCACTAGCATGTCTGCCAAACATGAAGTGAACAAGGATGGCAGCAACAGATGGCAAGGATTATGGGGCAAAGACCAAAAGGCCACAATCTATTCAAAAGACTATAGTCAACTAAGGAATTGTGATAGTGGGAAAAATATTCTTCCCCAGGAAATATTTTTCCACTACAAAATGGTTGGCCCTAAAAAAACATACATATAAGTAACATTATATAAACCAATTAGTTTGTATTTAGGAATATATTTTCCTAAATACATATACATATACAAATACATATACATGTATTTAGGAAAATGCATCTGTATATGTATACATATGTACATGCCATCTTGGTATCTGTGGCCCATGTTGCCATTGGACTTTGTGTTGATGTCCCTGGTCTGTACGGCCACCAGAGACGTAAATGTCAGAGGAGTGGTAGAGAAGACTGTCTACAAAAATCTGCATTTATGGTGATATTCTAGGCATGCTGCAACATGCTAGGCTTTGGGTAACTCAGACTTGTTATGAACAAAAAATGCTTGTCATTTCAAGCTATTATTAAAAGTCCCAAATAAGTGCTCTGCACACAATGTTTATGTGATAATGACTATTTATCTCTTTCTTTCGTTGTGTAAACTCCTCACCCCAAATATTATTCTTCAAACTCCCAGTTGTCTGCTTTATAACAGTGTGGTGGTTTTTTCCCCTGTCATATCACATGTTAATTTAAAATGTTGGTAGTCTTTTCAGAAAAAACAATTTACTTATTTTGTTTTTCAGCTTTAAAAGCTCAGTACAAATCTGAGCTGACAGAACCCTGTTGAGCATTGTAGTCGACATCTGTTGTATATTGCTACCACTGTTTGTAATCAATAGCACTGGCTTTCATGCACTTGAGGCTATCAGACAGTTACTGTAGATGGTCAAAACCAGGTTAATTGACAGACATAAGTGGATGCTAACTATGAGAAGCACAAACACAGTTATACAATTGTCTGAATCAAGTCACATTAAAATGTAATACATGTAGTTCATGAGCAGAATTTTTAAAATCGTGCAGCCTATATGTATTACATTTTAATGTGACTTGATTGTCATATGATATGTATCTAGGCATGTTTGATATATATAATTGTTAGTAATATATATTTGCTAGTAATATATATTAGTATATATATGTTAGTAACATATTTGTTAGTATGCCGACAAAGAATCATTAAATAAAGAAAATCAAGTCAAAAAGAAAATTCTATTCATAGGAAATGCGTTTTAAAACTAAGTGTCTGTGTGTGGGGGTCAGGGCTTTTCATGTTCAAGGTGCTTGCCATTCAAATCTGAGGACTAGATTTTGGATACCTACAACCCACATAAAAAGCCAAATGCAGTGGTTTGTTCTTCTAGTCTCAGCACGAGGGTGGAGAGGACCAGCAGATGTGTGAAGCCAGACACTCCGGCCGAATCAATGAGCTTTTGGTTCAGTGGTAGACTTAGACTAAATGACAAGGCAGAGAAAGATACAGGAACTTGCTAGATGCTAACCTCTCTGCCTTACACACACACCTACATGTAATCTGCAAAGCTGTGTTCACACTTCTATAATAAGTTCACATTCCCTATACATAAACACGCACTTATGCAAATAAATCATCTTAATAGATCCTTATATGAGTGTGTGTGACTGTGTGCACGTACACCTGTGTGCAGCTGCACCTGTGTGCATGTGCTTGTGGAGGCTAGCAGTCAGCCTTGAATGTTGTTCCTCAGGCTCTGTCCTCTTTTTGTTTCGGACATGGTCCTGAAACACAATGACTAGGCTAGGCTGGCCAGCCACCGAGATTCGGGAATGCACCCACACCTGCTGCCCCTGTGTTTGGCATTAAAAGCACAAAACAACAAGCCTAGATTTTTTTAATGGTTTTTGGAGAGTGAACTTGGGCTTTTAGACTTATGCTACAAACGCTTTGCTAATTGAGCTATTTCCATGGTCCATTTTAATCATACACACCGTTTATATAGTTAAGCAGTAGATTGTAATAATGTTATGAAGAAACTAAATGCAATTGTTAAATTATATTATTCTTGGTTATTTTTAACACTGGAGTTTTCAGTACCAACTGGAGTATGTTGTAAATACATGACTTATTAACCCAACACAAAAATAAGCTAAAACATCTAATGTAATTTAGAGTTTTTAAAAAACATTTTTATTTATATTTACTATTTTTAGTTTTACATTTCATTCATTTTATATCCCAATAGAAGCTCCCTCCCTCAACTCCTCCCAGTCTCATCCTCCCTTTCTCTTCTCCCCCATGCCCTTCCCCTAGTCCACTGAAAGGGAGAGTTCTCCTCCTTTGCCATCTGCCCATAGCTTATCAAGTCTTATCAGGACTGCCTGGATCCTCTTCCTCTGTGGCCTGGTAAGGCCGCATCACCAGGAAAAAGTGATCAAAGAGCAGACAACTGAGTTCATGACAGAGAAAGCCCTACTCCCCTTATAAGGAACCCACATGGAGACTAAGCTGCCTATCGTCTACATCTAAGCAGAGGTTTAGGTCCTCTCCAGCATGATCCTTGGTTGGTACATAGGTCTCTGCAGGATACCTGGTCTCAGACATTTTAGCTTTGTTGGTCTCCTTGTCAGCCTCCTGACCCTTCTGTATCCTCCTATCTCCCACCCCTTCTTCCATAAGACTCCCTGCGCTCCGCCTAAAGTTTGGCTGTGAATCTCAGCATCTGCTTCAATACTCTGTTGGGTGAGCCTTTCAGAAGACCCTCTATAGTAGGCTCCTATCCTGTTTCCTTTCTTCCACCACTTCTGGTGTCTATCCTGTTTGCCATTCCAAATGAGAATTAAGCATCCTTCCTAGTGTCCTCCTTCTGTTTAGCTTCTTTAAATACAGCTAATATGTTGCAAATATACGATTTATTAACCCAACACAAAATGAAGCTAAAACATCTTTTGTAACTTAAGGTTTTTTTTAATATCATGGAAAACAAGTATAAAGCAAGGGCATGCAATGTATCATTTGAAATATAGTTAAAGTGCACTGACACTATATATCTTCCAACTCAGTGTTGAGGCATTCCCTCCTGCAGAGAAAACAGTTCTGACTCAAGTTAACTCAATTTGTATATTTTAGTAAAGTTGGAAAGTTACAAGAGTCAGAACATTTCTCTTCAAATTCATTAAAGTAATAACCTCGAAGAGAAGATTCTGGACTGCGGAACTGTCTTCAACTGGTGCAGTATTCCCCGAGCATGAAACCTCTGTGAGTCTCATCCTTGTTAAGGTTTCCAGAATGTCACCCATGCTCCTGTAGGTAAGCTTTTCCCAATGCTCCTATAAACAGCTCAGTGCATTTATCCTTCCACAAATCTGGACTTAAAAAGGACCTGTGCTTTTGTCTTCCCTTAATACTCTGCCTGGGGTGAGCAGACATTGTATTATATGTCCAAAAGAAAAATCACCCACTACTCAGTTCTGAAATCAGTTCCTATTCAGAGGTTATGTGGCAGTTTTAACATTATCTTTTTTCTTCTTTTTTAAAATTCTTTATTAATTACACTTTATTCACTGTGTATCCCCCCC
>REGO01000250.1:2935040-2962540 GCA_010120015.1 Rhombomys opimus
CTCAGCCCTGGTTTCAAATTTACACCTGTTAGGAACTTAGAGTCAAGTCTATTTACTTGCATAGCAAGTACTTTACTGAGCCATCTGCTAGCCCTCTGAATTTCAGTTTATGCAAAAATTGGACTTGGTGAGATCTTGCAATAGTGTCACCAAGTACTCACCATTTTATGTAATCAATCTCACTTAACTATGTGCCAACATATGTACATAATGGGCAGCTTAGTCTTTTTGTGGGTTCCCCAGAAAGGTGATGGGGGCTGTCTCTGACATGGCCTCTGTCACATGCTTTTTAAGGGGCAGGGAAGGGAAAATAGGAGGTGAGAGAGGGACAAAGTGGAGGGATGGGGAGAAGAGGAGGGGAGGCTATGCTTGAGATTTAAAGTGAACAAATAGCTAAATTAAAAAGAAAAGAAAACAGTGGAGTTGAGTATTGTGTCAAGTTTGTAGATGACAAACTGAACTGTAGGATTGTATAAAACTTGCTTAATGTCACAGAACTGATCAATAATAAAATGAACTTTAATGATAGATACATGTTTTTGCAAGATGTAGACGCTATTTTTAGATCATAGATTTTAGCTACAAACCTGCTTCCTTCACTTGTGTTATCACACCACATTTATTCAATGTGTGTGTGTGTGTGTGTGTGTGTGTGTGTGTGTGTGTGTGCATTTGAGCTGTGGTGTGAATGTGGAACAGATAATAGAACAGATAACAGTAATTAATTCTATGTCCTCCATTTAGGTCTCAAAGATCAAACTCAAGTTGTCAGGCCTGGCAGCAGATGCCCTCACACTGAGTCATCTTGTTTCCCTCCTATTTATTTTGTATACATCTGGAACAAAGTTCTAAGGCTATTAGTCATCTAACATAAGCAGTTGATCTATGATCCTACATACTAAAGTTGCCTTTTTTAAAATGAAAAATTATGTAACTATAACTTTTTTTTTTTTTTTAGGATAAGACAGGGACAAACAACGTAGCATTTTTTCTTAAAATGCCTTAATATTCATTGTCATATAGGTGAGAAAATGCCATACATAGCTGCTATTTTAGAAAAGATACAATTAGGAATAAAAGTATAGTCTCGTTGATGAATGCATGTCAACACGGAACATAAATCAATTGTGGTGATCTATTTGAAATAAAAATATGGCTGCACTCAAAAATATTTGCTTCTTACTAATAAAAAAACCCTGCATGATTGCATGATAATCAATAATCTCCACTTGTTTTATTGTATTCAATTAACTAGTAACAGAAATTTGTACCAGTGAGCTAAACTATTTTTAAGCTGGTCAAAAAGAAATTTAAAACAAATGTATCATCCTCAGATTGGAACATGCCCTGAAGACCAATGTAGTCTCCTTTACTTCATTCTCAAATGCTTTAGCTTATATCTTGCCATTTGAAAGAAAATAAATGGCACTTCTTTAAAGGCAGCTTTAGAATCTTCAGCTTTCTGATGATTGACACATCTTCTGTTTGTGACAAAATTATTTTAACATAATGTCAAGTTTGTTATAAAACTTGATAGATGATATGAGACAGCATTGAAAGCTTTTATTTGTCGTTCATCTGGTATAAAGCAAAATGAACTGTTCTTCATTTGATTATTCAACTATAACATTAAGTTAATGATGCAGATTTTTAATAATACCAGAGAGAATTTGATGATTTTCTGCAGCTGTCTATCACCAGTTACATGAGATGTGGACAGCGAGGACAGCATGGGGCCACTGCTGTGAAGTTTTCTAGAGTGACTCATCTTCATTCTCATCTGTACTTATAGAGCCGATGTTTCTGCAAAAAGGAGGTTAAAAAAAAAAGGTAATTTAAAAGCCAAAAAGAGTTGTAAAGGGCCTGGCAGTCCAGTTGAAATTTCTATTTGCTAAAATAAGTTGGCACCCACATTTTGTAGAAACTGTAGGGAGCCAGGCTAAAGAGAAGATACTTCAGAGAGACACTTGAACCCCTCCCTTTGGTTATCAAACTATTTTAAAAATTCCCAAGAAATCCCATGCTAAGGGAAGGAAGGAAAAAAGCCCCACTATCTGCCTGGGATGATTCTACATGTTTCTTTCAATTTATTGCCTTTCCTCACTAGATAGACAGAATAGAGCCCAAACAATGATAGTCCAATTACAGGTAGGGCCACATCTCAACCAGAACTCTTTGGTAATGGATATCTTCTGAACTATTTCCCCACCCCCTTTTTTATTGTTATCACTTATTATAACTTAACCTCATGTCAGTAACAAATGTGAGCTTGTAGGTTCACTGTCACCACTGTTTGCCATGCTTCCCAATATCCTCACTGTTTTTCATTATTGTCTCTTTAGTTGGTCCATTGAAGACTAGCTACATGGTATCTCCTGTTGGTACCATCATGGACCAGACTTTAACCAAATGACTCTAGCAATAGAAATGCTAAGGCAAAAAAATTCAGTGTAAATTATCTAAAATAGTTTCCTTATGAGGTAATGATGATGATGATGATGATGATGATGATGATGATAATGATGATGTCAGGGACTGGAGAGACACCACAGTCAAAATAACTAGATGCTCCTGCAAAGGACCATGTTCTCCTCCCAGCACACACATGGCAGCATACAATTACCTCTAACTCTATTTCTGGGGGACCTGTCATTTTCTGGTTTTATGATGTTCAAGTAATACACACGGTATACATACATATATATATATATATATATATATATATATATATATATATATACAGACAAATTTACAAACAAAAAAAAAAAAATAAATATTTTATTTAAATAGTCATTTCAATCTCCATTGTATCAAATATCTCAAAATGGCATACTTTCTAACAGTTACATTAAAAGGAAAGAGACATCATAATTGATTATAAAGCAAGAAATAAAATCCACTTATTTTTTTCAAGCACTGACTTATTGCTTTAAAAACATTTTTTGTTGAAAACATGGATGATTTATGAAAAAGGCATAACAATAAATTATGAGAAAATAAACTCATTTTCAGTCCACATTACTTTTCTTTATTTTGTAAGGCTGAAGCTTCTTATTAAAGATTTAGAGTAAAAATGTTAAATTTATTCTAAGGGAAAACAAAAATAAGTCACAGTTACAATTTTGTCAGTCTGACAGTATCTAATTGGTTAAAAGCAACCACAGATTAAATAAGTGTTCTGCTTAGAACAAATGTGTCAAGTCAGGTTTTTCTTACACTATGGGGAATAATAAAATTGTTCTTGTATTCATAATTTATGCAAATGGAAATCACAGTCACCATGCAAGCATAACGTGTTTTTCCTGGGGTATCCCCACTAATTTCCTTACCATGTACAATTCTACAACATACTTCTACCTCATGTAGAAAAAGAATTGTTCACATTCTCTAAAAGGTGATCTCCAGGGGACTCTTGAGGAAGAGAGTTGGGTTCTGAACACCTGTGTTAGATGGGTCAGAGCTGCCTCTAATTCCAGCTTCAGGGCATCTCACACTGTCCTATGGCTTCTGTGGACACCTGCACTCATGTGGAAAGACCTAGATGGAGATGCAAATGCATATCATTAAAAGTAAAACAAATCTTTAACAGGTGACTTCCTGAGTAAATGAGAAATGTGTAACTATCTTTCAGCTTCTATATTTTACATGCCAGCTTCTTCTTACCTTTAATTTTGGTGCAAGACTATACTTCTGGAGATAGTGGTAATCAGCCATTATCCAAGACTGAAAGAGCTAACAGTATGAAGTATCTTTTGATGTGCCTTTGGTAAAACGGAAAGCAAAGAACGTTAGTTTTTAAAGGAAGCTCCTAGTTCCTGAGATAGATTCAGTTGAGCCTCTCGCTGGTCATAAGAGTTGTATAGCCAAATAAAAATGTGCCTTAGTGGCCAGGTTATTCCACTGTGACTTATTCGATCAAAAGTATGTGGTTGTTCCTAGCACTTACTAGTTTGCTTTTTTGGTGACACTGTTTTAAGGGCTTTATCTAATTCCACTCATCACAGTGGATGTCCAAAACACTGACTTCCCAGCAAAGGCACTGAAGACATAAAATCAATTGCTCATTGCATAGTTTTGTACCCAAAGACATCTGGCCTTACAGCTAGACTCTGAAATGTGAAGCTTAATGTCAGCTTGGAGAAAGAATTCAGTTTATGAAGTGCTGTCTTTTAGGACTCAATGTATTTATGAATCCAAGAAGACACTTAGATGGTACCCTATACTACTAAGAGAGAATGTACGAGTTCAAGGTACTATGGGGAAAAGGACATCCCACTTAACAGTGCTTTGAATGACCCACTAGAGGATTTTCTCTTTCTTATCAACACAAATCTGTAGAATTATATGTTGTAGATCAAAAAAGAGTCATACACTTGCCAGGCAACACATAAAGGTTTCTGTAAAAAACAGCTTTATCAAAGCTTCTGCCAGGACTTTCTTTCCAGGAATCAGCAGGCAATTACAGAATTAACCAGCCGAAGTTAACTGAACATTATCAGCAGGAAACAAAAATGCCACATCTGAGTGTGGTGCTGAAAAGAATATGAGCTAAGCCACAGGGTCCCTTTGAGAAGCTCTGAGACTCTCGTGGTTTATATGTCCATAAAACCCATGTGAGACAGTCACAATGAAAAGGTACTGTTATAAAGGTTTGGATCCTTGAGAAATAAAAGTTTGGTTATATGTCTTGTCAAGCCCAAAAGCAGGTGATTAGTAAACACAAAAGCAGGTGATTAGTAAACCCAGAAACAGCCTTTAGGGAAGAGAGTGATAGCAGCGTGTTCTTAAATCCTTGCAAGGATGAGCTTTGCAGATATTACCTCCATAACCACGTGTCAGATTTCTCCATCAGAGGAAAATGTCCACAAAACCTGTAAACTAGTCCTTGAGTCCATGCAAATAAATGTATATATGTGACTCAGAAAGTTGACTGACAGCCATGAGAATACACCCTATAGACAGTAATAAATAAGATAATAATTTTATTATTTCTTTGAAAATTTCACGCAAAGTATTTTGGATATATTCATGCTACTTGATTCCTTGCCTCACGACTCTTTAAACTCTCTCATCCTTGTTCACCCAAATTATAGAATGCTTTGCCATTTTCCTCTCCCCCTTGCCCTCTTCTCTGTAGCCCTCCTCCAGTTCCACCTCCATCAAGTGTGTGCTGTCCAGCTCATCTCTGTGCTGTCAGCCTACAAGGAGTCAGATCACTTAAAACCAGAAGCAAAACCTGACTCTCATCTCCCAGGAGCTTTCAAATGTGAATGGTGCCTCAGCTAGTTGTGGGGCTACATGCTCACCCCCTCATGCTGGTAATTTGTGGTTCTGGGGCTTGCATTCCTGTTCTGAAGCTCCAAATTATCAATGAGTCATAAATTCTACACTCTGAAATTCCTCTCCATGTGTGCACAAAGTTCACATTCTTCTCAACAAGTGTTTGTACCATTCTGACATAGAAAACAAGGCACAGCCTTTGGTAGCTGACATTAAATCCTGAGTTCCCTAACAGTCCTGACAATTTCCCTAAGCTATATGACTAAATAGTCATAGTTTTCTTTTTCTACTCTGTGGTTTTTGTTTTTGTTTTTTTTTACAATTACTATTCTTTTTATTTGGGTCATAGTTAAAATTTTTTTACTCAGTTGTTTTCTTCAAAATCAAAATTTTTATCTCTCTTTAATAGGCCCTTCAGACAGTCAAATCTGCAGGTGTATTTGTATGCTTCTGTCACTTGATTGGCTACTGAACCTGACACAGCCCATGAGACAGGAAATCAGAAGAGAGGATTGTTCCCAGAGGAGAGAGCAGCAGAATATGCATCAGGATTATGTTGCAGAGCAGAGTGCATTGTACTCTTTAGCTCTCAGCAGAAGCTCTTTTCTGAGGGTCAATGTTGATATTAAAAAAAAAAAATAAGGCAAGGAAAGTGTTTTGTTGATTGCATTTGAAATGATGGCACCATTTTACAGAAGAGACAGGACAGTGTTATTTTAAACTAGGGTCTAGGGCATGATACTTAGGGAAAACAAGAAAATTTGGTCTTCAGATAGTTTAGATAATGGTAAACAGAACAGGAACACAGAACAGTACAATTTCAGGTAGGGCATGGATTTACAATACTCTCTCTCTCTCTCTCTCTCTCTCTCTCTCTCTCTCTCTCTCTCCATCTATCTCTCCCATCTCCCTTCACAATTATAGATGCATTCCAAAATGAAGGATGCAGACTTTTCCTTTTTGTTGTTGTTATTTACTACGGAGACATGAATTAGTTTGGAGACAATGACAGTTATTATGGATTAAAATAGAAAGTGTTTCCTCAATAGAAAATGTCAACTACAAAACCATAGACCCAAAACTTACTCTGCCTACACGATGTGCAGGGATAAAGATGGAGCAGAGATTGAGGGAACGGCCAACTAATGACTAGGCCAACCTGAGACCCACCCCAAAGCGGAGGGCCAACCCTGACAGTATTAATGACACTCTGTTATGCTTGCAGACAGGAGCCTAACGTAATTACTCTCTGAAAGGTTCTATGCAACAGCAGATCGAAAACAGATGCTAAGACCCACAACCAAACAATGCATGGAGTCCAAAGAGTCTTTGTGGAAGAGTCAGGGAAAGGATAGAAGGACCCGGAAGGGATAGGAGAAGACAGACAGAGGCAACTAACCAGGGCCCATGGGAGTTTACAAAGACCAAAGCACCAACCAAAGAGCATCATGGACTGGGCCTAGGCCCCTTACACAGTTGTAACTGCTGGAAAGCTCCACATTCCCCTGGGTCGACTAGCAAGTGGAGTGAGGGCTGTCTCTCATACGGACAAATTTGCCACTTTGCCCTAGCTGGGCTGCCTCAGCGAAAGAGGATGTGCTTACTCCTGAAGCATATGTGGGTTAGTGGTAATGGGGCGGAGCAAGGAGGAGACAAAACTCCTTTCTGAGAAGAAAGGGAGGGGAGGAAAGGGGAAGAGGCTGGGAAGGTGAGGCAGGGAGGTAAGGAGGGAACGAGCTTTGATCAGAATGTAAAATAAGTGAATAAATTAATGAGGGAAAAATCATTTCTAGCTGATAAATTAATGTTAATTCATTGTCCCAAATCTAAATACTAAAATTCATTCTTCTTATCTCCAAGTTAGTTGATATAAACTAACAACATTAATTCAGAGCCTACATTTTGAGTTATTTATAATTTCTGCAGGTAGTGTCTACACCATAAAGAGCCAATGTACATTCTCTCAGATCAGGAAAAAAATCTAATTTTTGTAGTGTGTTTATAAATAGGAAAAACAACAACATTTCTCTTCTAAATTATAGTAATTTACTCTATGTGCATACATTGTAATTTTTTCCCACTGTTTATTTGAGAAAATCATTTCAAAGAAAAGAAAAATATTAACAAACTTACTTATAAATCTGTAATTTTCAAATAATCTTGTAGCACAAATCTTTCTAGGTTTTAAATTTCTTTTGAATTGTATCCGGTTGTGTCTAGAAATTCATTTGAATTTACTAGGCTGGTTTCAATTTTCAAAGGTAATTATAAGATAGGATTTTATTTTTAATTCTGATTATCATATTGAAATTTTCATATTTATTTGCTTATCTGTTTGTCCCCTCCATAATATTCTTCACCCTCTGTGCAGTAAACTTATCTTCCCCTGAATAGTTTTCTAAGTTTTAATTTTGGAGTATGACTTGGGAATCATTTAGATGTAATATATGCTGAAAAAAACAGTAACAGTGAACTTGCATATCAAAGTATAGTGTATATTTTTGCATTTCTATCATAAAACAATTTTAAAATTCTGGAGAATGAATGTAACATACTCTCAGATATGAAAAAACTTAAAATGATTTGTTCCATCTTTAGGGAAGCCAAATGAGTCTCATGAATGTGAAGTAAAGCAATCTCTTTACCCTCAACTCCCCTGACCTCCCTGTAGATCCCTAAGTTTTAAGGCAGGGAGACGGGTACTGGGGGGCTGACTCTGAGGCGGAGCATCCTGTTCTGGCCAAGGACCTGAGTTTGCTTCCCAGCACCCAAGTAGGACAATATATGCAGCCCCAGGGGACTGGACTTCCTCTTCTGATGCCAGCAGGCACAGCACTTATTCACTGTGCACAAAGTCACAAACAACCACACACACACATACACATAATTAAAATTAACCAGCATATCATAAATCAATAACCACAGAAACAAACCAGGGAGGTGCTGAGGTGCAAGAAAGTCCTCGTCTATTGTGGCTCTTAAATTAGTAAATTATATAGGCTCAAGAAACAGTAATGTGGATAGCAACTGTTTCTGACATGAACTGATTTGTCTACTCATTGATCACCTCCCCCTGAGGCAGGTGCAGCCTCACCAGGCCACAGAGGAAGACAATGCAGCCACTCCTGATGAGACCTGATAGGCTAGGGTCAGATGGAAGGGGAGGAGGACCTCCCCTATCAGTGCACTTGGGGAGAGGCATGGGAGAAGAAGAGTGAGGAAGGGTAGGATTAGGAGGAGAAGAGGTGGGATGCAAAGAGAATAAACTGTAGTTAATAAAAATAAAATATTAAAAAAAGAATGGTGAAGGGGCTGGTGGGAGAAATGGCATATTTTGACTAGCAAGCATATTCTCATCAAAGAACTAAATAACAAGCAACAGAGTGCTTTTCTTGCTATGGAAAAATGAAGCAATGCTTAAGGTGACTTAATTCAGAATTTACTGTTTCAGTCTTGTAAATTCTTATTCTTTTACTAGTCTATTTCTGTCCATTTCCGTGTGACAGAGGTTCTGTGCTTAGGGGAAAAATTAAAACTAAATAAGACTTGCTTAATAAGTAGAGTACATATTTCTGTGAATATATATGTCAATCTATATAATAATTCTTCTGGTTTCTTAAATTTAAACTGTTCATTATTGTTAGATCCATTCTAAGTGTTTTCTTAAACACTTATTTAAATAAATATCATTTATTTAAAAACTATGAAGCATTCATGAAAGACTTTTTCCACATGACATTCAGTCAATAACAATGAAAACTGTGAAATTGGAAAATTTATATCAACAATATTGTAGAGTACTTGGAACTGAGATTTGTCTACTTTGACCAAACTTACTTGATGATAAAACTCTGCTGTCTTGATATGTAAGAAATACATAGAGTTGGGATTAGTTATAATTAAAATTTTAGAAAATTGCGTAATAAGATTAGAGTCATAAAAATGTTAAATTTGTAACTGCAGGTGATCGTTCATCTATTACTCAGCCTATTATCTCCATACCCTTTGCTGGGGAAACATCAGTAACATACATCCTCTGCTTCGCAAAAGATCAACTAAAGCCCAAAGAGAATGTCTTCAAAACAAGAGAATCAAATGAAATAGTCTCTTTGTTTTCCTCATAGAAATAATGTTAAAACATATTTATGAATTTTTTCTTTATGTATTTCTTTATGTATTTATATTCTTCAATTATACATTATATCCCGACTCATTTGGCTCTATAATCCTTAGTGCTCCTCTCGCCTGGGTGTTGTATGTGACGATTAATATTTACTATTCATAAATCTTCTGGTAAAACTGCTGTTAATCCTAAACAGCTGTACACCCAAATCACCACACAGACACTGGGATTCATTTAATTAACCTAGAACACAATGCTGGGTAATAGTTGTTCCATCCTAAACCTCCACGTCCTCATAGTTTCCTAACATTTAGATTTCCCACATTATACTTGCTTTTAGTGATTTAGGTGCAGTCCATCTCTCCACAGTCTTTCCAAGATCTCTGCTCCTGTCTCTGTTCTCCCAGCACCCTCCTGCCCTTCTCTCCTCTTCATTCTTGTCCTCTGGCTCCTTCCCTCTCCCTCCTACTCTTTCCTCTCTATTGCTCAACATTGCAGTTGGTTGTTTTATTTTGTCATATTTACACAAAGCTGAGGCAGGTGATGCTTAGAAAAAGTATCACAATGCAATGTTTGGATTGAAACCAGAGTGTGTGTGTGTGTGTGGGGGGGGGAATCAGCATTTGAATGAACAAGGGTAAGGTGTATACATTTCAAAAGAACACTATACCAACACTGGGGATTCCCTGCAATTGGCCTAATATTTGGCTATTTTCATCTGCTGAGTTGTTGGATGAAGCCTCTCTGATGACAAGTATGCTAAGCTCCAGTCTATGAGTATAGCAGGATATCATTAAGAATAATTTCTAGGTCTCTGAGATATCCGATTTATGGTTCTTGGGAATCCAGGCAATGGCAGGTCTAGGCTCCCTCTGGTGCCATGGGTCTTAAGTTAGACCAATCACTGACTGGCCACTCACACAAGTTCTGTGCCACATTTACCCCCAGCACATCTTGCAGGCAGGACAAATTGTAGATCAAATATTTTGATGTTTTGTGGTTGGGTTGGTGTTCCAGTCTTTCCACTTGCCTGGCTATAGAAAATGCCATTTTTTAAAGTGGATATTAGCTAATAATCATGCTACAATCCACAGACTCCAAGAAGCTAAGTAGCAAGGAGAGCACAAAGGATGACACATGAATCTCCCTGGTAAGAGGAAAAGAGAATAAATTTCGAGGGTGGATTGGGTACAGGTGAGGATGGGAACAAGAAGATCAAGTTAGGGAAGGGATAGAGGGAAAGAACTGGGATAGAGGACTGGAATTGGGGGACTTTTCAAGGGGGTGAGTTGGAAACCTAGAACAATAAAAACTCCCTGGAAGCTGCAAGGATGATCCTAATGAAGATTTCCAACAATGGAGAACATAGCTTTAAGGCAGGTTTATTCAAATGACATTTCAGGGAAATAAATATTGAGTGGAATATTTTAACAGCATTCTGTTCTAAACTGTAATGCAATATTCCACATTAAATAACCTTGGAATAAACTTTAACTATCAGAAAATAAACACATTAATGGATCAGAAGGGGAAGATTTTAGTGGTCTTAAGCACCTCTGGGTTTTTAAAGTGTAAATATTCAACAGAGTGTTCAAAACAGCTACACTAAGTACCAGATTTTTTCATTCTAGATGTCTTTTGCTTTGTGGCCTGAAATGACAAATGATGGCTTTCCAGAAAATAATCCAGAAGTTTAAAATAGGACAACATTTGTGGTAGTATGACAAACATACCCCATTTCATATGGAGGCTTGTAATACTTGTATGCAGCATATTCATATGCTATATGCCCCCTGCCTATTGCAGTCTTACTTAGCAGATCAAAACCACACAGGGGTCTTTTCTGAAACTGATACTCTAGCCAAGGACCACTCATGGAGATGGCCTGAAACCCCTGCACAGAGGTAGCCTATGGCAGTTCAGTATCCAAGTGGCCTCCATAGTAATGGGGACAGGAACTGTCTCTGACAGGACCTGATTGGCCTGCTCTTTGATCACCTCCCCCTGAGGGGGGAGCAGTCTTAACAGGCCACAGAGGAAGACAATGTAGCCACTCCTGGTGAGATCTGATAGACTAGGATCAGAGGGAAGGGGAGGAGGACCTCCCTTATCAGTGGACTGGGAGGAGGACATGGGTGGGGAAGAGGGAGGGTGAGACTGGCGGGAAAGAGAGAGGGAGGTACAGGGGGGATACAAAGTGAATAAACTGTAATTAATAAAAATAAAAATAAAAAAATCAATAATAATCCTATAGAGGAAGCAAGTGCATGTAAAGTGTGGAAAGAGCCATTGGCTTTGGCACCACATGGTTTTTCTGCAGGAGTAGTAGGTAAGTTCAGTAAATACTCATTTTTCTTTTGTACTAATTGCAGGATTCACATAATAGACACATCAGTCGGGACTGTTTGACACCCAGTTTCTTGTTCTCTTCATTTTTAACAACCTGTGATTTTCTGTAATGGTGTCCATCAGCTAGATTTCTTATAGATCTCAGGCCAGCCTGCTTAGAAATAGCACCACCAACAGTGGGTTGTGCCCTCTCACATATATTAGCAATCAAGAAAATGCCTCACAGAAATATCCACAGGCCAACCTATTGACTGTGACCTTGATGAGTGCCCCCTTGTCTAAGTGGACCCCAGTTGCCTCAAGCTTACAGTGTAATGTAACTATGATACATGATATTTCTTCTTAGAAATAAGTTCAAAACATCTATCTAGATAAAATTTGTATGTATACCTGTATACTTCTCATTTTAACTATTAGTTTTGTTTATTGGTGTGCTTTCTTCTTTTTTTCAATTCTTTAAACAGGTGTCATGAATCCCAGAATGGCCATGAACTCCCCGAAAACTTCTGAGTGGCTTTGAACTCCTGATCTCACTGCCTTTACCACTCAAGCACCTCTGAGCCTGCCTCCGCTCATTTCTTTTATTCAATGTCATATCTACAAACAAATATGATGATTAATCATTAGCAAATATACTCAAGTACATATAATGATCTCCAAACAATTTCTGAAAAGTATAGGAAAATAAAGGGAAATAGAAATTAATAATGGATGAAAATGCATATGTACTCTGAATTTTTTTGCTTGTTTATTTCTGCTTTATGTCATAATGATTCTCTATTATGTTGTTAGCTATCCTGATACAGCAACCTTCCTTAATCATTATTCTTACTGTAATGTCTGAAATGCTTTATTAAATGAAGTGCAGTCTTAATAAATATTTATTGTGGTAGCATACATGATTTTTTTTTAATTTTCCTATAGTCCCCCAAATCTGATGCTTTGCATATTCAATTATCCTGAATATAAATCCCTTTGCAATCATCTTTCTGAAGGAAATGTCCAAACATCAGCACTATTCTCGAGTAACAAGTTTATTATTGTGACAGAAAAATGCAACACTTTACTATTGAAAGCCTAAATAATTTAATAGGAACTTCAACTGTGTGTGCACAGCAGTTGAGAGTTACGTAAATCTGCAGATTTTCAGAAGGGACTGCTCTGCGTATGATGTTTAGTTCCATAGATGTTGAGCCTATGTCTATCACCCACAGAGGTCTGGTGTGTTCAAGTTTTGTGCAGGTATGACTAAAAATCCTTTTGCTCCAATTCGGTATCTATCAGAAGATTACATGGACCAGCAGGAAGTGATGGCCTCAGACTCACAGCCCCCTTCAAATGACTGAAACAAGAGTTCTAAAGGGTTTTTCCTCACTGTGTGACTACACAGTGTGTCTCATTAGGCTACCTATGGGGCATCAGTTGCAGAAAAGCCTGACAGATATAAAATGTCACTACAATCACTTTTACCAAGTACTGTCACCTGAGTTTAGTCGGCTTTTAGTTTTGTGGAAAGAAAAATGTAGAAAGGCCATAAAGGTTGTTCTTAATGGGAACAAGCAATTTAGTCTCAGCTCTAAAATATGGACTTGCGTTAAATTCTGTGAGCATCTTAGCAGAAATTCACCCTAGTGAGCACTGTATTTATTAAGATAAAGGTCATCTAATTTCCATGCACCTACCTGCTCAATGGCAGCTTCAGAATGTACCTATTTATCAAGCATGCTCCCTGAATAGTTGTGAAGATATTTTAATGAGTAAGTATGAGTGCATATACTCAACAGCATGCGATTTTATAATTGATTTAATACTCTGTGTGTTTTATTAGGATTGGGGCCACAAAGTGCAACATTGCTTGCTCTTGCTTGAGCTACAAACGAATTAAGCAACACTTGGTGTATTCAACAGGTCTAATGCAAATTATTAGCACCGAAGCATGGTTGACTGTTATGACAACAGGTCAGCCTGCTAATACTGAATTTCAGATCCAGATGGAATACCTTACTTATACGCAGAAGACTCGTTGTCTTTCCTATTCTTTGGCTTGACAGTTCCTAAAAACACAAGATCAGGGAAAACATCATCATAAGAGTGAGTTCAAGTGATTTAAAAAAACAAAAAGTATAAAATACACATCTACTTTCTTCTTGGCCAAATGTCCAATCAGGTGTGCTCAACTTTAGAAAAGGGAGAACCATGGGTTGTTAAGAGGCAAGTAGGGTTTTGCCAATTAATATTTTTTGGAATACAGAAGAGCATTAATTTCATTTCTAAATTACCTAAACTAAAACTGTTTTGTTTTCATATGAAACTTCAAGAACATAAAAGAGCACCATGCTCTTTTTAGAAAATTCTTTTAGTAAGGAGAAATATATTATTGATTCCATATCAAAGATTAATTCAGGAGCTATGCAATCATATTAACTTAACTGTCACAAATACCCCAGGGGGAGTAAACTAAGGGTGAAGGAACTGAGGCAGAAGGACATTGAGCAGTATGCCAATCACCAGAAAGAGCATGCCTGCAATGCCTGCGTCTGAGGATAATAAGTGTGTCTGTGGTCCTCGCTGTGATGCACACTTGTTCTCCAGTGGTAGCTTGCTGTCATTGTTGATTGTGATCACTCCTGCCACATTTCCTACAGTGATGGCTACTGTGGATGCAGGTGTGCTGAACACTCACAGCTTAGACATGTAGTCGGCAAAATGCTTTGGCTGAACCTGCAATGTTCACTATCTTTTTTTTTTTTTTAGAACTGAATTTGATACTTCAAAATTCAGCTAAGAAGTGTAGCTGCCAATGCCAGGGTGCCATACTGTGATGGAGTCTGGATGGCTGCCTACTATTCACACAGCAGTGATGCTCTGTATCACTAACTGGAGATCTTCATCCAGTTCACTAATCATTCGACTTGTTTTATTTACAAAACATTTACTTGAACTTGCCAAAATTTGTTAATTGTGTTACATAAAATATGCATCAATGAGATACAGTTGATTTAAGTTAAGCACACATTTGGGGACCAAACTCTAATTCTCTGTCTCTGTCTCTCTGTCTCTGTCTCTCTATCTCTCTGTCTGTCTCTGTGTATGTCTCTCTCCCCATCTGTGTGAGTATTTGTGGAGTGAGTTTGTGTGTACGTTCACTTGCATGTACTTGCATGTGGGAATATTGAGGGTATTTATATGTTACCTCTACATTATATATTTTTTGACACAGGGTTTCTCACTGAACCTGGAGTCTATTAGAGCATTTATTTGGCTGTATCATGTCACTCCTATTCAGGAAGTTGGGAGTCATGTCCATAAGCTCCATAATACCAAGACAATAATTGCTCAAAAGAGGGCATGGTTTCATCCTACTTTCACCATGCTTTCTGAGAGAACATTATATATGTACACGCATCTACAACCCCTCTCCCAGATGCAATTACTTCCATATTTCCCTAAGTTCCTCCCAAATTCATGACCTCTTTTTTCTTTAATTATTACTCTTCCATAAAATATATACAGCCTACTGAGTCTATTTAGCATTGCTTATCTGCACACATGCCCATGGCTGAACAGTTGGAATTGGACAACCTATGCAAGGTTTCCTCCTTAGAGAAAAGATTTTCTCTTTCTTTTGACCACCTGTGGTTTTTTTTATATAGCAGGAAGCCTTGTGGAATTTCCCCCATCCACTTTAGCATTACAACTGTCTTTGTCATTATGCAAGTCCTGCTCAGGCAAATTTTATGAGTTCAATTTTCCAATCTTGTCTAGAGAGCAATATTTCACAGCTGGGATCCTGACAATCTGGCTCTGAAAATCTCCCTGACCACACTGTCTTGATTTTCCCTAAGCCTCTGTATAAGGGTTGCATTGCAGTTTTAACAAATGGTCAATTGTATAGTCACTCATTTTCTTCATATTGATCAGTAATAGAACCCAATAATGGTCCTCTTGTATTGCAAAAAGCTTCTCTGATGAGGGGTTAGGGACAGACTTATCAGGTTGGACCATCACCACATTCATCATTTTTAACTATGTAGTGTTTATGCATCTTGTGTTAAGTTTCATATGTCCACCAATCACCACCCTTTTAACAACACTGCAAATCATGTTACTAGCAAAATCTTACCCAGAACAAGAAAACTCTATGATTTTTCTACAGCTTGGTCACTTCAATGTGAGAGTGGCACAGCACTAACCCAATCCAAGACACCTGGATGGCACTTCCTGGAAGAACTCCGCTGTGTTTTTCAGCCAGAACTCAGATATTAACTATGAAAGACATCTGAGTTATCATGGGACAAATTCGGTTTCATTATTACATTGTTAATTTGATCAATATGGGAACCTTTGTCTTCATCTTTTATCTATCAATTATCATCTAGTAGATCAGAGCCTCTTAAAAGGAAAAAAAGTCACTTTTTATTTATCAGGCACACATAATTTTAGTTTCTTTCTGGGATAGGTCAACCATGGCCTCTTAGTGTACCAGCATCTCAAAGTGGCCAAATTTCCCCTTTACATTAGATTACCTCATGTTGAGCTCCAACACCTCAGTTCACACACTATGAATAGTTCAGGGCTCAACTCTAAAACACAGAATCTGTCTGAAATCTAGCATTCCTTTCAGGCTCCTTTAAAATGACAGGGGAGAGAGAACCCATGCTTCCCGCTTGAGGCTAAGGCTTTATTCTTTACCCACCAGGTTGAACCTCTTCATCCACTAAGCTGCAGCAAGCATTAAGGGATACCTTTGTGGTTTCTTTTGACGTGCTTCTGTCAAGGAGATGGAAAGGGATTCATAGCAGAGAGATCCCACCCACTGTGACATATTGAAGAGCAAGAACACTGGAGAGCTGCTTAAATTGCATCTGTTTCTCTTTAGCCCACACTGTTTTCTAAAAGAAAACCCCTTACTTTCCTCTGGCCCATGATAGAAGCAGCTGTGTGAGGTAGAAACTTCATTTGAGTTTCTAGCTTTGAGAACTAGTTCAGGCTTACCGAGTTCAGTTAATTGTGACAGATACAGTAAGATACAACATTTAACTGTACAGCAGGCCCAGTGCTGGGTACACTTCTGTCTCAGTGTTTACCTACATCTCATATACTCAAAGGTACCCATATCATGCAGCATTGACTTTAGGTTCAGGAAATTTAGAAATTTAGAAAATTTCAAGTAATTCTTGAAATATATGCCAACTGTTTTCAAAGATAGTGCTTTACTAAGTATAAATGTGTAGACTCAAATATGTCACAATAGTTCTTTCATTTTTCTCTTAGTTTTGTGTTTATTGGAAAAATCAGAACATATTATATCTATTGAATTACTTTCACATTATGACTCGATACTTGAGACTTTTATTCTTACATTCCATTGATGGTTTCTTAGCAATTTCTAAAATCATTTTAATGATATCCACATTCTATGTAAGAAGCTGTGTATTTTTATCTAGTTAAAAATTACTATATATTGAAATGTCTTCCATATGATGTTTTCTTGCATACTCTATTTTAGGACCAATTTTTAGTACCTCTTTAAGCTTTATTTGAATAAAATAACTGTGTCTTATTTACCTTATGCCTATCTTATTTTATTTCTGAAAGAAATGCATTTTTAATGTCTCCGACATCATCTGACACAGCAAATACTGAAATAAGCAATGTTAATATTTACTGCTCCAAAGTCATTCACAATGAAATATCTCTTAGATCAGTTGTAATGAATAAAATCAGAAAGCCTTTTTCAGCTACTTTTGATAAAGCCAGGACAGACTGTACCTAAAGGATCCAAACATAGACAGCCTTAGAATAAATTCTGCTTTTCTGGAACATGTAACCTTTAAGTTCTTTACCTGTCATATGATGGCAAAAGGTATGTAAATCTCAGAGTAGAATGCCCCAGCTTTAGCTCTTCACTGGGCTTGAAGCAATTAAAAATTCTTCTAGTTACACTCCCATAAGCTAACAATGGCTCAAAGAAAAGTATAATTATTTACAAAAGTAATTGTTATTAACTACAAATTAAATATCCTATTTAATTACGTGATAATCAGACTGCATCTATTTCTCTTTATTTTCAATTTTTTTCTTATCTTAAATTCTCCCTATTTCTGTTTCTGTCTGTCTTTGCCTGTCTCTCTGTCTCTGTGTATGTGTGCAATTGTATTTGGCCATTGAGAAGGGCATTGAGATTTCTGGATCTGGAGTTACAGATGTGTCAAATACTTGATGAGGGTGTTGAGAACTGTACTTGGGTCACCTACAAGGACAGAAAGGAACAGTCTCTTCAGGGCCTGCTCTTAATAATATCTACATATTATTTCCAGTAGTCATTATTTTCTCTGTGCTCCTCCCTCCTCACCTCTCGCCAATATTCAATTCTGGTTTCTCTTATTCCCTTCATTTTCCTCATGTATCAATACAATATTTATTTCTATCAATTCACAACAGCAATTTGATATACTATGAAAAATAAATTTGACTGTCCCCAGGGATACAAATACTAAAAGGCGAAGATCCTCACTTCCAAATCTTCAATCCAGCCACACAAACCCAGTGATTGGCCTGGAGTTAGGAACCCTGAATAGAAAGGAAGTTGACATTCGTTAAATGCTCACAAAAGGCTTGGACCTCACATATCTCTACACACATTTTCAAATCTGACACACTCAGTGCTGTTTTCATGTGTTAGAGATAGGAAGTAGAAATTAGTGTAGTAAAATAAATTGTCTGTGGTGTTTAAAATAGTGGTTTTAAAAGTAAAACTTAGGATACTAATGATTATAAATATAACAAATTTATGTACTAAAAACATCATATCCTATAGCTTAAAATTTATAACTTATGATAGATGAATATCATCATCTATTTCTTTCAAATTAATGAAATAAAGTTATTCTAAAGAGCTCATAATCTATATAATGCCACATTCATGGACAATGTCTTTGATTCTTTGTTGAGGTGGACTTGATATTTACTGAAAAAAAGAATATTCTACATAAATGAGTAACTTGTATTAAAAGAACTATTTAGATGTAAAAAAATAGAACATAAACCGGTTTTTCCAGCAAATAAATCACACCAATAAGTTAATGTTATACTCTACTACATATTGATCTACTATATACTGTGTATTATTCATAATATTTATTTATTCATAATATACTAGGTATAATATATACTCATATAATACATATCTAATATATACTGCTTCCCATTCATATTATAACAAATTTGTATACTAAAATTAGAAGCATCATAATGTGCTTTTCTGCATATTACAATGTTAATTTTTAAATATTTGTACTTATATGTTACATATAATTTGTTCTATCATTATGCCACCAATTGGATCATATGTGTTTAATGCTTTATACATATGTTTGTATTTTAGAACCTTAGCTGCATTGAAAAGAGAAATTTAGACCAGGTACAACTTAGAACTTATGTATTCAAATAGGGGTATAAGGTATTTGGTAATTTGTCCAGAAAAAAAATCTTAAATAAACTTAATAATTATTTTTATAATCATGCTATGCAGCACAGGTAAAAGTCATGCCTCTTAATTCTGTTTATATAACCAGACATGTCATGTTTGCTCTCCTATCAAACAATGGACCACTGACGTCTGTGACATTTGCTCTCGTGCCCAACACTACCTTTGAATCTTACAAATGCCAACTCTCATTGTTCAATAGGAGAATAATTCAGATTCTGGTTACCTTTCTTTAACTTTGTTATAGAACACTTATTACTTTACACTTTAGTAAATATCTGAATGTTGTATGAGTATATTAATTGTTTAAATAATCCAGTGTTCTCCTCATTCAATTCAGCTAAACTGTTGCTTATGGAAATTGTAAAGGTGGAAAACAATGACTCTTGCAAATGGTTGTACCATTTTCCCTTGAAAGAAAAAAAAAATATATATATATATATGTGTGTGTGTGTGTATGCTAGCAGCCTGTTTTCTACATAGTATTGCAATATTTGAGATGCTATGACTTTGTAAAAGTCTATTTAGGCCTTCAAAATAAATATGAAAGGGAGAATATGAATTGTAAAATAAAGACAAAGCAGACACTAAAACAAGTTGAGATTTGTTCCATACAATTGCTGAATCTGAATTATGAGAAAATATAAAAGAAAACAGGACACAAGAATGCACTGAAAAAGTTAAGATTTTAATTGATCCAAACCCAAGACAGGGTAAGTGAAGGAATATAAGATCAGATACAATTGAGCATTAAAACTTGGGCCTCCCAAAGAAGAGAAAATGTGAATCAAAAAGATGAAAACAGGGCCTACCTGAGTAGCAGAGAGCAAACCTTGTAGAAGTGAGCTGGATGTGGGCCTTTAACCCCATTGCCTCAAATCTTGAGGGAGAGAAGAGGGAGGGAGGGTTGGAAGGGGACAAAGGAGGGACTACAGCTGAGATACAAAGTGAATAAACTATAATTAATAAAAAATATAGATTAAAAAAAAACACAGGTAACAAAACTCAGAGCAGTATGACGCCACTGGAAAATAGCAATCCTACCACAGAAAACCCTGGAGATGCTATCACACCAGAGGTGTAAGAAAAAGATTTTAAATCTGAGGTTATGAAAATTATGGAGGACTTAAAGGAGGAACGCTTTCAAAGAAAAAAAGGAAAATGAAATCAAACAGGTAAAAGAATTGAATAAATCCCTTAAGGAAATACAGAAAAATACAATCAAACAGGAGAAGGAAATGAATAAAACTGTTCAAGACCTAGGAGCAATAAAGAAAACACAATCTGAGATGATCCTGGAGATGGAAAACCTAGCGAAGAGAATAAGAACTACAAACACAAGCATCACCAACAGAATGCAAGAGATGGAAGATCTTAAAGAAAAAAAAAAATGTTAAATCTAAAAAAATCCTGGCACAAAACATTCAAGAAATCTGAAATACTTTGAGAAGAACAAATCTATGAATAATAGGATTAGAAGAAGGAAAAGACATCCTGCTCCAAGGCCCAGAAAATATTGTCAAGGAAATCATAGAAGAAAACTTTTCAACTTAAAGAAAGAGAGGCCTATAAAAATACAAGAAGTGAGTGACAAGATTTTGGCGCCAGGAGGACACTGCATCTGAGGAGCAGGACAACATTTTCCATACAGCTACCAAGAGACTGAACTCTGGGCCCTAAAACAACAGCGATTGTGCTTCCCAGGTGAGAGGAAACTCCACTGTGTGGGAATCAGTCGGGTCCACTCTCAGGTCACCCAGCCAGAACCGAGTAGAGATCCTGGGTTGCGCAGGCACTAGGTCCCCAGACAAGGGCCACATGCCTGCGAGTCCTGATCACCTTCCCAGGCTGAACAGTGAGCACAAAAACACCAGAGACTGGGAGTCCCAATCGCAAGAAAAACCCATAGGGAAGGAAGGAAACGGGACTGACCTCATGTCACCCAATCTTTCTCTGGAAAAGGTCCTGCAGAATAGCGGGCACACACTATCAACCCTGAACTAGGCTCCAGCTGCGAGCACAGAGACTTGCTGTGCACCCAACTCTCCCTCACAGGCAGAACTGTGAACCCCAGAGCATCAGATACTGGATTTCCCTGTGGGGAGAAAACCCCAGAGGGAAGGAAGCAAATGGGGACTGACTTAGGTTACCCAGTATATCCGTGGAAAAGATCCTGCAGACCAGCGGGAGCACACTGCCAGCCCAGAGACCTGCTGTGCACCAAATATCCCTCACAGACAGAACTGTGTGCCCCAGGGCATCAGAGACTGAGAGTCCTTGTTGGGAGAAAACCTCAGAAGGACAGAGACAGCTTAGAGCACTCAGCTGGCCTTCCCACCCCCAGCACACATGGGAAAGTTCCCAGGAAAAGGTCTCAGGTTCCTACGCAGCTTGGAACCACCACCCGCCAGCACCTGTGCTCTCTATGCACCAACCCAAACTCCACAGACTGGGCTTTTCTGTTGGGTGAAAACCCCACAGTGGGGGAAACATCTGGCCCTACCTCAGGACACCTAGCTCTGGAAAAGTTTCTGGCTCTCCACAGGCTCCTGACTGCAGCCTCCAGCTGCACGCATGAGAGCAGAGCTTACCTGCCACTGACTATTGCTTGGGTACTGGGGCACAGAGCCCCAACTTCAGGCCTACGAAGCCTGGGATGCCCGAGATCAACCACCAGAACTGCTCCATGGGTCAACCAATTATCCCTAATTAAATTGACCAAACCAGGGAGCACCTAGGTTACAGGAGCAGCTCAGTAAATTTACAGCAAGAAACCCAGAAGCAGGGCAGCTGTCTCCAGGACTTCTTCGGGTGAGAGGAGAACCCTCTTGACTAACAAGGAGCAAAGTTACCACTCAGGTCTTTATGCCTGAGGTGAGCTGTGGCAATTCCTGAAAAACACCGGCCATTCAGTGACCATACCCAAAAAGCCGAGGAAGCTTCCTTCAGGAAAAACCATCTTCCTGCCAAGGGGATTCTCCACCACAGGATTTCAGGAACCACCAGAAACTAACACCCAACACCTAAGATAGCCTAATGGGTCGAGGCCAGAGTAAAAGCTCAACCAACAAAAGACAGAATAATATGGCATCTCCAGGACCCAGTTATCCATGGGCAAGCACCCCTGGACACCCCAGCATAATTGAAATTCAAGAAGATGACCTAATATCTATGCTTATGAAGAGGATAATAGAGGAAACAAATAAAATGGGTAAAGAAGTAGAGGAAGATAAAATCAAACAGATTATGACCATCCGTAAAGAAATACAGGAAGTTATAGCCAAACAGTTTGTGGCCTTTAAAGAGGAAATAGTTAAAGCACTGAAAGAAATAAAAAAAAACAGAGGATTGTTCATACAAACAGCTGAAGGAATTGAAGGAAAAACAGGAAAATACAGTTAGACAGTCCCACCATTTACCTGCAAATTTTATGATTTCTCTGTTTTTTATTGCTGAGTAATACTCCATTGTTGTAGATGTACCACAATTTCTATATCCTTTCTTCAGTCGAGGGGCATCTGGATTGTTTTCAGGTTCTGGCTATTACAAATAAAGTTGCTACAAATGTGGTTGAGCAAATGTCTTTGTTGTATACTTGAGCCTCATTTGGATATAGGCCTAGAAGGGGTATGGTTGGATCTTGAGGAAGTGCTATTCCTAATTGTCTGAGAAAGTGCAAGATTGATTTCCAGAGTGGTACAAGTTTACATTCCCACCAGCAGTGAAGGAGGGTTCCCCATTTGCCACATCCTCGCATAACTGAAATTCAAGAAGTTTGCACTCTTACCATCAATGGAGGCATGTTCAGTTTGCTTCACATCTTGCCGGCATGAGCTGTCATTTGTGTTATTGATCTTAGTCATTCTGATGTAAGATGGAATCTCAAAGTAGTTTTGATTTGCATTTCACCGATGGTTAAGTATATTCAACATTTTTTGGTTCTCAGCCATTTCAGATTCCTTTACTGAGAATGGAGGAGTCTGTTCAAATATTTACCCCCATTTTTAATTGTGTTATTTGTTTCTTTTTTCCTTGAGTTCTTTATATATTTTAAATATTAGTCTTCTATTGGATATGGGAAAGCCTTTCCATTCAATAGACTGCTGCTGGAGGTGGGCTAAGGAGACACATGGAACTCTTGGGAGGAAGAAATAATAAATATTAGGGATGGACATGCACAGTAGAGAAAGGACCAGGAGTGTCAGATGTGGAAGGGAAGGGAGATGGAGTTGAAAAAGGGAATTTGGAAAAAGTGTTGGAATTGATGGATAGTGGAGGGTTGTACAAACGTAGGGCGGCAGAAACTTCCTAAGATATGTGAACGTGATCCTGATGAAGTCTCTAATGAGGACAAAGGAGTCTCCCAACTTGTGATCTATTGCCACTAAACAAACATTCTAGTACTGAGACTACGTTAGGTCCAACTGAGTTGTTGGCCAAAGGATTCAAATCTCCAAACAACCTAAGCTGTTGCTAAGATAATTGTTTGCTCTCCATAAACTGACAGCAAGGCTACATTACCGAAGACAAAACCCAAGGTACTCACTGAATGTGGAGAATTCAAGCTATTGCCTACATAAACCTTTTATTCTACAGTCTAGTCTTTGGTACAGGAAGATACTCTGTCGGCTACCAAAAGAGAAATGTAAATACCAAGCAAGGCGCAAACATTTCAATCTACAGTAGTGTCCTGTCTGAAAATTATGCTATGCCTATGGTGGCACAAACCTTGTGGGAATAACTAATCACTGTCTGATTTGACTTAAGGCCCACTCCAGAATATGGAACCTATACTTGATACTGCTTGAGTGAGCAATAACCAGAAACTAGATAGCTTAGAAGCCTAGGGTAAAACCAAATACTACAGGTCAAAAAAAAAAAGTGATAAAAAGACTCCTGATGGTGTTGTTACACTCAGAGTAACACTCAGTGCCTTATACAGCCACCCTATCATCAAAGAAGCCTCCTCTAGCGACAGATGGGAACAAATTCAGAGCCACAGCCAGACAGGCAGAAAGATACAGCCTAGATGGGATTTTTCTATCAAATCCCTCCACTCAGAGCTCAGGGAATCCAGCAAAAGAGGAAAAGGAACAGTGTAAAATATGGATGGGATGGAAGACAGCAAGAAAAGCAGGCCTTCTAAGTAACCTGAACAAAGCTTATATGAATTCACAGAGACTGAAGTGGCAAACATAGGCTGACACAAATACATATTGCATATATAATTATAGATTTTAGCTTAGTATTATCTTTGCATAGTCAGGAATCCAAGAAAAACACTAAACTGAAAGCCATAACACCTGTAGGGTTAAAAAGAGAAAAAATAAAAATAAATAACAATAAAATATGTAAAATAAGCAAAATAATTAAAAAATAAAATTATTACCAAGGCTATAATCAATATAATTTTTTTCTGATAAACAATTTGTTTCTCAAAACTTATATCTATACTTTTGTTTGTTTTTTAATGTCACAAAAGAAATAAACTCTTTTATATTTTAGTAAAATTTTAAAATTTAGCCCATGAAAAATAGATCACATAATTAATTCAGAGACAGGTCTTTTGTATTTTGTTAATTTCATTTAACATTAAAGTTATTTTAGACTTGAGCATAGTGTCACATACATTTAACCTCAGTAATCAATAGGCAGAGGCAGGCATATCTCTCTGAGGTGGGATAATCAGGGTTTGTACGGGTCTTTTATACTGGTTTACATATAATTATGTATATAGTTAGTTATATGTAAATATATTGTGTCATGAAGATATGCCAAACATATGTATATGGTGAGAACACTTATCCAATATTTCTGCCATGAAATACTATAAATACCTTAATTCTGGACAGAGATATCTACGCATAAAAATGTGTCAGAAAATGCAAATGTGATAATATAAGAGTGTCCTTGCTCTTGGCGTTTCTTAGAAGAAAATAAATTGGAGTGAAATTTGGAAAGATAAAACACTATGAGTAGCAATTAAAGAACAAATATTTCTGAGCCAATTTTAAAGAACAGATCCTAATTCTGGCACTGACTAACCACACGGAAGCAGCTGCAGATATCACAGATATCATAGTTTTATTTCTTAAGTTTCCTTCCCTACAACCCAAAGACAAACACAGTTTCCCCATAATAGACAGAGGCAGTGTATGTAATACAAAGAAAATATCTTGGCTTTCAATAAACATTATGCAGGTTCTTGACATTTGTGAGACTTTCCCATCAAAAATATAGTAAGAATGGATGAGTGGAAAATATCTAATATCTTGTTCTCACAGACACAGGATCTGAGATCCATCACCTTGAAGAAGACGCCATGCACCAAATGAATGTGCTGGTTACTGTACACTCCCTTGTTAATGAACCAAAAATCTAAATTCATCGTTGAACTTCTTGGCAAAATAACTTTAAGTGGGACCAGAGGATAAAATGTCCCACATACTGGGCATTATAAATTATTATTATTATCATAATCTCTCATGAAAATTTTACAACAGAAAGTAGTGAGACCAGAGACGTGGCTTCTCTGCTGATCTGGTAGACAAGCAGCTGGACAGTCCATAATTGGGTTTCATGGAATTCTGTTTGCATTGTGTGGTGAGCTAATTAGTTCAGCAAGGTCCCTTAGGGAGGAATTGATGGAAATTACCTTCCCCTGCCATAAGTTAGAACATAGTACCTTCTAAAGAAGAGTTTTCATTGAGAAAAAAAGCAAGTCCTGGAAATGATATGTCAGGGAAAATTAAGCAGTATTTGTACATTTATGAGACTGCATCAACTGTAGTTTTACTTAAAGGGTCAATGATGTTACTTTTTCATTTCATTTCATTTTTTTTTTATAATTTAATCATTATATATCCTGATTGAAGCTCTCTCCCTAAACTCCTCTAAGCCTCACCCTCTCTCCCTCTTTCCCCCATCCTCTTCCCTTAACTCCTCTAAGGGGGAGTTCTCCTCTTCTGCCATCTCCCATAGCTTATCAACTCTCATCAGGACTGCCTGGATCCTCTTCCTTTGTGTCCTGGCAAGGCCACATCACCAGGGGCAAGTGATCAAAGAGCAGGCAATCAAGTTCATGACACAGGCAGCCCATGTTCTCCTTACTCAGTTACCCACATGGAGACTGAGCTGTCTATGGGCTACATCTGAGCAGGGGGTCTAAGTCTTCTTTATGGGTGGTCTTTGTTGGTGCATCAGTCTCTGCAGGATGCCCTGGACTCAGAATTTTTAGCTTTGTTTTTCTACTTGTCAGGCCTGTCTCCTCCCTGTCTCTCTCCCCTCCCCACTTCTTCCATAAGACTATCTGTGCTCTCCCCAAATTTTGGCTGTGAGTCTCAGCATCTGCTTCTATCTCTTGTAGAGTGGAACCTTTCAGAGGACACTCTACAGTAGGCTCCCATCCTGTTCCCTCTTTCTACTGCTTCTGGTGTCTATCCTGTTTGCCATTCTGAATGTGATTTAAGCATCCTCCCTAGGGTCCTTCTTAGTCAAGGAAATCATAAAATTGCAGGCAAATGGATGTAACTAGAAAAGATAATCCTGAATGAGGTAACCTAGAAACAGAAACACAGCATGGTATACACTCACTTATAAGTGGATATTAGATGTATAATATAGAATAACCATACTAAAATCTACAGACCTAAAGAAGGAATGTTACATTTTAAGGGGACATTTTCAGGGTTCATTTAGCGGTTTGCACCTGAAACTATTTAAAGAAAAGCAACATAGTACATGACTATCAACAGGAGCAAATTTTTAGGAAGATGTTGACTTAAAAACAAACAACAATAAAACAAAACAAAAACCACTGAAACCAGGAAGATTGTAAGCCTCACAGTTAGACCTTAGTCTCTAAGTTCATAGAAAAGATCACACTAGAATTTTAAAGTGTAGTAATCAACTCTCAATTTAAAGCCTCCATAGATTATATAATATTTATGTATTATTGATCCTATTCACATATTGTCAATTTCAGTACATTGTGATAAAATGTTAGCAGTGTACTGAATTAACAATTACTCAATGTTCTTCCATCATTCCCTCAACAATACCTCCTGGACCTTTGCCCCATGCCTGGCTCTAAGTCCCAGCATCTATCTCTATCCACTGCTTGGCGGAGCCTCCCTAACAGGCATGTTTTCAAGCATAGAAGAACATAATAGTGTCAGGGGCTGGCTTTCTAATGTTGGTTGGGTCTCAGGTTAAGCTAATCATTGGTTGGACTTTCCATCAATCTCTGGTCCCTCTTTA
>REGO01000251.1:43406-91653 GCA_010120015.1 Rhombomys opimus
GAATCGTTGTCCAGTGATTCTGTTGTCCAGGTGGATCAATGGAAAATTACTAAAAGACATCATGACTCTGAGCACCTAGAAAGAGATGTATTAACTACCCTCCTCACTTGCTCTTTTGGGAGACAATCACTGAAGTCTACAATGCAAGAAATGTAAGGTCTGCCACTTCTGTCTTCATAATAACCCAGAAACAGGAACTAGGAAACTCCCCCCCACACACACTTTTTTTTAACCCACTACAAAGAAGAGACACATTTCCAGCAATTAGATTTTACTTAGATGCCTCTCTGTCAAGGATAAAAAATATCTTCTGATGTTTGTTGATATCTTCTTGTGGTGGCTAGATGCCTCTCAATTCTGACCAAAGGATCTGAAACATATTCTTCAGAATAAACCCCTGCCCTCACTGAGTCTCCACAAACCTCACCAGAGCCATTTACAACTAGAACTGTCCTGATACTTACATTTTCCTTCAAATAAAGAAAATGCATCTAAATTTCTCAAGTGTAAGGCAAGTTTCATTTTAACCCTACTGGTAGCTGTGAGCTTACTTAATGCTTTGAGTTGCTACATTGTTTTATATTAGGCCTTATTGCTGTAACATACTCAGTGGCTTCCACATTACAGGATTTTCCTCTAAGTTGGCTGCACACTGGATGCCTTCGTGGATTTGTGTGTGTGTGTGTGTTGCCATAGTCTCAGTATAAAACCATCAATATTATGATTACAATTTTCTTCATCTCCCTCCTCTCCTTTTATTTTCCTTCCTTCCCTTCCTCCCTCCTTCCTTCCTTCCTTCCTTTCTTCTTCCCTTACTCCCTCAGTCTCTCACTTCCATTCTTTGACAGAGTTTCATATAGAGTCTCAGAAAGAGCTCATGCTGGCCTTGAACTTATATATGCAACTAAAGATGATGTTGAATTTCTGATCCTCTGTTCTCTACCTAACAAATGCTGGGATTCCAGGGCTGTGCCACTATGCCTAGCTTGATGAATTTCCTAATTTTCTTCCTTCTTTCCTTCCTTCCTTCCTTCTTTCCTATCTTTTCCTTCCTTCCTTCCTTCCTTCTTTCCTATCTTTTCCTTCCTTCCTTCCTATATGTCTATATATCTGCCTTTCTTTCTCCCGCCCCCCACTCTTTTAGTCCAAGGGGTCTGAATATCAAAATTTGCAATGATGAGGACAACTGTCTTTCAAAACCAGAAGGCCTTGATATTTTCTCAGAAGCACAATGGGTAACCAGCATCATTATTAATGTGGGCTGCTCTGTATATGCCCGATACCAGGTGGTGACTGCTCCTGTTTTCTAAGATTTGCAAATCCAATTTAAATCTCTGTCAGATTTTCCCAGGGTTTAAGGAGGGGATGTCTTTGAGAGAAATGGAGGCTATCCAGCCTTATGTGGGCTACAGTCTTTGAAAATCATTAGCTACCAAAGCTACCCCTAGGGCAAATTTGAAAAATAAAATTTGTGGCCATAGAAGGGTGAGTTTTAGGAGGAGTTTTATTGTGTTGTAGGATTATAAGTTAAAGCTTGAGAGAAAGAAGGAAGAAGTGCTTTATAGGAGTAGAAAGTCTTTGGAAATAGTTTACTGCCAACAGTCCCCATAGTGGAGTTAATAAGGTTTTACTGAATAAAGGAATGGAAGAGATGGACTGGTTCTCCAGTTGGCCCTTGCATGCAGTGTCCAGGAACTTCTGAGTTCCAGTCATGTCTTTATATGTAGTTCTCAGGAAGAGATGCTCATATAGGATAAGAGAGAGATATTGAGTTCTCCAGCATTTTTGGCATTATATAAGGAAGAGAGATAGCCAGGCCTATAGTCCAGCCTCCCTGGCATCCTATATGGGAAGCGAGATAGCCAGACAACCTCTCCAGCATCCCTGGAATCTGGCCAGGGCAGACACAAAGACATTTTGGCTTAAACACATCTGGCATCTATGGCCTTTGGCCAGGAAAGAATTGTTGACCAGGCTGTTGATGTTTATGGCTTTTAGCAAAGGAAAAGCTACTCTCTTTCAGGGTTCAAACCCTTAAACTGCCTCATGGGTTTTTGTCTCTTGATTTCATCAGTTTCACTGTGTAGTCCAGGATAGGCTTAATACTCCTGATACTCATGTCTCAGCCTCCTAAGTGCTGTGGTTATAGGAGAGGATCACAGTGTTTGGTACACTATAAGTTTTAATGGTTTATTAGCACCGTGGTTCTCAAGCATCTCTTGGAGAAAAAGATTCCTCATATTTTTGCTGCTAATCTTGGGACCGGGCATAACTATCTGTAGAATTGTTTTTTGTTTTTGTTTTAGATTTAATTATTTATTATGCATTCTGCTTCATACAGGCCTGCATGCCAGAAGACGACAGCAGATCTCATTATAGATGGTTGTGAGCCACCAAATGGTTGCTGGGAATTGAACTCAGGACCTCTGGAAGAGAAGCCAGTGCTCTCAACCTCTGAACCATCTCAGAGGTTTGGAATTCTTTATTGCTCATTATGTTTGCTGTTTTCCTTAATGACAACTTTTGCTCCCCCTAACTCAGATTCCTGTTAAATGCTGAACTCCGTACTCTAAGCCCTTTCCTGCTCAGGTTCTTCTTGGAACAGGCAGATGAAGACGTTCAGTCCCCCGACAGTCTGTATCTGCATCCCTGTTTAACACCAAGAAGCTTCAGCAATGGCCATCACCAGCTCCTAAGATTAAAGGATGGAAGTCTCAGAGGAGAATGTGAGGCAGGGCAGAAAGAGGGGGAGAATTATGGGGATTTGAAAAGAAAAAAAGAGGGCCTTATGCTTGTCTGTAGAATGCGAGACTCTGGCAAGAAAACTAAGCTGTCACAGCCATAACATGCTGTGACTCCATTGTAGTTATGAACAACTGTTCTCCGACTATTATTGAGTACAATTTTTTTTTTCTTTTTTGAGAAAAGGTCTCACTTAGCCCAGGCTAACTTTGAACTCACTATGTAGCAAAAGATGACTCTGAACTTCTGTTTCTCCTTCCTTTTTCTCTGGAGTGCTAGGATTACAGGTGTGTGCCACAGTGCTCGGTGTATTGAGTGTTTGAGGTTGAACCCAGGCCTTACTGTGCTCATGGGAAGTACTCTGCCAATGGAAGGAAGCATACACTCAGCATCTTGGACCATGCTTTTATCAGACTACATGCCTGTACCATGCACCACATACTGGCCTATGATCTCCCTCACCAAAAGAAGGTTTGTTGGATAAAAATACCAAAATATTTTCATATAATCTTTTAAACCCTTCAAACAATGTAAATGCAAAAGCTACCAATATTGCCGGCATGTAGCTACTGCTAAGACACCTAAAATCCTCTCTTCTTTCTTGAGAAGCCCACATCCACTCTAGGGGGTGAAATCCTGTATCTCCATGTCTGCCCCCCATGTCCACACATAAATTCACATTAAAACGTGTTTTTATCTCTTCATGTTAGCAGCCCTGGGAGGCCTGTAAAAATGGTTTGCCATTCTTTTGATCCAGAAAACTTCACAAAGTCATCCAAATCAAGGGTCCAAATCTTCATAAGAACATCTGTGAAACATGATTATGCATATTCAAAAAGCCCAACAGGGTCCCTGAACTATCACTATAGGAAGGCAGCATGCATCCTTCAGTGCTACGCTACGACAGCTACAACAGTGGAGATGGAACGTGTGTCCTGACCAAAGAGCGCGACCAGTCCCAGACCTTGCCCCCAAAAGACATGATGACTTTTTGCTTCCTAAAGCTGAAATATGCAGAGATGAGTGCTGAACTGAAGGGTTAGGGCCTAGACTGTCTGGACACTGACTACGTCCACATGAAGAAAACGTCCTAACTGAGCTGACCACTTACAGAGCTCTGAGACAGATTTGCTACCGTAAGCTCTCCTCCCATGTGTAGACTGAAGGACTCAAATCACTAAGCCTGAAGAGGAGCTGCACAAAGGAAAAGGCACCAGAAGAAGCTAAAGAAACAAAAACCCGTGGCATGGAAGAAATGCAGCAAGAAATCAATGTAAATGACAGTAAATTGTTTTGTCCTCAATAAACTCCAGCTTTGCTTATAAAAATAAATAAATAAATAAATAAATAATGGGGAAAACAGAAAAAAGTATCAAAATCATTCCTCTTAGGCCTTGAACTTCGTGTGTGTGTGTGTGTGTTCATGGGCACTCAGATGTACACATTGTGTGTGTGCCAGTGCCCAGGAAGGGTATATCAGATTTCCTGGAGTCAGAATCACAGGTGGCATGAGCCATCTAGAGTAATTTTGTTTATTTAAAAACTACTAGCATTGCATGAGGATGTGAAAACACTGGGTGTGGTAGTTTAGAAGTCACTAATGCTGCCAGCTGCCATTCTGTCTGTGGTAGAACACTGTGACCAAAAGCCGCTTGAGGGAGGAAAGAGCTTATTTTACCTTACAGGTCACAAGCCATCACTGAGGGAAGTCGGGGCAGGAACTCAAGCAGGAACTTAAAGCAGAAACCACGGAAGAGTGCTCGATGGGCTACTCACCAGCTCGTACGTAGCATACCTAGCATACCTGCCCAGGGAATGATGCCACCCATAGTGGGCTGACCTTTCTACACATTAATTAAGGCAGTCAACACAATTCACCCCAAGATATGGCTGAAGGGCAATGTTATCTGGACAGTCCTTCAGTTCCCTCTCAGGTGACTCTAAGCTGTGTCAAGCTGACCGTGAAAGCTAATCAGAAAAGTAACATGGTACATAAATATTTATACTCATTTACTTACAATCCGTATCTCCACTTTGCAGAATGCACATACGTACTTGTCTTCAGTCTTATTAGCAGTAACATTATTACCTTGGAAGAGGTTACCTTATAAGATCTCTGAGAAGAAGAATAGGAAACAGGAAATCATTCCTTTCTTTGGTATACTTTTCCTTTACAAACATTTCTGCAAACCTCTCTTGGATGGAGTGTAATGCTGTATGTCTCTCCAGCTCTATTCCTGGTAGTGATACGTTTGGAGCAATATCACAGCCTTTAAATTTTCAATATTATCTGGGTCACATAATTAATCTTAAAGGAAACCCCAATATTATATAAAAATGAGTGAGGAGTACTTTCCTGCAAGTTTAGAAGCAAAGAGTGAAGAGACTGTGGAATCTGGAGCCCATGAAACACCTGGCACTCTGCTCCCCAGGAGGAGGGGGAGCATGCTGAGAAAGGAGCCCTGCCCTGAGCAGAGGAACTGAGCGCCATCTGCACTCTGCAGGTGCACCTGGAAGACTTTTTGACTGCCAAGATTATGCTAAGGGCGTCACGAGAAAAATTATGAGTATCTGGAAGAAAAGTTGTAGTCGCTCACTATGCATAATAAAACACTGTAATACTGTAATTTATAGAGTTCTCATGACAGAGAAAAATAAAGTGATTACTTGAACACTGATGCTGACGTTTTTGCAGGGCCACAGAGATTGGCACTGACTATACCCCTTTAAAAATGCCAAATGGTCACGTTCTAAAGTAAGCATACATACATATTATTTTGTCACTGGGATTTTGATATCTCATACCAAGAATTAGTAAACTAACATATGCAAGTCTGCTTTGTAATTACATGTGAATTTAAAAGCTTCTAAATTTTAGAAGTTCCAGCTGTATTAAAATTATTTTCTCATTAAAGATCAAAGACTATGTTTGTATTTTAAGCCTCTCTCTAAAATTATAACCTTTGAGTATAACAAAGTCCCGGTCGGTGATCACCACAGACATTGAAATTGTATGTATGTCATGAATATGGCAAAACTACCTTGGTCTGAAGAAATAGTTTTCAAGGGTCAAGAAATAATTTTCAAGGGGGTAGTTTACCTATATATGGCCAAAGCTTTTAAATGCAATGTTCTTATCTTTCTTCATTAACCATCTTTCTTACTACACATTGACTAAAGTGAATGTGGAGAATTTATTCATAAAAATAAGTTGCTCCCAGGACAAATGCAAAGATGAGAAAAGTAGCACAGATGCATTGGGTACCGTCATTTGATCATCATGTTGTCCACACCACAGTGTGTGAAAGATTCTGAATTCGAGGATGTGGGATCATGGATTTGTCTACTATACTTACAGAGATATGTCTCTACAAATCTCAGTGGAATAGTATAGAAGGAGATATTTTTTTTACACATGTGAGCTTAGACATTCATTTTTTTTTTCTGGTGAAAGTACACAATTTTAGATAAAATTATGAAGCTGTAAAAATAATAAACTTTTTAATGTGAACAATCTTTTTCATGTGAATGTATGTGGACCTATAGAGGGATTTGTCTTATTATATTATATATTAGGGTACAATTTAGTATTATTAATTCAATTAGTTTTGGAAATTTCTGGATTTATGAAATACAATTTCTTGGATGATAAAAAGTATTATGAACAATTAGGTCTGCGTATCTTTGAACATATTTTCATTTAATTCAAGTTGGTTTAAGGTGATGGGAGGACTTTTGACTCAGGCCTTGTGCTAGTTACTGGATACAAATGCAAAAACAGAAAAGAAAGGAGAAAAGAAAAGGTGAGACATACACACCTATCAATTTATCAAGTTAAGTGGAGAGATCAGTTTGTTGTAAGTGATAATATTAATTATTGATTTATCTTCTAGTAAAGCTTGCTGTTAATCTCAAACAGCTGTAAAACCAAATCACCACGGGGTTTTTAGTTAACCTAGAACACAGTGCTGGGCAATATTTACTCCCTCCTAAATCTCCAAGCCCTCAGTTTCCTAACATTTAGATTTCCCACATTTTACTCGCTTTTTGTGAAATCTTAGGTCTGGTTCATGCTCCATGTGCTCATAGATCTCTCCTCCAGCTCTCTCTCCTCCCTCTCCTCTCGCCCCTTCTCCTCCTTCTCCTCCCACTCCTCTCCTGCCTCTGGCTCCTCCCCTCTTTCCTGTCCTCTGGCTCCTCCCTGCTCAACATTGTTTTCTAGTTGCTTTTATTTTGTTCCTGTTTACACAGGAGTTGAGACAGGATGCTTAGAATGAGTATCACAATGCAATATCCAGATTGAAACCAGAGAGTTGGGGGTAGGGTGGGGGAGAAATCAGTATTTGAATTAACAAGGGTAAGGTGTATACATTAAAAAAAAAAAACAAAACATTATACCAACATCAGTTTTTTGATCAAATGTTGTTTTGAAGTTCCTAACAGTAGTATCAATAAGAGGTAGATATATTTATTTTTTCTTTCCCTTCCATTGAAAGGGTTAGGCTAACTTTGTAACCTATATGTCTTCTAAAGCCTATAGTTTTGAGTCTTAGGTCCAGGTTAAGCTAAAGCCTCTTTGTACCTTTCCAGAGAGTGAAGGAATGTGACCCTATCTGTGAGGACAGATATAAAAAAAGGCAAGCAAGCAATGACCTTCACTCAGCAAAAGAATGACCTTGTCTTTGAGATAGCGTTTCTTAGCAACAAACCTAGACTTCTTCTGAGTAGCTTTTGACCTCCAGCCAAAACTCTGTAGCCCCTAATCTTCAAGGATGAGCTAACCACCCCCACCTTCAATTGCAGCTCCAACCACACATGGCAGGACTGGCCAAGCTTGAGCACCTAAGACCAAGCAATTATCTTGCTTTATAGCTTCCTCATCCAATCCTAAATTGCCAAGACTGCAACTTCAAATCTCCCGCAATTTTTATTTTAAAAACCTAAAGGCCTTTGTCTCCCCATGCCACTCTTTGCTGACCGGCAGGGGTGACCCCATTGTGCAATGGTTAATAAACCTCTTGTTTTTGCAATGAGTCTTGGTCTGGGGGAGTTTCTGGGAAGGGTGCGATCTTGAACTCTTGAGCTGTGAGACCCCAGGTCTTACACCATCTTCGTTAAAAAGCTGTGCTTCTTAAAAACAGTGTTACCTCATGTTGAACACTTGACTACACTGGCATAAAGCAATGCAGAATGCCCTATACTAAATGTAGAGTCTGTAGTGGGGACTTTGTTTTTTCTTTCCTGTTTTTAGGGCTATTCCTTTTCTTTCTTGATTAGTTTTGTTAATTTTTTTGCTTTGCTAATTCTTTACATTGCATTCTATTTTTCTCCTTAATAAACTTTCTCCCATTACTGTTTCATTCATTCAGTTTTTTTTTCGGGGGGAGGGGGAATAATGAAAATGTAGTTTCTTTTTCTTATTTTTTTTTTAATTTAAATTTTAAGTTTATTTACTTTACATCCCAAGGGTGGCCTCTCTGCCCTCTCCTCCCAGTTCCCCTCCTTTCCTTCCTCCTTCCCCTCTCCCTTCCCTCCAGAAAAGGGGAACTCCCGACCCCCACCTGGTATCAACACTCTGTAGCACATCAAGTCACATCAGGGCTGAGCATATATCCTCATCCCCTGAGGCTAGGCAAGGCAGCCTGCCAGGGAGAACTGATACAAAACGATAGAGTCCATGTTAGAAACAGCTGCCTCCCCCCACCTCCACTTGCCAGGCAACCCACATGAAGATCTTGCTGCTCATATGCCACATATGTGTAGGGGTAACAGGTCCAGACCATTCATGCTACTTAGTTGATGTCTCAGTCTCTGGAAGGCCCTGTGAGTCTGGGTTAGTTGTCTCTGTGGGTCTTTCTGTGAGGTTCCTGTTCCCTCCAGGTCCTCCCACCTTTCCCCCAACACTTCCACAAGAGCGCAGAGCATCCCCTCATGCTTTGCTGCAAGTACTAAAATCGATTCCCATCTGCTACTTGGTGGAGCCTCCCAGAAGACAGTCATGTTGGGCTCCAGTGTACAGGTATAGCAGAGCATCATTAATAATGTCAGGGGAAATCTCTACAACATTGGGTGGGTCTCAGGTGGGGACAATCATTGGTTGGTCATTCCCTCAATCTGTTTCCTCTTTATCCCTGCCCTTCTTGTAGGCAGGGTAAGTTTTGGATTGAAGGTTTTGTGGGTGCGTTGTTGTTCCTCTTGATCCACTAGGAGTCCTGCCTGTCTAGAAGGTGGTCACTGCAGCTCCATGTACCACCTGCCCCACCTCACCTCCTGCTAGTAGTCTCAAGTAGAGTCACACCCAAATCCTCCCAGGAACCTACCCTGTCACAGGCCTCCAGCTTGTAAAAGAGATGGCCTCCTCAATTACCCTTCTGTCTCCCAACTTTCTCACTTCCCATCTCTGTTCACCCCACATTTGATCCTCACCCTTGCTTTGCTCTCTATTCCATTTACTGCCTATTTCCTTATGTTCATCCACTTCTTCTGTCTGTTTTATTTCTGAGTGACATTCTGGAAGCCTCCCTTGAGCCCTCCTTATTAATTAGCTTTTTGGGGTCTGTGAATTATAGTATGGTTATCCTGTATCGTAAGTCATCTAATATCTGCATATAAGTGAGTGCATACCATGTGTGTCTTTCTGGGTCTGGGTTACCTCACTCAGTATGATCTTTCCTAGTTACACCCATTTGCCTGCAAATTGCATAATTTTCTTGTTTTTAATAGCTGAGTAGTAGTCCACTATGTAAATTTACTCAATTTCTATATCCATTCTTCAGTTGAGGGTCATCGAGGCCAATTCCAGTTTCTAGCTATTACAAATAAAGCCACTGTGAACATAGTTGAGCAAGTGTCCTTGTTATATGAGCATCTTTTGCTTATATGCTCAGGAGTAGTATGGCTGGATCTTGAGGTAAAATGATTGCCAATTTTCTGAGAAAGTAGGAGACTGATTTCCAGAGGGGTTGTAGAAGTTTACACTCCCATCATCAATGGAGGAGTGTTCCTTTTTCTCCACATCCTCTCCAGTATGTGCTGTCATTTGAGTTTTTTATCTTAGCCATTCTGACTGGTGTAAAATGGAATCTTTGAGTCGTTTAAATTTGCATTTCTCTGATGTCTAAAGACACTGACCAGTTCTTTAAGTGCTTCTCAGTCATTCAAGATACCTCTGTTGTGAATTCTTAGTTTAGCTCTGTACCTCATTTTTTTTTAATTGGCTCATTTGACTTGTTGGTGTTTAATTTCTTGAGCGCTTTGTATATTTTGGATATTAGCCCTCTGTCAGATGTAGGGTTGGTGAAGATCTTTTCTCAATCTGTAGACTGCAATTTTGTTCTATTGACAGTGTCCTTCGACTTACAGAAGATTTTCAGTTTCATGAGGCCCCACTTATTGATCGTTGCTCTCAGAGCCTGTGCTGTTGGCCGTCTGTTCAGGAAGTTGTCCCTGATGCAGTCCCAGACTGCTCTCTTGTTTTACATCGAGGTCTTTGATCCACTTGGACTTGAGACTTGTGCAGGGTGACAAATATGGATCTATTTGCATTTTTCTACATGTAGACCTCCAGTTAGACCAGCACCATTTGTTAAAAATGCTTTCTTTTTTCCATTGTATAGTTTTGGCTTCTTTGTCAAAAATCAAGTACCCCTAGGAGTGCAGGTGTATTTCTGGGTCTTCAATTAGATCCGATTGATCAACTCCTCCTGCTAGGAGTCTCAAGTAGAGTCACACTTGGCTGTTTCTATGCAAATATCATAAAATTTTTATTACTGTTGTTGTGTAGTATAACTTTAAATCAGGGTTTGTCATAGTGCCAGAAGTTCTTTTATTGTACAGAATTGTTTTTGTTATCCTGTGTCTTTTATTTTTCCATACGAATAGTTAATAATTGCTTTTTTCCAGGTCTGTAGAGAATTGTGTTGAAATTTTGAAAGGAATTCCATTGAATCTATTGATGGCTTTAAGTGGGATGGCTGTTTTTACTATGTTAATCCTATCGATCAACGAGCATGGAGATCTTTCCATCTTCTAAAATCTTCAATTTTTTTTTTCCTAGACTTGAAATTCTTGTCATGCAGCTCTTTCACTTGCTTGGTTATACTTACGCCAATACATTTTATATTATTTCTGGCAAGTGTGAAGGGTGTTGTGTCCCTAATTTCTTTCTCAGCTCTTTCATCGCTTGTATAAAGGAGGGATACTGGCTTTGTTGAGTTAATTTTGTATCTAGACACTTTGCTGAAGGGGTTTATTAGCCATAGGAGTTCTCTGGGGGGGTTACTTATGTATAATATCATATCATCTGTGAATAATGACACTGTGACTTCTTCCTTTCCAATTGGTATCCTGTTGATTTCCTTTATTTGTCTTATTGCTCTAGCCAGAACTTCAAGTACTATATTGAAGAGATATGGTGAGAGTGGGCACCCTTGTCTTGTCCCTGATTTTAGTGGGATTGATTTAAGTTTCTCTCCATTTAACTTGATATTGGCTATTGGCTTGTTGTATGTTGCCTTTACTGTGTTTAGGTATGTGTCTTGTATCCCTGATCTCTCCAAGACTTTTATCATGAAAGGGTGTTACATTTTGTCAAAGGCCTCTTCAACATCTAATGAGATGAGCATGTGTTCTTTTTTCTTTCATCTGGTTTATATGGTGGATTATGTTGATAGATTTTCATTTGTTCAGCCATCCCTGCATGCCTGGAATGAAACCTACTTGAGCATGGTGGATCATATTTTTGATGTGTTCCTAGATTTGGTTTGCAAGTATTTTATTGAGTAGTTTTGCATCAGTTTACATAAGGGAGATTGGCCTGAAATTCTCTTTCTTCATTGAGTCTTTGTGTGGTTTAGGTATCAGGGTGACTGTGGCCTCATAGAATGAGTTTGGCAATGTTTCTTTTGTTTCTATTTTGTGGACTAATCTGAGGAATGTTGGTATTAGTTCTTCTTTCAAAGTTTAGTAGATTTCTTTGCTAAAACCTTCTAGCCCAGGGCTCTTTTTGATTGGGAGGCTTTTGATAACTGCTTCTATTTCCTTAGGAGTCATAGGTCTATTTAAATTTTAACCTGACTTTGATTCAGCTTTGGTAAGTGGTATCTATCAAAACTGAGAGATATCATCCATTTCTTGTATGCCTATAAAAGTACAAGAAGCCTATAGAACACTAAATAAATTGGACCAGAAAAGAAAATCCTCCAGTCATATAATAATCAAAACACTAAATGTACAGAACAAAGAAAAATATTAAAACCTTCAAGCAAAAAAGGCCAAGTCACATCCATTTCATTTAGATTTTCCAATTTCTGGTGTACAGGTTTTTGAAGTAAGATCTAATGAATCTTTGGATTTCCTTGGTGTCTGCTGTTACATTCCCCTTTTCATTTCTGATTTTATTAATTTGGATACTCTCCCTCTGTCTTTTAGATAGTTTGTCTAACATGTTTATTTTCTCAAAGAACCAGCTCTTGGTTTTATTGATTCTTTGTATTGTTCTCTTTGTTTCTAGGTTATTGATTTCAGCCCCGAGTTTGATTACTTCCTGCCGTTGACTTCTCTTGGGTGTGTTTGCTTTCTTTTTCTCTAGAGGTTTTAGGGGAGCTGTTAAGTTGCTAGTATTAGCTCTTTCCACTTTTTTTATGAAGGCCCTTAGTTTTACGAACTTTCCTCTTTGCACTGCTTTCATTGTGCAGCATAAGTTTTAGTATATTGTGCCTTCATTTTCATTGAATTCTAGAAAGTTCTTAATTTCTTTCATTTCCTCCCTGACCCATTGGTCATTAAGTAGAGAGCTGTTCAGTTTCCCTGAGTTTGTAGGTATTCTGTTATTTATGTTGTTATTAAAGTCTAGGGTTAATCCATGGTGGTTTGACAGAATACAGGGTGTTGTTTCAATGTTCTTGTATTTGTTGAGGCTTGCTTTGTGTCTGAGTATGTGGTCAATTTTGGAGAAGGTTTCATGAGGTGCTAAGAGGAAAGTCTATTCTTTTGTGTTTGGATGGGCTATTTTATAGATATCTGTTAGGTCTAATTGACTCATAATGTTGGTTAGTTTCATTATTTCTCTGTTTAGTTTCTGTCTCAATGATCTGCCCTTTGGTGAAGTTTTCTACTATTAACATATGGAGTTTAAGTTTTAGAGTGTTTATTTTACAAATGTGGGTGCCTTTTATTTGGGACATATATGTTCAGAATTTAGATGTCATCTTGGTTGATATTTCCTTTGATGAGTATGAAGTATCCTTCCCCATCTCTTCATAACTTTTGGTTGAAAGTCTATTTTATTAGATATTACAAAAGCTACTCCAGCTTGCATCATGTGTTTGTTTCCTGGAAAACATTTTTCCAGCCCCTTATTCTGGGGTAATGTGTATCATTGTTGCTGAGGTGTATTTCTTGTATGCAAAAGAATGATGCAGAATTATGGGTCCTATTTACACATCAATTCTGTTTGCTGGTGTCTTTTTATTGGGGAGTTGAAATCATTGATATTGAGAAAGATTTATGACCAGTGGATATTAATTCCTATTATTTCAATGTTGGCAGTGGTAGTGTGTGTGTGTGTGTGTGTGTGTGTGTGTGGTGTGCTTACCCTCTTTTGGTTTTGCTGCTATGGGGCTGTTTATTTCTTGTGTTTTCCTAGGTGTGATTAGCCTCCTGGGATTGGAGTTTTCCCTGTAGTATCTTCTGTAGGGCTGGGTTTGTGGATAGATATTGTTCAAATTTGTTTTTGTCATGGAATATCTTATTTTCTCCACCTATGGTGATTAAAACTAATCCTGGGTATAGTAGTCTGGGCTGACATCTGTGATCTCTTAGTGTCTGTGAGATATCTGTCCAAGCCCTTCTAGTTTTTTGAGTTTCTGGTGAGAAATTAGGTGTAATTCTGATTGGCCTGCCTTTATATGTGACCTGCCTTTTTCCCCCTGAAGCTTTCAATATTTTTTCTTTGTTCTGTACATTTAGTATTTTGATTATTATATGACAGGAAGATGTTCTTTTCTGGTCCAATCTATTTGGTGTTTTGTAAGCTTCTTGTATGTTTATAGGTGTCTTTCTTTAGGTGGGGAAAGTTTTCTTCTATGATTTTGTTGAAAATATTTTCTGGGCCTTGGAGCTTGGAGTCTTCTCCTTCCATTCCTATTATTTCTAGGTTTGGTCTTTTCATATTGTACCAGATCAACTAGATCCTGCATAATCTGTTGTGACAGGAAATTCTCTTTCAGACACCTCAAAAGTATGCCTCAGTAAGAGTCATCCTCAGAGAAGTCACTGTTAGGAGACTGATCTCTTCCAGAAGAAACAGTGCTCATCCTTCAGGAGTGTACCAAGGAGAGCACCCGGGCCTTGTCCTTGCCCAGAAACCAATTAAAGAATTCAGGTTGAGAAAGAACCCAGTGGTGAAGGTACTGATGAAACATCTCTGATTTTTATTTATCATTCAAAAATGAAATGAATATCCACTTTTAACTAACCCAAGGTAACTTTTCTATTTGACGAGGTCAGAGCTATTTCCCAGCGTAGAGAAAAATTGAACACTCAAGATATCTGACGGGTGTACATAGCTGCCTCTCTTGGCTCTTTGAGATAGACAATAAGAAAAATTAAATGAATGTATGTATTAAAGAGTCGAGTTCACCGTGGTTTCAGCTTATTATAAAAAAGCCTGATTTTCCTTATCAAAGGACCTTCAAATACCAAAAGTTCTATTTCTAGATAATCCTTTTATAACAATACCAAAAAATCTTTGAAAAATAAGAAGCTTCAATGTTTCTAGGACCATTCACTGTTGGTTTTCAAATTGAGGTGGATCAAAGTTGAGTTCCAAGTTGATTCTATGATAGTTAATCTTGGTGGTCACCGTGAAGAGAATCAGAGTCACCATGTAAATAAACCTGTGGGCAAGCCTGGGAGAGTTGCTAGATTGGGTTAAATTGAAGGTGGAAAAAACAATGTAAATTAAAAGATCTTGGGACTTGGAATATATATATATGGAAAAAGTTAACTGAGTATCAGCATTCCCATACTGTCTCTATGTCTTTCCCCCTCTCCTCTTGCAGCCAGCTGTCGCAAGCTCTACCCACCATGCTACATTTTCTGAGATGGACTGTATCTCATTGAAGTGTAAGCCAAATCAAAGCCTTCTTCCCTTGAGCTGCTTCTTGTTGGGTATTTTGTTACAGCAATGAGAAAAGTGACTAATGCACTCCCCTCCCAGCTCATGTCTCTGCAGGAAGCAGAGCTGCCCATACTGACATAGCAGCAGCTGAGGACACCTGTCTTCAGACATGTGTGTTAGATACACAAGGCTTCATGCTTGCTTCATGGCATTTTGTGAGAACGGTATAAGAGTTTTGATTGCACTCAAGCCTTGATGCATTCAGTCTGTTAATAATATGACTCCATACCATTATCATATAGTGTTGCACTGCACATTGTATGCTTTATGAGCTTGTTTCAGAATTTTTGGACTGCAGGAAAAAAGAAAACAACAAAAACAAACATGCACACACTGAGGAAAGTGATGGGTGGTTTACAGTGGCAGAGCAAGGCCAGGGCCAAGTCACATATCTCAGCTGCTTCTGCTTCACACAGAAGCAGAGTGAGTCCGCCAGCTTTGATAATGTCATAATTATGAATAATTAACAGAATCTGTTCAAATCCATCTCTCAGGTTGGGCTTTAAAATGGTTTTGCTTTTTATTTTATTTTATTATTTTATTTTTTACCTTTGGTAATGTACAGATTTTTGCCCATCCAAATACAATGGGTTGGATTATGTTCCCCTAGAATTTGTATGTTGAAGTTCACACTCTCAGAACCTCAGAATACACCTCCTCCCTCCTTCCTTTCCTTCCTCTTTGCCTCCATCCCTCTTTCCTAATTCCCTCTCCATTCCCCCTTCTCTTCCCACTTCTTTTTTTTCAAGAGAACTGTTTCAGAAGTAGAGGAAATTGCCCAGTGTCACCCAGGGGCAGAGCTTGGCAGGGTTTGTGTTTGATCTCCAGGTCAGGCCTTTTTCCCTCGTACTTTCCAGTAGAACAGTCTTCCCCAGCAGAGGAGACTGCTGGAAACTGTGTCTCTGTTGTACTTACTTCCGCATGGTTGTTTGGAGTCAGCTCATGTCATACTGCTTATCTTTCTGCTTTCTCTTTGGATCCTTCTCAAGATAATTATTTTCCATATTGCATCAGAACTTTGTAAAACAACTTTCTTCCTCATTTGTTTTTTGGAGGAGGGATGGATGAGTTGTGTTTCTTATACATTTAGATGTATAAACAAAATTGAATCAAATCTAGAGAAGTGATGAGCAAAGGCCCCTGTAATCTAGTTGAAGGAACTGCATTCTACTCCTGAGCAGGTAGGAAGCCATGCCCTGCCCTTATACCTTGTCCCCAGAGCACACAACCTAAGAAAAAGACTTCAACCTAAGAAAAAGCAGTAATTGCAAACAAAGTACCAGCCTGTCAGAAAGTGCTATGTGCTTCCATCCCTGGCTCGCCCTGCAGCAAGGCCAAAAGACATTTCTCATTAGTGCATTTGGTGTTTATAGAAACCCCAGGGGCTGTTCATTTTGCAGTTCTTGATGAAAAGCAGACTCAGTGGAGTTGATAAGGCTGTTGAACACAAGTGTCTTTGCCCCTGGAACCTCGCTGATAGGGATGAAACTCCTCTCACAGGGGTAACATTTGGAGAAAGGTTCACTGAATGAAGGAGCAATCCATTACTGGTACCCAGAGAAGTCTCAGTGAGCCTTGTAATCCTTATAATTACTCAATTAGGATTCACCTGGGGGAAGGCATAACTTCTATAATTGAACTAACATGGCATTTTTTCTCAGAATAAAAACAATGACCAATCTGATAAACAGTTGCTATAGGCACAAGATAAGCACTGATAGGGACTCAGTGGCAAGGAGCTGCTGCATTTGCCAGGGAGTCCAGAGTCATCAGGGAGAAGGGATGGGAACGCTTCACTGAGCAAATTACATTTTCCAGCCAATGCTGGGCCCTATCAAATATCGCTGTGTGAAAGAGCATGCACATTGTGCATGCTGGCCATCCTGGCAAAGAGCAGAATGTTCTCCGTAGGATTTATTTATGACTAAATCAATTGTACCTTAAAGGGATAGTTTTTCAAATAGCTTTGCTCTCTCAGGCAGGCCCTTGTAAGCAGGAGCATCCTGAAACCACAGAGGGCAGGTGCTGGAAGGTCTTGCAAACCCAGCTGACATGGGGCATTATTCTTCATTTTCTCATTTCCAAACACTGTCCTGTTTATAGAGATGGCAAATTTCAAATCCCTTAGGATCTAGCCAAGATTGGGATGAGAGAGCCACACAAGCCATTAAAATTATTCTTCCTTCAGGTGACAAAGGCCATCCCTTCCTGATCTTTTATGGTGTGTTTTAGGGGATTAATAAAGTTGAATTTTGTTGTTCTTTTTGTTGCTGTTTATAGGATTTTACTCAGCCTGGGGAGGTGACTTGGGAGAGAGAAATCATATATTCCATGAAGGTACTCATAAAACAAAATTCACAGAGCTCCCTGGGCACTCTGGGAGGGATAAAAAGCAAGGACAAGTGGAAAAATGGTCGCTTTGACTGGCTTTTCAGCAGCTCAGGCTATCAAAGTGAGCAGCGAGGCAGTGTGTTAAGAAGAGCCAGGGCTTCAGCAGGACTGTGGGCAGCTGGAAAGCCACAGATGGTCCTGCTCCAGCCTAAAAGACTTCATAACATAGAAAGTTCTGGGCTGACCACGAATTCCTCAGTGTAGTGCCAGTCTCTGCCAAGAGCAGCTGAAGCTACAGATCAAAGGAATTGGAGAGGGTTTACAGTCCAAAGGCATTGCTAGAGAGGGATTGGAATTTTCAGTCATCAGTGCTTCCTCTATAATTGACAAAGAACTAGGAACAGCGTTGGTGTGCTCCGGGTTTTGTGTGTGAAAGTGAACCCACATGATGACTCTTGTTTATACCATTTTTTTTTTTAAATAAAAGTTAGCACCACTAGAATAGGGAAGCACTAGGTAAGTTTCCTAAGTCCTGGGGTAGTACGGCTGTTAACAATTTACTCTAATTGGAACATTTCCTCCTAGAAGGAAGAGGGAGGTTCCTCTAATTCAGGAAATCAGTGACATAGGAAATAAATGAAACCTACAAGGCTCAGGAGGCTCTCGAAATTTCACAAGGCCCCTATCCAAGGTTATCTGAGCAGTGGCCATTGCTAGGGAAAGGGGACTTTCCAACTGTCCAGGAAGCCTCCTTGTATTTGGGGGACTCCAGGATGCAGATTTCATGAGTTTCTAAGCATTCTGTGGTAGACTTTTTGGTGATCTAGTTATCTTGAAATTGTCGATGACCATTTAGGTAGTGTCTCAATCCTACTCTAGTGTGTAGCTCCAGCAAATTAATTCACTGATTGAGTACGTCAGCCTTTAGAGAGTCTGTCTGTCATTGGTGCCCTACCAGGAGTAAATAAATGTTTGCTCACAATCTCTCTAGGAAAAATTACACAATACATAGCCAACATTGATATTAGCCTGACACAGGTATCTGGGCACCTGCCTGTTACAGACATCCCATGATGCTCTGAAAAGCCAAGAGTAGTGAGAAGACACCAACATGGAGAAGCAGAATGGGGTGAACTTATTTCAAATGAACTATTAGGTTTCAGATCTGACTTAATGGGACAACTCAGGCTTCTTAGGGAAAGAATAAGAAACAACTGACCCAGATGTACATAGATTTATTTGAGACTCAGCTTCCATATCCGTCATGACATGGCCATGATGAGAATGGCCTCCTTCTATATCATACCTGTATCCAGCTACAGCACCAGCCTCTTTACAGAGTGATTCTGAAAGTGGTATACACTCATTGCCGAGCCTTAATTCAGCATGGAATTTTTTGTTGAAAAAAGTGGAAATTTGAAAGCAAATGAAGAAATAAATGTTTCTTTTATATGCTGGCATGTAACAGCTTCCTCTCCTTTCTAGGCTACTGTAACTATCCTGGAAAAATAATAAAAAGAGAAATCCCAACCAAGGACCATGTATGGATATAACCTAGAACTCCTGCTCAGATGTAACCCATGGTAGCTCAGTAACCAAGTGGGTTTCCCTAGTAAGGGTAACAGGAACTATTTCTGACATGAACTCAATGACAGGCTACTTTACCTCCCCCCCACCCTGAGGGAAGAACAGCTTTGCTAGGCCACAGAGGAGGACACTGCAGCCAGACCTGAAGATACCTGACAAGCTAGGGTCAGATGGAAGGGGAGGAGGACCTCCCCTAGCAGTGGACTTGGAAAGGGGCAGGGAGGAGATGAGGGAGGGTGAGATTGGGAGGGAATGAGGGAGAGGGCTACGGCTGGGATACAAAGCAAATAACCTGTGATTAATATTTTAAAAAAATTTAAAAATGTCCAAGGAAATAAAATGCATACAGCATTGATTTAAAAGAGAGAGAGATTCCCCGGAACCACTCTTTGGTTATTATAATACTGAAAAAATTGCATCTCAAAGAACAAAATATTTTCTCAAATTCCACGCTAGGTTAAGGGAAGAGCTCCAGCTCTGGTGCCAGCCAGAGGAGGGACTTTTACTTCTGATAAAGAGATTTTGCACAGTCCTGACAACTTAGGAGATGCTCTTGCATGACAGCCCAGAGCCAGTTCAGTGCTGGGCAGGATCACGTGTTGATCAGTGTTACTTAGTTATATAGGGCATGTTTTCCCTACTTAAAAGTAACCTATGGAGCTAACGGGGTTTCCTCCCAATGTGGCCACACTGAGAGTCTCTCCTTTTTCTGCTGGTCACTCTTCCATGTCTTTTAAATTGGCCAGTGGATGAGAGATGGCTGAGTCTCATTTACTGGGGCTACCAAGACCCAGAACCCCACCTTGATAAATTCAGTAACACTTTTCCACTCTTGAGTGCATGCCTGGCTTTATCTTCTATTCACTGTTGTAATTTATCAAGCTGCTTTTTTTTTTTTTTTTTTTTTTTTTTTTTTTACAACAGAGTAATATAATCATGTCCTTAAAAACTCTATAGGCTCATTGTTTGAAACAACACAGCCACACAAATCAATTAAGTAAAAGAATTCCATGGATCTATGACAGAATGAAAACTAGGACACATTAGATTCTGAGTAAATACTATGTTCTGTTCCTGATGTTTCTACTTTTGAGGTCAGGCTATAAGTGTGTTCCCAGTACCTTCTATGCCTATAAACTACAAACAGCGAAATGCAAGATATCTGGGCCAAGCGTGTCACAACTCTGAGGAGTTAGGAATTGTGGACTGTCTTTGAGGGAAAGTGCTCTCTTCTTAAGTGACCACTTTAGAGAAGCCCTAAGTGGTTTCCCGTAATAGAAGGCAACATTCACAGTTAAACACAGCTCTCCAAATTGACGGCTAGTCTCTACGTATTTATTTGCTTTTGAAGCAGTTTCACTGTAGTGGTTGTATCTTTAATTGTTTAATGGAGATTGTATTGCTTATGCCCCAATAAAAAAACAAGAAATACCCATGTTGTGTTGTGGTGCTCAGTAAATCCATAATTAAGATGTAAATCAGTATTTAGAACTGATGGCCATTCTTCCTAGCTGGCCATAATTAGAAAGCCTGAGGAAATCAGAATGCTTCCTTTGGACAATACAAATTTTCTTTGGTTTACCCCTGACCACATCTGAACCTATAACTTTCATTCAGTAAATAAATCCTTCCTGTGTGTGATGGATACTGTGTGAATGGTGTCCTAACAGGTCATTGGCACCTTGCCTACACTCCCAGAGAGACTGCTTTATGTATTCCTGAAGGTACATATGCCTCTATCAGACCATGATTCCTGTGCTTACATCACCAGATAACCTCATCATATATTGGTACTCCACTGTAGGAAGAGCTTGATCTTAGGGCCAGAGTAAGACCAGAGCAGAAAGGTCCTGGCAAACCATCATCCAGGCAGACTCTCAGAAGAGAATTAGTTATAAAACTTGGTGCAATATTCTAAAGTAGTCTATTTTATTGTCACTATAATTTCAACAAATATGCTTAGCAGTTATGATTTGTAGTGTTAAGACACTCGTTACATTTGTCCATTGAGTTTATAAGATAGTAGGCAAGATAGCAATCATACAAATATGTAAAGAGTAAAGAATGTCACGATTGAGGGAAACTAAGTTCCTTTGAGAAAATCAGATCTGGCACCTTTGCGGATGATGGCATTTCAGTTAAGACCTAAATGAGCTTCATTAAGTCAGGTGGACACAGTACTTTGCTTGACAACACCCTGTTCTCACTTCACTTGTTTAAGAGGTACATGAAGATAACTTGATGAGTGGAAGTAAAGGTCTCACACTCCATGAGAACACCAGGCTTTCTAGGCCATACTTTTATTTTTCCAAAACCAGGAATGCAACGGTGATGTTATGGATGAAGCAGAAAGAAAAACATCAAGAAAATGAGGCTGAGTGTTTGCATTTTCCTGTGCATCTTCATTAGGACACTGGCGTGGCTAGATGGAACTGCTCTGGAGCCCTCAGCAAGGCAATGTTCTCTGTCACTGGCCAGCGGATGGCTAATTCACCTGTACATAACAATATTCTCAGGTGAGCTAATGAAATACATTTTATCATGAAATCACTGTTGGCTTAGTCCTTCCTTTTGAATGGTTGGGGGGATACATGAATGAGATAAAATAGAGATAAAAATTAAGATGCTGAGATGCCCAGGTTTCAGAACTGTCTATAGGTTCAGGCATCCATGGGCATCTTAGAAGGTGTTTCCTTTGGATAAAGAGGAGTTATTGCATTGGTATTAATAGATGTTAAGTCCAGAAATTTAGGGTCTTTGCAAGACAGGAACTAATGAATGAGACATCTGTAAATAGTGGCACTTTCAGGTGACAAAACATTTGTATCTTGTCAAGGGACACTTCCCTTTCTCAGAATATCTCAAAACTGAGTTGTGAGAGCCCCACACAAGTGTAGAGGTGCAACTGAGATTTCAACACAAACTTATCTCAGATATCTCAGTTGGTCTGGGGAGATATTCAGCAGATCTACCATCTACCTTGAATGAACAAGCTTGTGTCTCAGTCACACAGATCCACACAATAGTCCATGTCATGGAACACGTGAGAAAATGAGCCATTGTGTTTCCAGAGACTTTAGATACTATATCTTTACATAGAAATTACAGAATTTTTAAATTGCATACCATGTGAAAATAGAGACTGAAGCCGTAGCTTAGTTGGCAGGGTGGTTTCCAATCATGCAGGAAGGCTTTGGTAGGAAATACTGGGGAGCTATGAAGATGAGAAGGTTAAGACCATCCTAGGCTTCAAAGCAAGTTTGAAGCCAGTTTCTGCTCTATGAGACTGTATCTGAAAGAAAGTATGAATTTAATATAAGATGGACAAAGGCAAAAGTGTTTATAAACAGGGTGAATAAAATTTGAAAGTATCAAATAGAAATTTTAAGAGATGTATGATGCCCACAATGATAATGAGTTTAGCAGCAGTCCAGATATCTCTGAAGAAATAAAAGGGGGGAATAGAAGCATTCTTTCCCAATTTAATGTGCACCATCATGATGGAGGGAGTAAAAAGCAAGTTCCATTTCTATAGGTATGTGATGAAGCCTCAAAATTGACATTTCAACTAAGCTCTCAGGTGACACTCACACAGCAGTTCAAGAAACAAGGAGTAAAAAGACAGAATGAGAACATGCAATCAAGAGGCAGCAAGACAGGAACAATCACTTTGATAAGAATGAATAAAAACAGAAGAAAGCAGTATTTGAAAAGGGAATGACAGTGAATCACGCAGATCTAACGAAAGGCATGAAATCATAAGATAAGAAAAGAAGAGAGAGGAAAAAGGAGAGAGAGGGAGAGAGAACAAACATGTATGGGGGTCAGAGGACAACAGGAGTCATCTCTCTTTATCTGCCACATGAATTCCAGTGAGTGAACTCAGAGTATCAGGCTTGGTGGCAAGAACTATCCTCTGTTTTCTGGGCCTTTACTTGTGGAGCCAGCACACCAGGTCAATCTCAGGTATTTTGTCTTTGTAATGGAAGGCTGCCTAACAGTATATATTATATCATAAGTCTAACTTTGCTCCAAACAATTCTTGGTTATCCTGACTTTTTAAAAGATGCAGATTCCAGAAAGTCTCAAGGCAAGTAAGTATAACCACAGTAGCTGATAACAATGTTGTGAAGTTAAAAGATATGGCTGCTGGGCAACTTCACAAAGTAAAGTCACGCTTTATTTCTGTGTCCCAACAAAAGAAGATGAAGAATTACATTTTTTTTCTCTCTGCAGCCTATCATGCACTTTTCAGCTGGAAACAAGAGCAACTTATTAACATTATATATAATTTATGCTAAAAATGCATCTTTAAGTACTCATTTGTGATCTAGAAGAAAAGAATTGGAAAACTGCCCATTTGTGGGCAAGAATCTTTGTACACAGAGGGAGTGAAAAGTAGACTAAAGAAAGACTCTCAGTAAACATGAGAATATGTCATTCTGCGGAGGTGGCTAGACACAGCTCTGTGACAAGACATACTAGAAGGGGCGTGTGTGTATGTGTGGGAATGATTGTAAATGTCTCCAGTGGATCAAAAGATTTCTGTTTCCTCAAAATGACAAACGTCAAGTCCAAAGAGGCCAAGTTTATATGACTAACTGTGACTTCCAGAACCTAGGGAATCAATGGTAAGGCTATTCTCCTTGATTGACAACGCAAGGCTCTAAATAGACTTTTTGCTGTTTTGCTTGTTCTCGGCTTGGCAGTTAATGAATACAGATTGGATAACATGCTTAGGAGTCAGAGTCTGGCCTTATAAATGTGAGGGATTTAATTTGTATTCTCTGAGTATGATGCTTGTGAACCACGAACTCATTACAAAGATTAAGAATGAAGGTGCCTTTTGAATTGCCTCAGACTACTTCCTGATAGAAAGTAGAACTCATAGTCACTTCAACATGTGCTGTCTTCTACCAAGAACCAAAAGACTCCTCCCCTAAAATAAACAGTGTTGAAAATGGAAGCCTAGGACTGATGACAGCATTCCAGGGCAGGAGGCTATGGTTTGATTTATATTTTCCCAGGATAAGATTTGATGATGTTATAGGCTTAATATTCTGTGTTCAGGTCCTAATAGCTCAACTTTTAAATGTCCATGAATTCCTGTTTGTGTAGATCAGCTTTTAGACATCTTAACAATTTTCTGACAATTTTTACATTATTATTATTATTATTATTAATCTTATTATGATGGCTATTCTTCAAACTTATCCTCTGTTTCATCGTTGGAGTTGTGAAGTCTCACCTGATGAACATTTTTACATTGTGGTTTGAATACTGCTCTGTAACTACTGAGGTCTATGGATCCAACAACACATTAATGATGCCAACTATTTTGCATGGGTTATTTGCAAAACCATGAGCTCTTTAGGCATTCAAGTTTTCTCATATCTTCTTTTGGTATCCAAAGCACCAAGTGCACTACCCAAAACATGTTTGATTTCAATCTCCAGTTGTCAAGTTGAGTGAAGAGCTAGTGAGATTTGAACGTTAAATAAATGTCACCGTTTTGGTATCTTTGGAAAGAGTTATCATTCATTCATTTCACAAAAAAGGGTGCAGAATATTTCCGTCTTCCAAGTCAGCTGGCAGTGTTCAAGTTCTTATCAACAGTGAAAATAGATCTTTTTTTCCCCCTGCCCAAGTATTTCCACCTTCAAAATTTTATCACTCAAGAGATTAGTATTCTGATGAAAATCCTCTCTTCAATGCTCTTGGTGCCCTTCCTGACTCAATATGCTTTATACATTTTTTTGTAGCACCCAAGTCTGCGGACTTAGTTTTTCACCAAAGTTACTTTATTTAGGGTTTTAAACACTTCTACCTCCCTTCCACTCACTGACCAGAGGTAGGGATTAAGAAGGGTATTAGGTAAAGAGGGGTGTATACATTTTTAGTAGTAGTTCTTTAGGATGAATCTACTCTTTGTTGTTCAGATACCAGCAGTCCCGTCCAAAGGCTAATATGAAGCAGCAACATGAATCAACACAATTAAAAAGATCAGGAAAAGTCAGCAAAAGCCAGAAGACTCAGTTGGATTGCCCCGAGAAGTTCTCTGGAATGTTTCTCTCTACAAAAGTCAAGTGTTGAAGCATGAAGATCAGCTCAGTGATGTCAATCCAAAAAGTGATGTCTGACTGTCCATGGACTTCTACATATCTCCTTTCCTCAGAGTTCACCCACAGATGTTCTCAGCTGACCAAAAGTCACTCCTCTTGCACAAGACAGCTCACAGCAAAACATCACATGCCCTCTCACAAGACGGCTTCTAGCAAACATCGTGTAACTCAACCAAGTCTTCAAATAAACCAGAAACCCTCCATTTCACAAATCTAACTACAGACCTAAGTGTCTTCCATACATGTGAATATGTACTTTATGTAATAGAAGTGGTGGTCTCAAAGAGGTTGCCTAAAGTTAAAATAATATCTTACAGTTAGGGGTCACTGGTATTTCAAGAATGATGTTGTCTTCATTTTTATTGAACTTCAATTGGCAGTAGTTTTTATACTTTTATTACCTCTGGGTTTTTCTTCTTTCATAATTAATCACACATAATCTCAACTTCAAGACACGGGAGGGGTATCTATTTAAATAAATCTTTAATTCATCTCCTTTATTTTAGTGAATGACACCTTTACCCTTTGTACAGCAATTCTTGGTGAAACAGCCTACACACGTGTGGGCCACAACACCCCCCTCCTCTAAGGGTGCTCCATCCATGCTTCATTTCTGCAATGATGACATTCAAACTCTGCTTCTCCTTTTTATAAGTTCTTTTTCACTCTTATGTTGCCAGTGTTGGAAGTGCCAGTAACAGATTTTTCAAGGGGTGAGAAAAAAAATTGTGAAAGGAAGTTTGACAAAGTGTTTTCACTACACAGGGGTTGAAATTGGAAGCTGGTAATATGAGACATAGCGAAGAAGTCACATTAAGTATGCAGTGATGCATCGTAATCAGCCCTCACAAATAAAGGTAGAAGTAGTTGTTGTTATTTTTACCATAAAAATAAAATACAAATTAAAATATCAGGAACTTACCTAATATAAGATAGAAGATAGCATGTACATGACCGAAAATAGCAGCCAAGGGGTATTTGTACAGCTCCAGTTGAACCTGGGAGGAGGCAGCAGATTAGAGATGCAATTAGGGCCATGAGGGCTTCACTTACATCCTTATGGTCACACCAAATCCAATAATCAAAGTCATTCCACTTCCTGTGATGGGGTATATTAGTCTCTTCACCTGAAATCTTACCTTCTCTTTACAGAAATGAACAAAAAATTATGCTTGTAGCCACACTAAGAAGATGGTATGACCGAATAGTTTCTTAAAGTAATAAATGGTAGAAAGACAATAGTTAACTTTTATGTGGAGGAGAAATGAGGAATTCATCTCAAAATATGGGTGAAGAAAGTGCTAGTGGGGAACAAGGGCTTATTAATAAGAGTTTATTCATAAGAATCTAGTGTTTTCTAAAGCGTTTCTGTGTCTGCCATCCAGATGTTGACACAGAGGATCTTATTTTATTTTTAAGATCTGATGAAACTCTAGCCAAACTGATAGGACAGCAGGGTGACTGTGAGGACTCAAAGCCCCTTGGCACACAACATGTGGATGGACCATCTCAGTAATCTAGTGTTGTGTCTGTGACCTAGAGGCCAGAGTGAGGCAAGTGATTCACTTACAGCTTGTACAATTTAGTTTAAATCCGTTAAAGGGCTAGTATCAGTGTATACGACTTAGTTGTGAGAAAAATATTACTGGCTAAAAATGAAAACTGTAGTTGGTCTCTATATGGCCAGCCCTTCCCCAACCCATGTGAGTAGTCACTATCAGCAAAATAGATGATTTTGCCAATGCTTTATTCTTTAACTTTGATGAAGCATGGTGCTTAAAGACTTCAAACCAGTGTCCGACTGAGTGGTGGGACTCATACAAAGAGCCTCCCTGTTCCAATAAGAACTCGTTGAGAATAAACAGAATGAAAAAAAAAGTGAAAGACCATAAGCATCCTTGGGAAGGTGATGTGAATGATAAGTACACATTGATGGTGAAGGAAATACAGGTGTTGAAGACACTTCATGAAGACAAACAGAGCCCAAGCTACTCAGTATTCCTACTATACTTAGTCTACTCTAGGTAGGTACAGCATAACTTTCAAAGTGCAGGGTCCCTGGTCTATTGCCTGACCAAGTCACATGTCTATTTGTGGTCAAGAGAATGTATGATGCAGTATTTGTGATATAGCTCTCCAGAACACACACGCACACACACACACACTACCATGGATAGAAAAAACATTTTCATTGGGATTCATTTGCAAAGCAATCTGGATGTTCTGGGCTGAATAATGGTGCTCCCTGCTCTAATGCTCATCTAATGAACATCTCTAATATTCATTCTAATGCCTGTGTGATGGGAGTTGGAGGTAGGCTTTGGGGAGGTAATCAGGTGATGCAGGAGGAGCCCTTATAAGTGGGATTAGTGCCATCTTAAAGCATCTGAACTAGGTATCTTTCCTTTGCCAGTTATAGACACAGCAGACACCCAAAGACTGAAACTTGGAGAAGGAGTTGAGCATAACCCACTTCCTAATATGCCAGTTCCAAACTTCCAGCTTCCTCTGGCCCGTGACATTTCCATCACACCATCAGGAATAGACTGACAAACCCTGCACATAGCTGTTCTTCTTCTGAAGCCACAAAGGCCTATATGTCTGGAGTTGCAGCTGCTAATATTTTCCAAGAATGTATAGATGACCTATGACCAGCTCTGAAGATTCTTGTAGAGCAGTTCAACGTCCCAAGAGAGTTGGAAGCTCCATGAACTACAACTTGTACAAAATGATCTCTGCTCAAATCAAATAGAAGGCAGACACAAAGACTCCAGGCACTTCCTCTGCCAGGTCATGCAGTCAAGTCAGACCCTGAGAGTGCAACTGGTTGCTGTTAGAAGGACACCTTCTTTTTCCGTAGTCACAATAAGCCTAGAGAGTCTTTCTTATCTACAGATAACAGAAGGGGCTGAGAAAAGTTGAGGCTCTTTAAGGAATTTGGAAAATCATAGCTGAGAGGCCAACTTAGAGGCTTCTTCCGCCCTTGATCTTCTCATGCGTAGTGGTTGTTTCTCCCTCAGAGGCAAGTTGTGAGGAAGGCTGGCAGAATAAGGAATGATGTCAATGGAGGCATTAATTACTCTTCCCTTTGCCATTGCTCACACTTCCTCTCCAAAGCACCCCTGCAATTAAGGCCTGGATATATAGGTACCTATCCAGCCAGAAAAAGAAAAAGAACTAAGTCTTCAGAAAAGGAAATGATCAGACCGAGTCTGCAAACAAGTCAGAGACAATCTCTCAGGTGGACTCCACTGTTTGGCTGATTTCTAACCATTGTCTCAGTCGGTAAAAGCAAGGAAAGTCTGCTGTCCTTCTGCGTCAACGTAAAGGAATGAACCAGGAAAGTGATTCAGGATTCTTGATTTTCTCTCTGAATGTTTTATGGAAAAAGCCACGGTATATACTCATGACCAAGTACAAAAGCCAAAACTAGAAAAGCAAGAAGAAGCGTAGTGAAATGTGGAAAAGAGCACCCATGTTTTGTTTCTCAAGAAAAGGGCAGGTCTGGAGAGTTAACTTAGTGGTTAAGAGTCTTACTGGTCTTGCAGAAGAACAAGACTTTTCTCAGTAGCCACATCACAGCTGCCTTGCAGGTCCTAGAACCAGAAACCTCTTCTCACTTACAAAGGTACTGGACATACAGGCAGCACACAGATATGCATGCAGACAGAACACTCACACACATACAAATAACAATAAATAAACATGTTGTGAAAAGAAAAGGAAAAGCAATGATACATCAGTTCGTTCAGAGGTAAAAGCTTGAGGTACAAGAACTATGGCTCTGAATGCCTGCTGTTGCCAACATAGCGCAGAATCCACTCAAGAAAGAAAACAAGGGTGGAGGGTGGGTGCAGACCTTGAAGATCCATACAGTCCCAAAGTACCGATTGCATTCTTTATTTCCAGTATATGGAAAGAAATTATCCTAGGATTTGGTGATTCTTATTTATATATTTTTGACCTGCGGCAAATAGGAGCAATATGTAAATGGTGGCATTAATTGCTCTCCCCTTTGCCAAGGCAAACACTTATTCCCCAAGGCACCTCTGCAATTAAGATTTGACATGTGTATGTACCTATCCAGCCAGCAGCCATGAAAGGAATTAAGTCCTCCGATGAGACCGAGTCTAAAACAAATCAACTTACCCTCCTGGACCAACCTGGAAGCTTCTATGTCATTCTTCCTGCTTTCAGGAAGCTGAACACACATTGTGTCCATTGAAAATTAATTCTATGAAGTTTTATCAGTGTGTGATAGTGGGACAATCTAGGATATATGGACTATCAAAAGAGTACTCAGATTCCTAATAGGTAGACAGTAAGTGATTTACTTTACCTCTCTATTTACTTGAATATAAAATGCAAATGTTGATATCATTACAGCAGTGAAACAGTATGCAGGTGTGCATGCGTACATGCGTGCTTATATGTGTACATGCATGTGTGTATGTGTGTGTGTGTGTAATGTCCACTATGGAATGACAGTCCTGACATAGTTTATTCTAGAAACATATCTGTAGGCTTTATACTCTGAGAAGCTGACATTTGAAATGTCCTTGATCTAATAGTTTCCCTGATAGGGCAGACCCTAGGCAACCACAGAAACCCTTTCCTACAACTTTCTGCTCTAAATGTCTGTCATTCTTGCTCAGGAGTCCTGTCACTTTTCTCTTTTCTGTCATTTCCTGCTATCGTATTCACTCTAATACATCTCCCTGGTCAATGTTTCAGTTGTAGAATTAGTGAATTTAATCTTGGAAATGAATCTAATAATGCCATCAGGGTGAATCTACCCTCTAGGTGTTGATTCCTAATGTGAGTCCAAATAATGTCAATCTTGAAAGCAGCATTTGGCATTAGCAGTCAGAAAAGTGAAAGGTGTGTGGCTTGGTTTTTGGAGGGCATAATGGTGAGGCCAGGTATGTTAGTGTTTAATTCCTTGACAAAACACTATGACTAAAGAAAAAAAAAGTTTGGAGGAAAGAGTTGATTTGGCTTACTCTTCCATATTACAGTTCAGCACTGAAGGCAGGTGGGGCAGGAACTCAAACAGGGAAGGAACTTGGAGGTAGATCCTGATGCAGAGATCATGGATAATCACTGTCTTGCTCCAATGGCTTACAGAACCTGGGACCACCAGCTGAGGGGTGGCCTCACCAACAGTGGGCTGGTCCCTCTCACATCAATCACCAATGAGGAAAATGATTCACAGACTTGCCTTATAGCCCAATCTCATGAAGACATTTTCTCAGTTGGCATTTCCTCCCTTCAGATGACTCCAGCTTGTGTCAAGAAGACGTATAACTAGCCGGCCCAGAAGAGCTGTGATTTGAGGTCAGAAGTCTGAAGTCTCTTTCATCACCGTATCATTTCCTTAAAGTCACTGCAATTCATTGACCTCAGGCTGTTACTGATAGAATCGCCAGGCTCATAAAATACAGCAGATCTCTTATCAAGAGATCTGGTCTAAAATTTGTCTTACTTATCTATGTCTCTGTGCATGCTGTAAAGAAATTAGCATGTGGTGGGTGTTCTCTAATATTTGTTGGGAAAACTAAATGAATATGTACTAGGGGATAGAAAAATGGCTCGGCGGTTAAGAGCATGTACTGTCAAGTCAGGTGACTCAGAATTGTTTTAACTCCACCCCCAGAGGAGTCCGATGCTCTCTTCAGGTCTCGGTGGGCACTGCACTCACATGCACACAACTGTACACAGACACACTCATGTATATGTAATTTAATAAAGAAAATACTAAACTAAAGAAACTAAAAAAGAACAAGTTCTTACCCGTGGAGGATGGGGAAAAACTCTCATAGATGAGATGTAATTTGCTGGGTGAAAAGATATGGAATCAATTAGACCGAAAAGCTTTCCACAGACATCAAATCGTGTCGCCAAAGATGGAATGGATGTTTCCATACTTGAGCCACTTAAAACTATTTTGGGCAGTTTAAAATATGTAATCATAAAACCCTGTAAAAATAAATGTATGTTCTGGGAGGGATGCTGAACTCCTGATTTAAAGCCAATACAGACCACATTCAGAGAGCATCCAGCTCTGTGTACCTCCATCTCCACATCTGATAGCTTTTACCTGTCTCTCAGGGCAGTCAGGAAGTTAATGAGCCCGTGTCTGCAGCACAGAGAAGACAGCCGCTCAAAAGGTGTTACATGCGGCGAGAAAGAAACTCAAGCCTCGTATTTGTTTCAGCTGGAAAAATCTCTTCAATTATTCTAGGGAAAAATTTCCACTAATGACTCACCAAGTTTTGCCCCTCCATAAAATTTAAAGTCAAAACCTCTTTTAGCTTTGCAATATAAGTCTCAATAGAGATGAGAGCTGTGGAAACCTGGCACGGGACTCTGGTAATGGCCAGATTCGGGTCACGGACACACAAGTGGCATCACCAAGGTCTGTGCAGAGAGGACTGGCTGTCTATTCTCTGCAGAGGTTTACAGGCAGAGACAGCAGGGTTTACATCACAACCTAATAACCATCAGCTTGCCAATCATGGTCAAGAAAGAAGCTTCAATGAGCATTTGGCCTGATATTCCCAAGTGGGAGAAGTTGATTTACTCTGTCATTCATATTCTAAATTCCCCTTGACTGATAGGATACAATCTTATCTTTGAAAGTGTTCTTAGACTTCACGGGGTGGAGAAATAGGCTACCCTTTTAAAAGCCTGCTTTTCGAGAAAGAAAGCAAGGAAACGTGCAGAATGAAGATATAGTTTTGCTACAGTCAAAGGGAAAATTTAAATTAGTTTTCCTACTTATAGATAAAAATTTTGTTTTTTGAAAGTTTTTTTTGTTTGTTTTTGGGGGGTTTCCTTTGCAAAAGAGCATGATTAAATACACTTTTTTTTTTTTTTGCTATGGTCAAAAAGAGCATGTTTAAAAAGCAAATTATGGTTGAGAATAATAAACTTTGTATATTGTTGTCAAACTTTATTCCTATGGTTTGGGTCAAGTTTTAACATCTTTTGCTTTTCTCATCTGTTAAAACAGAGTAAATTTTCACTCCCTCTCCCTTCCTACAGAGTTGTAGGAAGATTAGATAAGCTAGAATATTGGAAATCATTAATAAAAGATGTACTACAGATTTTTTTATTATTTTAGTTTCTTTTAGTACAACCTCCTACACCAAACAAATATAAATAAATTAGAATAAATTAAAAAAATACCCAAGATGTTCAATTTAAAAGGAAGAATATTTACTTGGGGTCCAAGGTATGTTTTTTGTTTTGTTTTGTTTTGTTTTGTTTTGTTTTGTTTTTTGTGTGTGTGTCTTTTGTGGTGCTAGAGTAAAACACAGGGCTTATTCATGGTAGGAAGTGCTGTAGCATTGGGCTATATCCCCATTCTTTGGATCCTGGCTTCAAAAGTTTCAGAATGTGGTTATTATGCTTCATTGTTTTGGGCTGATAGTGAGAGTAGCTCGTCATGCTAGAGAACACACAGTGGAACAAAGCTTGTTTAGAAGTAAAATTTACCAACAGGAAGAAACCAATCTCAATATTCCCTCCAAGGACACACCTCCAGTGACCTAACTTCCTTCCACTTGGCGCAACCTAGTAAAGGCTCCGCCATTTACTAGTAGCACCAGGTGCTGAGGAGGGTTTGGAACACAAGGGCCTGTGAGAACACTGAAGACCAAAACAGGTGTTGTGCTCTGTGGTAGCGCTCCCCAGCTCTTTTTCTCCTTCTGCCCTCTGTCTGTCTACATTTCCTTTTGCTTTTAGTCAACTGCCTTTTTTGTTAGCTCTGGAGAAAGGAGCATGGTCTTCCTGAACTGATTTGATTCCACTGGCAGCAGAATTGCCTTTGTACTTCTAGAGGCTGCTGACAACACAACTTGCTGCAAGAGGCACACTTGTTCTGGAATGCAACTAAATATTTGGGATGAAGCTTAGGAAGGGGAATCTTCACTGTCCAGTCACTGTGTTTAGAATTGCCATGGAATAAAAGCAGAGGTAAAAACTTGGTACCATGCTCATCACTCAGCACTTCCTTTGTAGACAGTGTGGTCAGCTGTCTCATTTTCACAATACAAATACATGACACAGTAAACTTTAACACTGCAAGCCAAAATAAAACCTTGTACCCTTCTTTGAGTTGCTTCTGTCAAGTATTTTGCCATAGCAATAAGAAGTACAAAGCTTGAGATGAAAGTCAGATTTCTGGAAAGGTATTTGGAGATCTTCTGTCTAGAGATCATAATTGATGTGAGGAGAGTAAAAACACTGTCTCAGAAAACATAGGCTGGGAAAGAGGGGTCATAGGGAACCATGGAATATCTTTGTTTAACACCACGAGGTGGGTAGTGGGTTGGTTTACAAAGAGAGTGAAAGCCATTCTAGGGAATCAAGGAAGAAAATAAAACCCTAAATATGAGGAGGGCAAGAAAAGGGATTCCGAGGACATGTTGATGGGGAGTGTGAACCTGCAGAGATGTGACTGAGGCGGTAGGGAGCCTTAGTGACGAGGGAATCATTGCTGTCTTTTGCAATGAGGTTTCAGCAGTGGCTGAGTGAGTACAGACTGGACAGTGGGATGCTGGGAGCCAGTGGGTGGAGAGTTAAGACAGGAGCAGAGGCTCAGAGTTAGCTTACTGCTAATAAGAATTGCACATTGGAAGAGAGGATGCGGCCTAATTAGTAAACTTTGCTGTTCATACATGAGGACTTGAGTTGAGCTCCCCAAGACCCATGTGAAAGCTCAGCCCAGTGGTGTGCATCTCTCATCCTAGCCGTGTGGTGCAGACACAGTGGATGTTGTGGGTTCACTGGCCAGGTAGTCTCACTCAACGGTGAACTTCACGCTCAGGTAAGAGACTCTGTTTAAAAAAAAATAAGGTAGGGAATGATTAAGGAAGACTCATCCTATTGATACCTGTCCTTTGCATACACACTCATAAGTAGGCATACCAGTCCACAGAGTTTACGCACACACTGAGAGAGAGAGAGAGAGAGAGAGAGAGAGAGAGAAGGAGAGAGAGAGCATGGTCAATTTCACATGCTAATATACTTTATAGAAATCATTTGAGCTAAGTGTAAATACTAAGGGTAAATACTAAACAGTAGCTAATAATTGGAAGCAAATAATTTACTCACTGTATGCCAGAAACACCAGAAATTATTCTTTCTTTGCCACTTCGAAATTAAAAGGGAAAAAGACTAAAAGACGGTTAAGATATTATTTGATTTTCTTGGGAAGACACAACCTTTCTCTCCAGAAATATAGGGGGTTGTGAGCCATCCAGTGTGGGTGCTGGGAACTGAACTGGATTACCCTGTAAGAGCAGGTTGGACTCTCAACCAAGCATGCTCTCAAGCCCCTGCTTGACAAGCAGGAAGTGCTCCTAAACACTGGGCCACAGCTCTAGACCCTGCTATATTGTTTTCTCAAAGAGGAGGTTACATAATACTATGATTTTTAGTTTAAGGACAGTCCTGTGTGTCCTTTAACAATAGTACACTCCTATTTCTTCCCTCCATTCCTCCCTTGCTACTTCCTTTTGCTATCTCTCCCCCCTCTTCCTCTTTCCCCTCTCTTTTCTATCCTAGCCCTAACTTCTGCCTTGCCTTGTATTTTTTTTTCCTTTCCACAGTATGCACGGAAGCCAGAGCTTCCCATGTGGGAGATAAATGCTCTAACGCTGAGCTACAACCTCACCTCCTTTTAGTCTTTCTCAACATGAAAAAATGTCAGGCTTTACTGTCCTGCACATCAGGATCAAACTGAGCACTTTTCCTAAGATGAATGCTTTGTGTTTTTTCTGTTGCTGGAGAAACCAACACATAGGAGACAGTCTAGCTAGCCACCTGCAGTCATCAGTTTAGAACACGTTATTCATAGTTTTTCTTACTGGGAGGTGGGAGAGTGGAAACCATCATTTAGTGAACACATGCGCACCCACAGTCTATCCCCGGAGCATAATGGAATTGCACCACTAACACATGCGTGTGAAAGCATTCCTTCTCTCACCCCTGCTGTGCCTAAAATGAAGCAATAATAGTTAGATATTTTTTTTTAATTTTTCATATTACTTTAGAAAATTGGTAAGGGTTCCTGTCAAGATAGGTTTTGATTAACTTACCATCCGAAAATGTTTCTGACTGGCTAATAAATTTTAAAAACAGAGAATATCTTATATAGAAAAGTTTTCTACATACATACATATTATGGATCTCATGTGGAAGCATGTAAGTGAAAAGATGGTGAGTAAGGCCCAGAGGAGATGGAAAGGGATGAAGGGGCAAAGTGTTTGGAGCATGCCTCAGGCGGTTGCTGTTGTCTCAGAAATCCTTAGGTCTTCCTAATGTGACTATATGACACGGGTTTGCTTAGATCATCCGGAACTTCCAAACCTACTTTCAGGAAGTGACAGCTTCTCTTTTAAGCTGTCAATCTTCTTGACTTTTCTTCTTCCCTCATTTTCGATTACATAAAGGTTTTTAGGAATGTATTATATAAAGGTTTTTATGAAAGTGTACCTATTTGAATTTATCTTTGTTCAAAAAAAGATTTTTTTTTAAAATGTTCCAGGTGTGGTGACACACACCCATAGTGTAGTAAGTCTCAGCTGCTGATGCAGCAGGATGACTGCTCAAAGTTAGCGAAACAGTGAACTATCATCTCAAAACAAGCCACCAAGTCAGTGATTACCTTAAAAATCAATCTTCCATTTGGCCTGAAAACAATAACGGGGGGGGAAAGCACTTAGCCGAAACTCCAATCAAGGCCTGCATTTCCTAACTTCCTCAAAGTCATAATCACCACTGAAGTCTGCCCTGCTGGAGAAAAAGGATAATCTATACCCCAAACCCTCTACAGATGACATGAATTTGATTTAACAGAATTTTAAAGTCCAGACATAATTAAGATTGTGCATTCCATGATAGGTGACAGTTGGTAATACTAGGCTACAGAGGGCCTATGAAGTTCATGCTTTAAAATTACAAACAGAACATGAACATTTAACAAAGACTTGATATGGATTATAGGAGTTGCAGAACATTTTCCTCCGTTGATGGGAGTTACTAAAATTCTCTACTAAAAACTCTAGAGAGAGACTTGAACAGCATCTAACTTTTCTCCTAAAGTCCTGACCAGAAACCCAGACATGATTACCCACCAAGTTCACATTAGTAAGCCAAGGAGTTTTGGGGATTACTGACAAAGCACAGATGAGTTTACTTGCAGGAGTGTGGGTGCTGTCCATCAAAAGGCTGAGCTGAAAAGTATTTACCCAGAAGGTATGATGGTTTTTCCATAGCCTCATCCATGGAGCCCGTTTACATGCTCCCTGGATTGCACACTATTGCCCTTCCCCAAGGCCATGTGAACCTTGGACTGAGTTGCATATAACTTGTGGCATGGTGAGAGCCTATGACCACCTCTGGTGGGGATAAACTCTTCAACAGGCCCATCTGAGATCATCATCTTTTGCAGGTGAGAACAGCTAACCTCCTGAAGGGTGCAGTCATTTGGCTGGGAAGCTAGGCATGTTTCACATACCCAAGATGAAAAACTGCCACTCTGTTGAAGCTTATTAAGCCTGACTTCATTGCACTGTAGCCCCAGACAGTGCCAACACACCGTGTTGAAGTGCAGTCCGTTACTCTGCTACTGATCAAATGGAGAACATTCGTTTTCAACTCTGACTCTAAGCAAGTGACTTCCTGCCATTTTTACTCAAAAATCATTCCAGGTGATGTTGTTGTGAAAGCAAGTCCAGGAGGAGAGTAGCAAGATGACAAGTGAGACCTGACGTGAAGGTTTGACATGAAATCACAACCATGATGGGGACAGCTGGGACAGCAGCTGAATAAGTTGGGATCCCGCTAGAAGCAGCAGACCTGAACAAGGGGAAAAAAGGGGAGCTGCCTGGGAGGTCCACAGGAGCTGTTGTGGGCATTGAAGGCAGTGGGAAGAGGCATCATCATTCTGGCTAAGAGTTATGCAACTATATTGCAACACACACTAAGTGATTAATACCTATTTAGTCATTAATATCTATCTAGTGATTGAAAAACTAGATGAAGCATATTGTGGAAGAGTGTAAGAACAAAACAGAATAATTTCTAAATTTTCATTTTCTAAGCAGTACAGTGCCTACTATAAGTTAGGCACTTATATCCACAGATATTTGTTTAAATATTGGTTAATAGAACCAGGTATTGCACACACACAGATAATCCCAGCATGGAGGATGCAGGACTTTGAGACTCACTTTGAGACTATCCATGAGTTATATTGTAAGACCCTGTCTCAAAACAAGCTGAATTCGGTATATTGTATTTAGTGAAACAGATCAAATGGTCAATATTTTCATCCATTTTTTTTTCATCATTTGAACTTTGTATTTTTCAAATAAAAAACGGACTATTTATATAAAGCAGACTCTATTCTGACCTCAGGGAATAGTGTGAAACATCATATTATTTAAAGATATTGGGGCTGGCGAGGTCGCTCAGAGCTTGCCTGGTATGTGTAAAGCTGGGGTTCGATCCCTAGCAACACATAAGCCAGGCGTGCTGGTGTGTACCTATAATTCCATCACTCATTACATGGCAGCAGAGCGAACTGATGACCGCCTGGGAAAATAAGCTTAGAGCGTGGCACATAATAAGCAGAAGGAATGAGCATCACAGAAGGATGGAATGTCTGCATGTTGGGAGGTATGAAATTCTAGTTTAGTGGATGGTAACCTAGAGACCTTGTTGAGAAGGGGACACTGAGTAAGGAGCATGCTATGCGTGTGTGGGGGGCAGGTCAGGCAGAGGGAGCAGAGCACCTACAGCTCTAAGCAGTACACTGTACGGCCTGAGACATTCTAAGAGCAAGGAACTTAGCTAAATCTGAATGATGGATCGAAGGAGCCTGTTCAGAAAGGTTGAGGAGGGCCTTGTCAACACAGAAGGCTGGTTCCTCACCCTCGCATGGTCTGAAAAGCACTAGGGGACTGTTCATCTTGATTTGGTCACATTGTCAGTGACCACACACCTGTGTGTTTCTCTCCATGATTTTATTAGCTGGGATTTACTGGTCCCTTCCTACTTTCTCATGGTATTTCTGTCAAATTAGGTAACCAGAGATGTACGATTGTCTTTCTTCCTTTCTTGGCTCACAGATATCTCAACATTATCTTGTTCCTACTTGTGTGAACAATGCTCTCTACTATTATTGCTGCACATCGTTGGTACCTACTAACGTTTAACATTGTCTGTATGTAATTTCTTCAGATTTGTTTACGGTGACTCAACCATGAAATGCTACACAAGTTCAGAAGCAGTGACTTTTAATGTGGTACTTGGACATGATTGAATTAAAATTGCACATTAGTCATTGAAATTGCTCATATTAATATTTGATTATATTTAAATCACCAAAGTGATATGCCATTCCACAGAGAGCCAAACCACTCAGTGTGCTATGTCCTTGGGTTTCATAGATAGGCACTTGACACAACCTGAAATCCTTTTGGCTTTGATCTTACTGCTAGAGCAGCAGTGTCAGTTATGTGTGTGCCTTGGCAGTAGAAAAAGGCCTCAACTTCCCTTAAAATAGTTCTATGTATCTGGGGTTTTACTCCATTGGTAAGCTGCTTACCTAGCATGTAGGAGACCCTGGATTTGATGCCCAGCATCACTCACAACTGCAGTCATAGTGATAATCTTAGCACTTGGGGTTAGGAAGTGGGAGAGCCAGAAGTTCAAGATCATCTTTAAGTACATAGTAAGTTTGAGATGAGCCTGAGATACGTGAGACCTGGTCTCAAAATAAAGATAAACAAGATAAAATAGAATATTGCCACTAAACAGACTGCCTCTTCAGGGCCTTGTTTCTGCCTCTGGAGTGATTTCTTTGTTACTTGAAAAGACAGGGCATACACAGTTCTTAGAATGATTCATAGAAAGCACACTGGTGCTAAGCATTTGGAACACTATAATTCAGGCCATAGAGGACTTAGGAAAAATTACACTTCCTTCCACCCACAAGGGCATGGGGAGACTATCCATCTGTCTGTCTGTCTATCTATCTATCTATCTATCTATCTATCTATCTATCTATCTATCTATCTATCTTCTTCATCATCATCATCTATCATCTTTCTATTTGCTGGGTACTTTAACTCTTTAGGTTGTTGATGAGGTAATGAGGATTCCTCTTCTGCATGAACACCTGTTGGAGAAAACGACTTAATCAGTGAGCTGATTTGCAGTAATGGAACTTTACCAAGAGGACAGCTTTTCTTGTTGAAAGCAACTGTCTTGACTTCCTCTCTGTGACATTCATTTTCCATAAATGGTGTGGGCTTTGCCATGACATTCTTTCAGCAGCGGGAGCCCGTTATCCTGTGAGAATGTTCTCTCTGCTTTCACATTACCTCTTAATTATTGCCCTCTTTCCTACAGACAATGCCCTTAGGAATTTTCGTGTAATTTCACTCCTCCTTTCTCCCACATTTGTACTGCCACCAGAGTGGATTTGGGTGTTAACCCCACAGTGTCCGCAATAATGAATCTTGTAGAAAGTTGGCTGTATCTCAGAGGAATCCTTTAAGAGGGCTTGAAATTCTCTGAGCAGTATAGGAGGCCAATGCTTGGGAACTAAAAACATTGGCACTGAAGCCTTGAAAAGAAAGGAAAGATTGACAATGCGAATCTCTAGGCTGGCAGGGCTAAGACTGGAAGATTTAGTTCTTCTTATATATTAGTCTCTCAAAACCAACCATTTTAGTTATTTCCATCAAAGCAAAGGTTTCTGCCTCCCCATTAACAAAAATAGCCCTAAATATGTAAATCACATTTCTGCCACTGTTTGAGTCAGGAGTCAGCAAATGAGAACAATGGCCATAAAACCCTAAAGACCTCTCCTGATGCATCTAAATGGCTGTTTGTTAACTTCAGTTCTGACCATGTAAATATTAACCCCATTAAGGAAGTAATCTGAAATGTAAGCACTCAGCTTACTCATTAGCATTTAATTATCTCACTTTCTACTGCTAATTCATAATACAAAATGAATTAGTTATATGTATATATATGTACATGCATATATGTGACTATACTGATATAGATTTGCGTTTAGGTATGAATGCTTGGAGAGCTTGGTTAGAAAGGTCTCCTTTTGCTGTAGTCACATACAAAATCTATTAAGAAGAGGTAAAATATAATATTTTTCACCTTCACCTTCATTAGGGACACACACACACTGATTTGGTTGTTAGCCCAAGGGATCCAAAAATTCTGTGAAATTTGCTATCAATATTTATTGATCATAATTGTACCGCCATAGAGTATAACACTGGGCTCTAGTTGCTGGTATTTCTGGAAGTGAAAGAGTGGGGACATGAAGTCTTTCTCATATTTCTTTGAAAATGTATTTTTAAAAGTAAATCCTGGTGCTTTCTCAACATAATCGAAAGGTCACTGACAATAGCCCACCTACAGATGTTGATGTGTGACATTTAAACTGAATACAAGAAAGCATGATAAGCATTTAAAAGAACCAGTTGCTTTCAAGATAACATTGTTTACCAAACTGGTTGGCTTTGAACTAAGTAAATATAACATTCTGTGTCATTTCTCAGATACGACTTGAAAAATATGCCTATATACCATCCTTGAGAATGGAATAAAGAACTGATTGTCAATCACTAGTATCTGTTTGTTTACTTTCTCGGTGAAGAAAGGATTTCTAACACACTGGATCACATTAGTGATGGAGGCCTAGAGGACACTGGATTCCCTGGAACTGGAGTCACAAACAATTTTAACTCCCTGATGTGAGTACTTGGGACCAAGTCTGGTTCTTCTACAAGAATATTAAGTGTTTATAACTACTGAGCCAATCTCCCTAGCTCTCTTTGGCGGCTTTTGAAATTATGTTGTTTGATGGGTCTCTAAGGAATGGTTATTTTCTTTATATTTTTGTAAATGAGATCATAAGTTATTCCCTGAGGAGCACTAGATAGGATTAAAGAAAAGCTGATCACAAAAACTCTAAAGTCACAAGAGTCCAAGGAATCCTAACTCTTCTCTTACTCTAAGGTCACAGAGGAGTCCAGACATATGTTTGACTATTCACAAGGTTCAGAATCTTGTCTGTAAAATTCTCAAAAAGATATGGTATCAACCAGACTACAGAAGAGTTCCTTTTCTTTTCTCATAACTTTCCCTTTCCCCTTAAGTCTCCTTAACTTTCCTTTCCTTCCTGTTTTTCTTCAGTGTTTGTTTCACATAAGGATTGTGCCTTATTCTTAAACGGTTGGCAATGGTAAAAAGATGTATTTTTTTCTGAAACTTCACTGCTGAATAGAGGTCCAGCTTTTCCAGAGAATGAAGTCTCAAAGTATTTGAGCTCAAAAGGACATGAAAAGGTCTGAGAAGCTTGGAAGCTAGAGTATTTCTACCTATCTATCTTTCTATCTTTCCTTTCTTTCTTTCTTTCTTTCTTTCTTTCTTTCTTTCTTTCTTTCTTTCTTTCTTTCTTTCTTTCTTTCTTCCTTTCTTCTATCTGTCTAACTATTTATTTATTTGAGACAGGTTCTCAAGTAACGCCTGGTGAGCTCCTACCTGGGATGATCATTTGATGGAAATTTGCAAGAAAAGTTGTCACAACGTGGGGACATCAAACCATATAAACAATAAGTGTAGACAAGATTGTTAAGCCGAATCCTATGATTGGCACCAAAATTACCAGAGGCTTTTTATCTTGGTGGACCTGGGAGCTATGACTCTAGCAAATTATTAAAACTTAATGCGGATTTTGAGAGAGATTTAAATAGGCCATGTAAGTTTTGGAGGACTAAAGACACATTGCCCTAGTTATCATGTGTGTGCAGACAGCTCTCTGCTTCAGTAATTGCCCAGGTTCTAACTGTATTGCTGTTAGAATATCGAGGGCCATCTGGCTTGTGGGATGCTGTCCTCATTATTTTCACTTTTGATTTTAAGAGTGAGATCATTTGGGCTGTAAAAAGAACATACTGGTGCTTATATACTGAGAATGTGACAGAGCACAAAAGGACAGTTCTGAGAAGAAATCTAAATGGAAAATGGTATGAGGAGCAAGTTATCGAATATGGAAGATTACAGTGATAACACCCAAAGCAAAAGCAGTTCAGCCAACCAAACAGCAGATGGACTAATGACTATTGGTGCCTTTTATAAATGAGATTTATTGTTGTGTTTAAAAATTTTGCACACCTTTTTCTCTTGAGTGGAGAGAACTTTTTTAATGCCAGAATTGTTTGTTGCTGTTGTAGAGCTTGTGTTCAGGTTGCTGCAAATGCTCTGGAGACCCAGAGGGATACACTTTTTTTTTTCTAGAGGAATATCTTTTGATGGCTTTTAGTTTGGAGGTAAGGCTTCTGTCCACCATGAGAACGTGTTGCTTAAGCACATGAAGATATTGATACCTTTGTCAGGCACCATCTGAGTAAGATCTAATTGACAGCCTTCTTCTGGTTATGTATATCTCCTTTGTACTGGGTTAAGGTGGTAGCTTGGTATCAACTCCTGGAATGGAATAGACAGGGACATGCCAAATTTTGCAGCTTGGACTTTGAAACCCATTTCTCTTTTCAGAGGCATAAGGAAGTAGAATAAAGCTTGGTTGTTGAGATTCTGTGAGTCATGATGTCCCTTAATCATTTTTCATCTGTTCTTATGCTACCCCTGAATCTACACCAATCATCTCCAGTCAGTCTATAACTCTACAAGGCTGTTTATCTGTTTCTTTTTCTGTAAGAGGTGATCTTATGCTTAATTCTGAAAAGGGGGTATAAAAGCCATTTTCACAGGTTTATCCACCAGCATGGATGTAGCTGCTATAGTTTATAAACATATTATCTATTCTCGTGCTAAAGTGTTATAACTGGAGAGGTATGCAATGGCTCTAGGTGTGTCTTCTGACATTTCAGTGAGATCTCCTAGTGTTAGGTCTTATTATTCCACTTTTATGAAAATTCTTAGTACTAGGCTAACACCATAATTTCCATGAATTTTGAGCATTCGCTGCTAACACCGGTTATTACCCAAATTTATTTAGTAAGGGCTTCTGAGCATGCCATTGAAACAGAGGATGAATGTACAGTAATTTGTTAACATTATGATCTATCACATCAAGAGTTATTCAAGGTGCTGCGCTGGTGGATGGATTCAGTTGCTTGAGATGGCCTTCCCCCAGAAACAGAGAGGCCTTCACTGAAGATAAAATCTTGTACTTTAGAGTGTGGATTAGCCCCACTTCTGGTGACTTCCCATTTTGTGGAGGTGCAAAGCTCCTCTCATTGATGTTAGACCATGTCCAGTCAGGTTTCCACCGTAGTGGAAAGCATCGCCCCTCTGACAGTCCTTTCTTCTGGAGTTTCTCCAATGCAGACAGGCTTACTCATCAGGGAAGACCTTATTCCTCAGGACCAAGGGTATCAGTTGGGCTTTTTTTTTTTCCATGTGTCTGTAATCACTTCCCTTGAGTCTTTTAGGCAGTCACTATTTTATTTCTGCTGTTGAAAACTCCAAAAGCAAGTTTAAAAGATATTTAAGGGTGCCTTGGGGCCTTATTGTCTGCATTTGCAGTTTTCTCCTGGTAGCCAAATGGCAGCAGAAATAAGCATCTATCAAAGTCTAACCACAGGAAATAAAAAAGAAAAATCTAACTATTGTGCATACGCCGTCATTAAGCTTTGTCTTAAAAAACACCTTGTGATTTACTTGGGCCTTCTGCAATGTGTTTAGCTTTTCTAGTTTTGTTTTAATTTCACTATGCCCATTTTGGAACAATTCTAAACATTAAGTAAGATAAATCTAATTTTTCATACAAAATCCTCTCTCATCCCAAAACATTTTCTTTTCTTTTTAATTTCTTTTACCAAAAGCATATTTCTATACCCATAATCATTCAAGTTTCTTTTTTATTTGATCATTTTCTTTCTGAATTTTCTTTATAAAATTGAAAAAAAAACATTTTTTAAATAAAATAACTTTATGTAACAATGACAACCGGTACATAAAACAGCTATGGACAAAGCACGGTAGCAATGTGGATATAGTGGGAATGTATCTCTTTTAATAAGCAATTGATTTTATTTAAATTTTGTGTATGTGTGTGGATAGGAGGGTGTGTGTTTAGGAGTGCAAACAGCTATGGGGAATAGAGAGGGGCATACCTCCACTGGAGCTGCACTTAGAGGTAGTTTTGAGTGACCTGAACCAAACTCATATCTTCTGAAGTAGCATTACTTTAACCACTGACCCTTCTCTCCAGGCCTGAGATGTCTTTTCAACCAACAAATCGAAATTAACTATTTGTTATATTCAAGTTCAAATATTACATGTATATTTAGAAATTGTCTTTACTAAAAGGCATCAGCTTTTCACTTGGGCCCATGAGTCAGCAAAAATCAGAATTAAAGTTTGAATTTCTATCTTCATTTGTGTGTGTGTGTGTGTGTGTGTGTGTGTGTGTGTGTGCGCGCGCGTGTTTATTTTACTTGAGGCCAAACTTCTCCAGATTCAGGAGACTATAAAAGATACCTAAGGAATTCACCTATGTCCACCAATCTACCTTATCCACAGCTGAAGGCAGAAATAACTTATTCTTCTAAACCTGTACTCACTTTGGATTTTCAAATAGCAGAGTCTGAGAGAACAGAGCATCCCTCAAATGAAGGCATTTTACAGAGGCCAAGAATGTGCTGTGAGAGCTTCAGGCTATCTCCCAAGAACTAGCCTGTCTCTTCAGGTAGGAAGAACTAATCTGGACCAGCATGCAGAACCAGACCTGAGACAATGATCAGTCACATCACACCTTAACCAAAATGGCTTCACTATGTGTGCTTCTGTCTCCTTGCCCCAGATTTTTTTATTCAAATGTGAATTTCGCATAAATCTGCAGTAGATGGATATGGGACTACTAGGCCCTTCTATTTGCTTTATCCTCCATGGCCTCACTGAGCAAATTTGCTCTCCCCAAATCTCACTTTCAGTGTCTTTTTAATTGGGATAGCTGTTCCACATAAAGGTACACTGAAAGACCCAAAGACTTTGTAGTTTTTATTTGGATTTATCAATTGCTGCCTTAGGCAGACTATCTGATCACGGCGTCCACAACATTAAGCCATCCTTTATCCTAAACCCGCAATTACAACATCATGAATCTTTAACAGAAAGAAGATAAAAATTTTCTGTCTCTTAACTAAAGGCAAAAAGATTAGTAGTAAGTGAAGCCTGTTATGTTGACTTAAGGTAACAATGTCTCTTCCTGCTTTAAGGAGAAACCAGTGGTGAGGGAGACACCTTTACAGATGGACATTTACAAATTTTTTCCGTGATGCTATAAATATAGGACAAAATTTTATTTTGCTTTCTAATTTACAGTGAGCCTAAAATGCACTCTCTGTATTTGCTTGTATATATAAAAAAATGGTGGAGGGAGAAAGAAAAAACAAAACAAAAAACAAACTAACTCACTAGGAGTTCCCAGTCCAGATTAAACATCACTAGGCTTTCTCATCTTTAAACTAGGGATACTCACATTTTATTTCCAGGCCAGACCAGATATTGCTGACCTGTCCAATATTGACATTAACTAGTAGAGAATGAAAAAAAAAATCAGTTTTCAGAGCTTCAGGAAAAGTAAATTTCTGACTGAATAGAAGTGAAGGGGGACGGGGATTGTGGGATATGTGCTTTGCCAGAAAAGAGGGGAACAATATTGCCATAAATGGTTGCCATAAAAGCCTAGGTGGGAGCTGAGTTAAGTGCTGCTTAGTTACTTTTCTATTGCTACCACTAAGACAACTTGCAAAAGAAAGCATTTAATTGGGAGCTTGCTTACGATGTCAGAGAATGAGTCTCTGACCATCATTATGGGAAGCAAGGCAGCAGGCAGGCAGGCGTGGCACTGGAGCAGTAGCTGAGAACTTCCATCTGATTCATAGCTGTGAGGTAGAGAGAGGAGGTGGGGAGGGACAGGGCCTGTTTCCAGTGATAAACCTCCTCCAGCACCTTTGAGTATTTCTAAAAAGAGTTCCACCAACTGGGGACCAACCATTCAAGTATATTAGGCTGAGGTTGAGGGGGATTTCTGTCCAAACTACCCCAAGTAGGAAGTACGAACATCACTGAAGTACATATATGGGGGCTTCTGTGAAGTTCTCAACCCTAGTATTCAGATATACTGGGGATTATCTTCTGAGTTTGTGAACTTTTGACTCACTGTAATAGCAACAATGCATTGTGTGCCGTTGAGCAGTTTCAAGTACTTTGCTCATAAACTGGTCTTCTTGTCTACATCCGTGGCAGACTTGAGTCCCTATTCCTCCACTTGAGTTTTTGAAAGAGGGCCACTAGGAAAGCCATTTAGACATTCACTTCTAAGACCTCCACCCTGGAATCCACCCTAGGATACACAGTCTTCTATGTCAGCAAATCAAGATCCTATGACAGGCTTCCTGTCCTGAACTATACGCCATTCCACCTGTGCGATGATCTAACAACAAGAGAGAGAGGAAGGTTCCCTGCAGTTGATATTTCTGCCAAGTGTAGCCACACTTTTACATGTTTGAATATTGCATTGCCACCTAAATCTATAGGTTTTATCAGTTTGCATTCTCCCTGACAGGTTTCTGCTAATCTAAATAACAGTCAAGTGGTTGTGTAAAATCAGAACTTCAAACAAACATCACTATCGATTGAAAGGGAGAGGAAATACTAGCCAACATCCAGGATTATTTTTGACACACACACATTGCTAAGCAGTTGAAGAAAAAAAAACACGTTCCCACATTATAAGTCATCCACAGCACTGCAAATCATTTTTTATTTTCAGATAATGTTTTTGAGCTTAGAAACTAGACTAGGTAATGGCCCAACTAGGCAAGCGTAAAACTGGTCAAACAATACCAAGTCAACAGTCTAGCAGGAAGTGCATGTTGGCTTCCCTTTGGCTCTCAACACAGAGTTTAAAAGAGTATCTGGTATTCTTGAAAACAGACTAATGTTAGCTGTATTGCTGATCCAAAAAGGAAAGAAAATGAAATTAATCTTAATTTTATTTGCTGACAGACACTTTTATTTAAAAATAATCATTTCATAGAGATATGTGATACGTAAGTGAAAAATCATAAATTTTATTCAAAAAGTGAACCTCTAATGATATGACTTGATTCCCTTATCTGAGCTGGCTTCATCAAAGAAAATAATGTCAATTTAGACAGTTTGAGGTGAGATGCATGGGTAACTGGCTAATAGATGTAGAGAAAACAGTTAGTAAAATGGCTAGCAAGAAGCAAATGCAAATTATTGTCAACTCTCATTGTTCCTGGGCTGCTAGCATTAATTTAGGGAGAATTTGGTTTGTCAAAGCAAATTGTAAAAATCATCCAGATTTCTGAAGTGGAAACTTAATGCACCCATTGAAAATATTCCACATAAACGAAGCAACGCTGACTGTTGATACTGCTTCTCAGGCAGTATCTGCAGACTGAGCAGATTGCTAAGTGTAGGCAGAGAAAGAGAAGGCTAGATACAGGTGTGTGCTCAACAATCACGACTGTGTGGGAAGCAAGGATCACAGACAGCTTTGACCTTCAGAAGGGTGGGAGAAGGCTCTGGGGAAAAACAGCTGGTCCTGGCAGGTTCTGCATAGGGGTGACAATTTGGGATGCTGGGGTGTCTCATCTAGAAGTCAGAAGAAGGAGAAGAACACGAATGAACTGCTCAGGAATGAGGGTCACACTCTGTGATTTTCAGAAATGTCAGTCAGGAGGCTATACAAAGGCTGGTGTAGTGGAACAGAGGAAGAACTAGGGTTTTGTTTGTCTGTTTGTTGTATTTGTGCTCTTTCTGAGATTCAGAAAGTGCTTATATGCAGTATGGGTACAGCGCTAACTAACTTCCAGGCCTTCTGGGGGGTGGGGGGGGAAAGCAAGAACTCCCCGAAGAAGAACCTCCTTTCAACGCCCAATTCAAAATGGTAACCCTTTCAAGAAAAGCAACCTTGTGGCTGCCATATTTGCATTAAAATAACATTGTGTCTGCATCCAATTCTCAAAAGACTGAATGGATTTCTCAGACCTTAGCTTAAAGAGTCTGAAATTGTACTATGAGGTAGGTGTAAGTCAATTTCCATGATCATTGTCCTGTCTTGAGAAATGGGCCAAAAGAATATCCTAGACAATCCTCAGGGCAAGGATGCCAATGGGTCCATCCTAGTTTCTTTTGTAATGGCCTTGGAGTTTATCTTGTTCTTTGAAATCTGAAG
>REGO01000251.1:91808-125396 GCA_010120015.1 Rhombomys opimus
AGGAAGGAAGGAAGGAAGGAAGGAAGGAAGGAAGGAAGGAAAGGAAGAAGGAAGGAAAGCAAAGCAAAGCAAAACAAAAACAAAACAAAACCACTGGCTTTGCATGTTGTTTGAAATCATCTTTTCATTCATTTCCCTTCTATATCAACCCCAGCCTGTTTAACTATCTATTGCTAATTTGGGGGGTGATTCTTACAAATTAGAAAGGTAAACAACACAGGAATTGGGATTGTCTGTTTTAATTATCAACTTAACATAACTTAGAATCACTTAGGAGGAGAATTTCCATAAGGAATTATGTATATTGAGTTGGCCTGTGGGCTTGTCTAGTGATGCTTGCACTGACTAAGTTAATTGTAATAGAGCAGCACCATTCTCTAGTCATGGAGTGCTGCACTGTGTGAGAGTGAAGGAGCTCCCCTCAGATGAAGGGGAGGAGGACCTCCCCTATGTGGTCTTGGAGAGGGGCAAAGGAGGAGATGGGGGGGAAGGGTGGGATTGGGAGGAGAGGAGGGAGGGGACCACAGCTGGGATACAAAGTGAATAAACTGTAATTAATATAAAAAATACAAATGTAATGAAAAAAAGAGTGAAGGAACTGAGCTGAGCACGACTAACAGGCAATTAAGTGAGCACACTCACATATATATCCGTTCTTGACAGTGGGTGTGACTTGACTAGTGGCTTCGAGTCACTGCTCCCTTGACTTTCATGCAGTTGTGATCTGAAACTGTGAGCTAAAATGAACCCTTTTCCCCTAACCTGCTTTTTGCCAGGGTCTTTTCTCCCAACAATGGAGATGAAGCTGAGACAGGAATTAGTAGCTACTTATGTGTCTAACTCAGTACAGAGGGCTATGAAGAGGGTGCTCTAGTTGCAGAAGTTTTGTTCATGCATAGCATGTGGAAAAACACGGGGTTGGGGAGGTGGGAGAGCATCATCCACAAATCCACCATTCAAGGGAATGAGTGAGAATGTATTTTTAAATCCATGAAATGTATTCATGTATTAACTGCAAACTGTATTCGAAAGCCATTGGCTTCACATTCTATTTCTAGAAGAAAGACAAACTGCAACACACGCAGAAGAGCTTGCTTTCAAATTGACAGAGATGAAAGATTAATGCTTACTTGTAACTGCTTTTTAACCACAGCTAAAATACTGCTGCATTCAGTGTTATGAAATAGAAAATAATTTATCCCATAAATATTCCTCACCATTGCTAAAACTGAAATAGTCCCGTAAGTTTTTGGATGGGCTAAGGTTTAGGAAGGAGCAACTGTGAATACTGAGAGCTCACTCTTGCTAGCTTTACACTTGATATTGAATAGAGCTGTGAATGGATTGGAAGTGAGAATTGTTGTAAGGGAACAAGTATTTGTGTTGTCCTGCATGTGTACACAGATACCTGGTTGGGGTGACTGATATGTAGCTAGGTACAGACCTCCTGCAGCTTTCCAGGAAAAACGGAAGGAGAGAGTCGCCTGAGATAGTAATGGAATTTTCAGCGAATGCACATAGCAAGACAGGGTGCTCAGGCTAGCATAAAAATGAGTGGATTGGCATCAGTCAAAAATGCAAAAGACAGAGCTTCACCTGAGGCACACATTTTAACAGCTGAGAACAAACCATGTCTGTTGGTCTTTTGCATATGGTGCCAGGGCATTTGTCTGTGTGTGAAGCTTGCAGGCAGTCAGAGCCACATCTGCCAGTCTGCACATTCAGAAGGTCACTTTGTCCTCTGTGTCTTCTCACTTCCTAGAGCTCCCCTCTTTCTCTTCACCTTAGTTTCTCCTTCTATTTCCTTTTGTCCTCTAGGTGAGCTGGAGTAGGGCAAAAGGGAACTATAACTGGATGTATCAATTTAGAATCAGAAACCTTGCCTTTCTCTTGTTATTTTTTTTAAAAAGGGAAATGAGCACCAACACCTTGATGGTTTGCTGAGGGAAGGCTGGCTGCAAGAACAAGCTTCTGAAACAGATGTAGAGTTCATGATTCTAAGTATTGCACAATTAGGAAAATTTATTATACAAAACGACCTTTCGAGGTAAAAACTTTTGTTCTTGGTTTTCTTTCTTTGTTCATTTCATTTCCCTTATGTATTTATTTTTTACAGTTTGAGACAGGATTATGACATAAAGCTCAGGCTGCACTCTAACTCACAGTCTTCCTGCATAGCATTTTGAATGCTGGCATGACGAGCATGTTCTTCTACATCTGGCTCCTGCTTACTTCTCTAAAATACTCAATTTTAATAACTTATGTTCCAATATTTGCACCAGAAATCTTTGTTCCCTGTAAGGTGGGGTTTGCATGCCTTGAAATGTGAAATATACTTTTTAATTTTAGTATTACTGAATCAAACTTTATTCTCTATAAATATGTAGCTTTTGGGTATTTCACTTGTTCAAAATTTCCCAAACATTTGCTGTTAGTAAAAGTTGACATTTACTATGCATTTATTAGTATGGGCAGTTACCTATTTTAAACTTAAGAAAACTTTTTTCTTACATTTTGTGTGTTTCAATTTTTTTTCTTTTTTCTTTTTCTTTTCAATCTTGGTAGCCAGGGCTCTTGGAGTGTTTCTGAACTTGGATGAGAGAATCTCAGTTGGATGAAAATGCTACATTCTTATACTTCTATCGCTTTCCTTACGGAGACACCTCACACTGGATTGCATTCTGATGTATTAAATCATGAATGGTTTCTGAGAGTTTACACCTCTCCCTTTTCTCATTATTTTTGATATGGCTCACCTTAAATGGAATAAATGTAGTTTGAGGTGATCAAAAAGTTGCTGATCCTCCAACTCTGCCTTGCCAACCCAATGTTGAGAAGTGACACTTTTTTTCATAACTAATTTGGCAGCTTCTTGACCTATCCTGAGCATGTTCAATGCTGTATGGCCAAATGTAACCTAGAATGACATAAACTCATTTATAATCACTTCATCTCACTGAGTGAGTGTAAATATTTATATGTTTCGCTGCAGAAATATTAGGATGCTTTTTATATGTTAATGTATATTTGAAATATGTCTCTGCATTTTCTAAATGCTATGAATCTGGAATTCCAAAACACATCTGGTCCCAAGTATCAAGGCAGAATTCACTAAGTAAAATATATGACTTTCATACAAATGAAAAATGAACACATATCAAAGATTTCATTCAACTCATTAATTGATGAGGAAACCAGAAATATGGCAGGGTTGGCTCAAAGGAGAATTTTAAAAGGAAAAAAAAAATGTTCAGTCAAGTAATCACAGGAATCCTGAAACCAATTTGTATAAGTAATTTTTTTTAAAAAGGTTAATTATGTAAAAAGTAATAAAATAGATTTTTTTCTACTCAAGAAGAACTTACACATTATCATGTGATTTCAGAGTCCCTGGACTCTACTTAAAAATGTTGAATAACAATGTTGAATATGGGTATATTCTCTCAAACACTAGATGTAGTCTATAGTTATACAATGGTGAGGAAAGACATTTAAGTTTATTTTAACTTCCATAACTTTTCCAGTTGCTCCCTGGCCCCTACCACAACCATACATAAACTTCAAAAATATATCAATAACAAAAGTTTGACTCATTAAATTTTGTTTGCTTATCTAAAGGACAAAACAAAAGTATAAATGAAATAAGAAGCTGAAGGTAGGAGGAACAGGAGTTCAAACCTGGCTTCAGTTTCATAGTCCTATGAGATTTCAAAATCCTATGAGATTTTGTCTTGAAAACTAAATAAAAAATACAGACATACGTACACACAAGATACATATGTAAATATATACAAGCAGAATACATGCAATATTTTGGCTTGGAATTTTCTACCTTCATTCCTCCTTCTTTCTTTTCTTTTCTTTTGTTTTGTTTTCTTTCTTTCTTTTTTTTTTTTTTTTAAATCAGGATCACATTAGGTAGCCCAGCATGGCCTTAGCCCTCCAACCTCAGCCTTGACTTGAAAATTTAAAGCTTCTGTGATTTATTCCTCTATCCAGGAGTCTAGGAAAGAAAGTATAATAAGTTCGCTATTTACAACTTCATCTTCAGTATTTATAAGTTGGGTCCAAATCCTATGTCAGATAAATTCCCATTTCTTGATGATATATAAGCACCAAGATGTGTTTCTGTTTATTCCTGGGTGTCTGGGACTGTTGCAGGCAAGTTTTCCTAGGAAGGCATGTAGGCAGTGGCCCTTCCTGTAAGTACCATCTTTAGACTTTCCCAGCCTGGATTGCTTGTGTAGCATATGATAGTCTTGAGCACACGATTGCCCTTTATCTCAGCCTCCCATATGCTGGGATTCTAGACATGAGACGTCATGGCTGGTCTCTCTCGTTTTTCTTCTTGGTGGTGAATTATACTGTCTGACATAAGACCAGTTGAGAAATTTGACATTCCAGAGTTAGTGGTGTCTGTTCTATTCAGTGGTAAGATTGTACCCCAGTAGTAAGGACAGACTCTCACTGAAATTGCACAGATTACCAAATAGTCATTAAACTTAAGGAGGGCATGGAAAGCATTTGTATGCTGGGAGATTAGTATGAGTCAGCTATCTTGTACTGTTTCAATTTAAAAACATAAGTACAGTATGATCTACTTGTCATGGATTTTGTCCCTGTATAAATAGCTGGAAGGAGAACTGAAAAAGAGACAAGGTTTATTTGGCTCACAGTTTGAGAGATTTTGGTCCTTGAGTGACTGACTTAGTTATTCTGGCCCCATAGGGAAACAGGACATTATGGCAGCAGGAGAGGGCAGCATAAGATACCTGTTCACATTCTTACATGTGAGAGCGGGAAAGAGAGAGAGTCTGTGACAGTGAGCTTCCTGTTTTTCCCCTTTTTGATTCCAGCTAGGTCCCAGGATATTGAATGCTGTAACACACTTTCAGAGCTAGTTTATACCCATTGGCTAATTGTCTTGGAAATGTCCTCACAGTTGTACTCATGAGTGCTTGGTTGTCTCAATCCAATGAAACTGACAAATCAAGTTTAACCTTTGCATCTACTAAATTGAGAGAAATAGATTTTTTTAATTAAAAAAAAAGGACCTTTTCTTAGACCAATTGAGAAGCTAAATTTATCTCATTACTTGACTTGGTGGAGCACTTGATTTTTGTTTTACTTTCATGCAGTTGTCTGCTTCTGGAATGAAGTTTTCTAGGCCCTGCCCCTGTCTTCAAGAGGCTTACTTTCTAAATAATGTCAGCTTTCAGCTCCAAAGTCTGACCTGTGAGTTTCTGCCTTGCTCCTGCTGGTGTCAGCTTCTCCTTGAGACTATCTTTCAGTTGTAGCTAAAGATAGGACCTGAAGTTTATGGTAGATGCCAGATAAGCATTAGGGCAGGGCACACACTAGGCCAAGAATGAGGCTAAATGCTGAGATTTATTCATTCTTGTCACCAATAATGTTAAGTACAGAAGTGTAAAATTCTCTTCTTTAGTGACATCAATAAACTATTAATGAGACTCTGACTAATGCTTTTCCCAAGGGTAAGTAAGGAGAATAGAAATTCAGATTTTAACATATTTGGGGGGTCTTTTGATATAAAGTGATGATTGTGAGGTTTCTCTAAGTACTAGTGTCATCCAGAAGCATATTGGACTCCACATCCTTCACCTCTCATTTAGCAAGTCTGAGATGGGTCTCTAGGATATCCTTACTTTCTCTTCTCTCTCTCTCTCTTCCATCCTCCCTCCTTCCCTTTCTCCCATCCTCCTTTTCTTTAAGGACTTGCACATTTCAGGTACATTCTCAACAGCTGGGCTCCACCCCCACCGTAGAATGAATATGTCTAATAAAGAGCCAGATGATGAGGTCTGAGGATTGCACTGTGAGCACTGCTGTAAAGATGTAATTTCTAAAGCAATTTCATCACTAACATTACACTTGTTCAATTTATCCTTTGCCTTGACAAGCTACATTAATATTATTACAATAATGTTGAACTGATTGAGAATTATGGTTTCTCCTCGACACCACGTAGCGTTTCTAGCATCCTTCTTTTCGTAAGGCAAAAGAAGACACAATTGTGATGATCCAGGGGCTAAATGGAAAATCTCAAAGTCATTTTTTTATGTTAAAGTAGTATTATGGAACTATGTTATTTTCTAAATTTGGGTTCTGATCCTGAGAAGAAAAATCAAGGAGTGTTAGAATCAATCTTTCACTAGATTAAGACAGAAATCACAGATTTGTGATTTTCTTGGCTACCTATTTTAGGAAGGCAGCAATATAGTCTCCTCATATGAAAGTAGCAGAAGGTAAAGAAAGTAGCTGTAGGAGAAGGTGGTGGACATGGAGACGAGAGCCCAGCTGTCGATGGCAGTACTTGAATTATTATTGGCTTGACTTTATAAATCATATGAAAATCAGAGCACTCAGGTTAGAGAGAGAGGAGAGGGGGGAGAGTGAGAGAGGGTGAGAGAGAAGAGGTGGCAAATAAGCCGGAGAAGGTGATGTAACTTCTCTAGAGTCCAGCTCTACTTCTGCTTTTGCTCTCTCTTCCCTTCCCTGAATGCTGTGTTGAGGCTTGAATGCCATATTGTCTCAATAACAGCTTCTGGTAAAATCCAACATTTGATTTTAGCAATTTTTAAAGAGATCAAATTTTAACCTTTTTTACTAAAGGATGATAATAGTAATTGGGAACAAGATAAAAGCAATTGAAAGCACAGCAAACTATCCTGCTGGGTACTGGATCCCATTTTGACAGATGATGCAGTGGTCAAGAATAAGCACTTTCTGCCTATCGTTAAGGCTAAACATTGTTAAGGGCAGCCATAGCTTTCACACAAAGGATGCCAAGTTCTAGCTTGCATGAATACAATATTTGGCAGCTAAGATTTCTTAAGCTCCCTTGGAAGTCAATTAGAAATAAACTAAACTGGGATGGAACAACTTTTTTCGGCATTTTAAAATCTCTCTCCCCCCCCCTGGGTCCCCCCCCCCCCCCGTGTATGCATGTGTGTAGAGGCCAGAGGAAGACATCAGGTGTCCTGTTTTGTAACTCTCTATGCTCTTGGGATATGATCTCTCATTGAATTTACAGCTTGCTGGGCCTTATTTGTGTGTGTGTATGTTTTCTTTTGTTTCCTGTTTTGTTTTGTTTTTTTTTCCTGTGGTTTTGATAGGCTTCCCTTAGGAATCCTGCAGCCTAGCTTTTCTATAGGAGTCAAGGATCCAAACTTGGGTTCTCACCTTTGCTCAGCAAGTGCTTTTGCCCAAGCCAATTTCTCCAGTTCCTCTGTCGATATTTTAACTCTGCCTTTTACAGACTCAGGGCATCGTGGACCAAGGTAAACAGTCTAATTCTCTCCACATGTCTCTACCGGCTTGACAAGCTAAAAGTTTGCTCTTCGCTGTACTTTCTCATGCATGGGGGTAAGCTGACACTCTTCTTCAGGACAAAACCAAAGTGCAGTCACTGTCTTATAGACATGGGTGTGTGCAGTCATCTTAGTCCCTCACACCAAACACAGATTTCACCAAGTTAAGGATCTCCTAATTTGTGAAAGGGTAGGTCATTGAGAGTTGCCCATCACTGGCAGTTTAGCAAGTGAAGCATTAGGGCTCCTTCTTTATATTGACACATATCTGTCTCGTGCATTATGGACGTGTCAAGAATGAACATATGTCATCACGTCACCCAGGCTCGAAGCCACTGCATGCATTAAGAAGCAAAGAAAGGCATCTACACTGAGCCTGTACTTGGGTTTCAGCAGCTGGTCCTTGACTTGTTTGCAATTATTCCACTTGAGGTTTTTCAGCTTTAAAATAGTACCATGGCAATAAGCACTCAGTATAACAATTCTTACAAGGTTGGCCTCTGAACTTTCGCCAAGCTGGTGGAATGCTCAGCGCCCTCCCGCAGTGCTCACAGTGAGCCCCAGCTCCCTGTGAGACCTAAGATAACAAGGATACACAATTCAGTTGTCACCATGTGCTGCCTTGTGGCTCCATGAAATTCAGTGGGTAAGGGGCCTTCATACATTTTCAAGTTACATTTTTATCGTACTGAGATGAAGCTCCACAATGACTCGCAGAACATCTGTAACGTTTTTCTCAGATAATCCAGGTATCTGAAGATTAATGGTGGACTCTGTTTAAAATTAACCTAAGGGATTTTGAGGATCTTGCAAGGATCTTGCAAATTGTGTTAAAATGGAAACACCACAGAACGTGGAAGTATATATTAAAAGCTTGTTATAATTACAATGAATTATAATTAATTTTAGTTGAATACAATTTTATATTTTTGTACTCTTAGAAGTATTTTATCATGCTAGCTTGTTTGACCAGTGAAACAACATAGGATATTTTTAAAATTCATGAAAATTAAAAAAAATAAAAATAAAAAGTTCTTAGATAAAAGTGTGGTCAGATGGAAATGCAAGAAAGACAAGCAGCAATTTTCTGACCCCAAATTAGGAAGCCAGTCTGATTTGTCCACTGGTGCATCTCGATTATGGAGTATTCAATTTGTATATGACCATCTTTTGTAATGCCATAATGTCCAGCTCTAATTAAATATTAAATGGCAGATTTTATTCGTTAAATATTCTGGGCTACCGTTTTACTGTACTCATTTTAAAGGCCCTGGTATATAATAGTCAGGTTCTTTATTTTCTGGGGATAGTTTAGCAGTGTCGTGTGTGTTTGTGTGTGTGTACGTGTAAGTTTTAAGTTTTAAGTTACATGAATTATTACTAATTGGCTTGGAAGGTGCATGCCAAGGTACACATGTTGAGGTCGAAGGACAGCTTGCTCAGGCTAATTTTATTCTCCTGCCATGTAAGTTATGGGAATCGAACCCAGGCTGTCAGGCTTGGTGGCTTGTGCCTTTGACATTGAGATATCACATTGTCCCTATAGGTGCACTCATTAATTGCTAACAAGTAATACACCATCTAATCTTTTAAATAATAATTTTTTATTTCTGTGTAAGTTTATGTCTGTGTGAGGGAATGCCACTTGTGTATGGCTGCCTAAGAAGGCCAGAAGAGGATGACAGGTGCCTCTGAACTGTAGTTCTGAGCCAGCCTCAGCCAGACTCTCGGGTACTGAACTTGGGTCCTCTGGAGAAGCAGTATAAGCTGTTAACTGTGGAGCCATCTCTCTGGCCCAATATCATCTAATCTTAATGTTCCTTAAAGATAGAAGCAAAATTGGAAATTCAAACAAAAGGCAAAGGATTTTCTCAGCTATAGACCTATACAAGTCATCTATTGGTATAATATTCTTGCGGAATGTATTCGATTTACCCTTGTTTATTCAAATGCTGATTTCTCTACCCCAGATTAAAAGTTCTATCTGGTTTCAATCTGGACATTGCATTTTGATGTTTATTCTAAACATCACCTATCTCATGTTTGTGTAAACATGCCACCATTTGTTCTCTGTAATTGTCAATTAAATAACCAGCCAATGCTGTGCAATGGAGAAAATAGGGTGGGACACCTGGTCCGGAGGGGAGGAGAAGGAAGCTAATGGGAGGAGTAGGAGAATGGAGATCGCAGGGCAGGACTCGGAACCAGGAGGAAAGATGAACCAGACCTGAGATATGACTAAAAGCAAGTATAGTGGGTGAAACCTGAATGGTGGGAAACTATGTGGGCTTGGAGGTTTAAGATGGAATAACTATTGCCCAGAATTGTGTTCTAGGTTAATTAAATAAATCCTAGTCTCTGTGTGGTGGGTATACAACTGGTTTAAGAACAACCACTGCTTAACTAAAAGATAAATTAATAAATATTAATATTCAACATATTAATAAATATTAATATTCAACAACAGTCATCCTTGGTTACACAGCAAGTTCAGGGGCTACATGAGACCTTGTCTCGAAAAACAGACAGAAACAACAAAAATTGAGTTCATGCATTAAAAAAAAAAGTGAACACATTAGTCAAAGCCAAATGTGAAAATCAAACAGAAACATAAAATCTCATGGGTCCCTGTCTCAAAGAGCTGTTTCCTTTTAATGTGTCTAAAATATTTTCTTAATTAGGGTGAGCACAGAAAGAAGACAGACAGAAAACATCTCTTTGGCCTCTCTTCTGATCCAGGCAGACGCCCATCATCTTGAAACAGATAGTGATGCCATCTAACCATGAAACCAGATTCCAGCTTGTAGCTGTCAGTGCGGTGGAGGTGGGGTACAATATATGCACATTAGAGTCAGAACCAGATGTGGACAAGAACCAGAAACAGACACGAATGAGTCAGGAGGCTCTTAGAGAAACAACAAGGGCGTCTCCTCTGCTGGAGGGAGGGGCTGAGTGGAGAGGTGCCACTGGCTTCCGCAGGTGAGCCTCCAAGAGCATCCCAGGGGAGTGTCTAAAGCGCTGGAACACAGCTCTCCTAAAAATTAAAATGAGCTGATTGTTGTGATGCAAACTTGTAACCCCAGGGCTCTAGGAGAATGAGGCAGGAGGATCAGACTTCCAGGTCATCTGCTGCTATGTGGAAAGTGGACTATAGGACAGGCTGTATCAAAATACAAACTGAAACAAGAACTATCCCAAGACTGAAACACGAGCCTCATATACATATCAAAGCTTTCCTCCAACCCATTGCTTAATGAAACAATCAGCCAGATGTTAGGAGGAGATTGAAGGAGAAGTTAAAAAAGAAACCCCAAATGTCATTTAGATAAAAGGACTCTGAAATCAGTTTGCTCACAGTGCAAACCTGGGTAGTGCCTTTCAGGGAAACATAGCTCCAACTTCGGATTATCTGTCTTTCTGTGGATACAGGTTTACACGTAACTTTCTGATGTCTCTATGCGATATTAAAACAACAGCAACTTTTCCTTATTGGTAAATATTCCTTGCATGAGCTCTTAACTATAGAGCCACAATGATGTGCAGACATCTTCCTTCATCCCTAAGTTTTGGTTAACTTTAAGAACTTTCTCATAAGAGGCTGTGGGTCTGAATTCCTTTGGCAACTTTGACTATAATTGATTATCTACTCAATCAATTTCCGTAACACAATCTGCCCTCTATATTTGTGGGTCTTGCCTCTATAGATTTAACCAAGGATGTGTGGAAATTGATTTTAAAAATTGTGTCTATAATGAATGCATACAGATGTTCCTGAGTTACATGGTCTGGCAAGTTTTTACAGAGAATTTGCTTCAGGTACAAAGAAATCCAGCGGTGATTTAAGAGTAGGGACAATGTAGATAAGTTACAATCTAAAACCATGTCATGTCATGTTGGGTACTTAAGCATCCCTGGTATTGGGTTTGGGTGCTCTGGAACTAATTCCCTGCACAAAGCAATGTTTTATTTGTTGACAGTTTCATACTCATTTATTTTTGTCATTTCACACCCAATTCCTCTTTCTTATCTCCCTCCACTAATGAAGAATTCTTCCTTTCCAACAAGTTTTCTTTTATTTTTAACGTCCTTTCATGGGTTTGTGGTTGTTGTTGTTGTTGTTGTTGTCTGGGTTTAATTAAGGTAGTTTGTATTAGTATGGGTGGGAGGTTATTTATAGGAGCATGAGCAACTTAACATTAGATACACCAATGAAGAAAACGACTTTGCCTCCCTCTGGAACCATTAATTGCCAATAGTTTCTCACTGGGGAGGGCATCCCAGGAGAACAAGAAGATAATACTTAATGGTTTGTGAATCACTGTAAAATCGTACTTTCACCCGTTTTGGTGTGTTGGCCATCAACATGAAATCAGCTTAAATTACCAATAAATGGGAGTTGATCTATTCAACCATTAATGAAACTCATGGCACAGTATTGTGATTCCCTCAGGCAGTTTCATGGAGCATTACACTGTCATCACCAGAGTGAGATGTGAAAAAAATACAGGTTCTTGTTTAGACCCTGGGTCTATTCGATTAAAATATGTAGGGATATGGCTTACATATCTGAATTTTGTAAGAGATTGAGAAAGACCAGACCCAACTCACCTGTGCCTCAAGAGACCTCGTCAGTGTTTGAGCAAAAGGGTTATTGTTGACAGACAAATGCAGGGTTAAAACATGTAGGTACTTACGGGAACTTAGAACTCACTAAGTTATTGGTGCCCCAGGAACTGTGTTTATATAAATTTCAGTGTGGTATTGAAAAGTTTGTTGGCTTAAGAACTTTAATTTAACCTTCATATAAAGTTAATAGTGATCTTTGCTGCAGAACAAAGCCCTGGCCTTGTAGTGAAAGGGGGCACTCTGTCATAAAATACATGGGTGTCCTGGGAGACAGAGAGGAGTACATTCCTCTTAGTTTCTTCTCTGTACTTGCCTGCATGAATTTTCCACCATCAAAGCCTATACATCTCTGTGTGTGTACATGTGCGTTTGTGTGTGCATGTATGTGTATGTTTGTGTGGTACATGCATGTTGAAACCAGAGAATAATTCTGGGGTCATTCCTCAGGCACTGCCCACCTTTTCTTGTTGGTTAAACAGCCAAGATGGTCTCTCACTAGCTTGGAACTTGCCAAGCAGCCTAGGCTGGCTGACTGGTAAGCAGCAGGGATCTTCTCATCTATCTCCTTAGTGCTGGGATCACAATAGCACGTCATCATGCTTGACATTTTTCAATTATTGCTTGGAATTAAACTCAGACATTCATGTTTGTGTAGCAAGCACTTTACCCACTGAGCAACTCCCCCGCCCAAATTCTACATTTCAATACAAAATTTCTACAGACTGCACAAGAATTGAATAAAAGGCTAATATTTTGTTAACATAAGAACACACTATAGGTAGACATTTATTACTTTAAAAGCATAATCTTATTATGTGATCTGTATAGAAATGTGTATTTGCTAAGCTTATTGTTTATTAATAGTTAAACAGAGTCTTTAAACACAAGGGAGCATTAGCATTCTCACCAGCTCTTTGAGTTGCTGTTGGCATATGCATGTGTGAACTGGGAGAAGGCCAAAAGACAGGGGATGTGTAAAGGGTGGAGGAGCTGGATGTTACACACTGAGCAAACAGATTACAAAGAAAAACAATTACAATGAAAAAAGGATTCTGGAGAAACAATCTCCTCCTGGCTCGAACATTTATTTAGGCCACCCTATCAAGAACATCGCAAATAGTACTTTGAGTTACATTTGCTTTACCCTTAAAATTTTGTTTCCCTAGAAAAAAAATTCCTAAATTTCAAAATCCTTTTCCTAACCCCCGCCCACCCCAACACACACCAAAAAACAAACAACAACAAAACTCAAACCCAAACCATTCAAACAAACAAAACAAAAAGTCATGGCTGAGGAGTATGTCTTAAGCAGGAACGGAGACTGGGGACAAGAGAATAGCGCAGCTAAAATCTTTCCATTGAACTGTAAAAACAGCCCTGAGTTAAAAGGAGCTGATTTTTTTTATTGACTTTGACTTGATTTTTTTTTTTCTGGATCTAATCAGCCAACCACTGGTGATAGAAGATCCACCGGATGAGTGAGTTATTGTTAGGTGCCTCTTAGTGATGGATCTGCTTACTGTCATGTGGCCTCCCCAAAGCCAGCATGGTTATGCCATGTTCACCTTTATCATTCTAGGGTGTCAGTGAGGCCCAAGGCCTGTATGTGTGGATCTGTGAAATTAGTCTGCAAAGGAAGAAATGTCTCACGCCTGACATTACTTCTATACTTTGACGGTTAACTTGATGAGGACCAGTAACTAACAATTCAAAGACCACAACAAGTTCAAAGACAAGTTGTTTGAACATGTTGTTTCCTGCATCTATTTGGATGGCCAGAATCCCCTGTCAGGAGGAATCTGAGCTTGCCCAGGACTTTCACAGGACAGTCCCCTAAGTCTATTCTTCTTCAGAGATAGTGACCTCCCTCAGAAACAGCTGTGATTGGGATGGGATATCCAGACTTGTGCATGTATACAGCAAGCTCTTTTTAGTGTGTGTGTCTTTCTGTGTGTGTGTGTGTGTGTGTGTGTGTGTGAGAGAGAGAGAGAGAGAGAGAGAGAGAGAGAGAGAGAGAGAGAGAAAGAGCTTACTGAGTTTAGATCAGGAGCTGCAGGATGCTCTGCTATGAGCTGGAGGCTTTTAATTTGTACCTGGCCTCCTAGAGATTATACCATATATGTGTAGAGACAGTATAGTCTAGGCCATATTTTATTTAGCAGCTTGTTAAGTGTATATGTTAAGTCCTGGGCAAGCTCAGATTCCTCCCAAGTTTTAATACTGAGTATACAGCATTTCATTGGCACCCTGTCTAGGACCCAACAAATGAGAAAGATAGTCTTGGATATGGTCCCAAGTCAACTTCCTAGATAACAACGTTTTCTTTGCATACATAGCTAGTTAATAAATACCACCGTTTAGTAGCATTGAGGGGAGCCCCAGAGTTGTCTAGAAGTTCTGTACTTAAAATTAAACACTTCATCCTAATAAGGAGTTCCCCCTTTACCTTTATAAACCATCATTTGCCTATGGGCCACATCTGTCTCCTTTATCCAGTGGCAGTCCTTTGTCCCCTGGGGCCAAATACCCCACATCTTCCTTCCTTGTTTCCTTCCCCTTCTCCCTCATCCTCCTTTTTTCTTTTTCTTTCTTTCTTTCTTTCTTTCTTTCTTTTTCCCTGCCTTGGTCTCTTATTCCCTGCCCATTGTCCCTTTAGGGCAAATATATCTGTTTTGTGCTGGGAACTTGTTTTTCAGGGTGCTGAGCCCATACTTTTTCTTTCACCTGGAGTAGGATACAAGCGTCTCTCCCTGGTGCATAGAAACGTTGGGGTTGATTTGTTTAATCCTCCTGATTTTTAGTTTACTCAGTCTGTGAAGCGAACCTGGTAATTTACTATCTAAAAATACAATAATGTTGTTAAATAGCTTAGTATATAACAAATAAATAAAAGGATGGCATATACCATTTTTTATGAAGAATTCCTCTCTGTTGAAGCCATATGCTAGAAGATTGCAACTTCATATTTCCAGATGTAATTTTGGTGTTAGGATAGGCTGGGGACATATTTATCAAGTTGTATTTGTTCTCAGTAGCCTCTCTCACCATGATTGAAAATATCCTAGTTCTTCATTAAACATAGCGAGAGACAAAAGAAGAGAGCCCTATCTGCCAATTTCAGGAGTTGCTAATTATGGAAAGAGGTAATTTGTACCTTCTTAATTGGAAAGTCTTTTCAAACTTTTAGTTGAATAAGATGTTACTGACCTAAACAAACAATATATTGACTATACTTGTGTTGGCCATGGTTGTCTACCTTTCAAATTGGGTTTAAAATTTAACAGACCTTCAACTGTGTATATTTACATTGTATCAGGCAGTATAAATAATTTCTAGGATACATTTAAAATGGATGCAAGCCATTTTTAGAATTGGCTAAGAGTTATTTACAATATCCTGCTCAGACATTTGGCCTATCATATATTTTACATTATTATATATTTTTGTTAAAATTCTTTGAACAGTTGGGGATACTGTTGTTCGCTGAGGGGCTCACTTCTGAGTTAAGTCACAAATGGTGGTAAAACTTTGTCTCTAATACCTAAGAGCACTGCCTTGAAATCAGTGAGGTCTACTTTACTTCCAGGTCATTTCTTCTGTGGTTTCTTCTCTTCAGTGCCCCTTTCTTCCTGTACCTACACATCTGCTTCTCCCTACCCCTTTACTCGTGCTTGTTGTCATTCCAGAGAGCCATTCCCAGCCTTCAGATTGGACTGAAGTGATATTTTGTGCCTATCCTTGTGGCATTTACTGGTCTGTCTTTCCTATCGGAGTAATAGCTCATGAAGGAAAGAAAGTCTTACCTGCTGTGTATGAGAGTGAATAAAAGCACTCAATTAGTGTTCCGTCCTGGCCAGCTCAGAGAATAGGAGTTCTGTCAAGGTTTGAAAAGAAATTATGAAGGACATTTAAATGGTCAGTAGATCTATTCAATAAGACAGTTATGTATTCTTTCAAACACATGTTGCTGGCCTCTTTAGTTGTAGAGTTTGAATCTCATATTAGCTATCCTACAACATGACTGAGAAAAAGGTTGAGAGTAAACAGTAATGTAAAGACTTCTTGTCTGTGAACATACAAAAAAAAGTATTGTCTGATGGATGTTCAGTTGACTTTCCATTTCTGCTGAGGAAGGTGATGGTGCCAGAGCTACTAAATTAATTTCAATTTCAATATTTCTGATGGCCTCATGTAGTTGTCTAATCTTTGGATTTTTCTTTGAATTGGCTATAACACCTTTTCTGGTTCCCTCATTAATTAATGAGTTAAGCACAATCTTCAACACCTGCTCATTTCATACCTACATGAAAGTCATAATTTTAAATTTAAGAAAATTATTCTTAAAAAGTAGTGGTCTTCTAAAGAGATGATTTAAAGTGAGGGGAAAGAAACTAACAAAGAACAAAGCTTCTTCTCTCATGAAAGACTATGGTTCTTTTGATTTGTGGTACTTTCATGTTTACTTTAAAACACTTTTCTTGACTTTGATTAGATGAATAATGAAGTATTATTTCTCAGGTACCCATATGAGGGCTTATCTTAAGCACATGTTGAAATTTCCTCTGACAATTATTTTTGACTTTTTTATTTTAAAAAAAAGCCAGTCTAAGAATAAGTATATGTAAGAATGCAAAGCTCTAGCATGTCTTTTATGTGTAAAACTGAGATTTCAAAGATGTCTGGGAGATGACAAGGATCCATCCTTATTAAATGAGGACAGGGTATAAAGTTTGTTTAATGAGTTGCCAAGTTAAAAGCACATTTTTAGGGCAATATCTGATTATGCAAATGTTGATAACATAAATATTTCATGTATGTGTGTAAATGTATTTCTGTTTCCCTGTGTCTTCATGGGAAACTTCTGGTGGAGCTTTGGTGAATACCCTTACTGTGCAGAATCTGTTCCCATTAATTAGAAGCCCAATGGCAGATTGCCTGATAATAGCCTCAATTACAGTGTTAGCAGTGGATTTTGGCTATTGTAAAAAACCTTTCTGAATTTGAATGGAGCATCATCTTGCCAACAGCTCTAAGGTGGAGATGCTCATTCAGTGTATTCGAAGTTTCACAAAAACAGAGGCATCTAGATCCTTTGTCTGAGCATGAAAGGATCTTTACTTGATATTCTTGATATAGTTTTGATACATTACTATGTAAACAATGTTTCAGAATAATGCGTTATGGTTCAAAAGTTTGTTCATCTTTAAGCATTGGTAAATCAGCTGTAACATTTGCAAAGAGATAATCATTATCCTTGTTACTTAGCTGAATGCTCATTAGATCACAAATATTTGAAAATTATCAGAAATAAGTGGCCTCAGCTACTTTAGGTTTCCATCATTTGCAGACAGTTTTTGTTTTATTGGGTCTTACCTGAGTGAGCAGAGCTTGTGTCAAGAACAAGTGAGTCTCAAGTACTTCAAACTATTGACTTTTCTAAGAAGGGCTCTTGGGGACAGATGGCATTATTTACCAATGGGCCCAGGCAGGATTTCCAAGCTTTTCTTAGCCAAGAAGCAGACCGAATTCTGAGTACACTGCCTAACCCAGGATCCAACAGAATGCTTTTTAGCTACAGGACCAAATGAGCTGTTGAGGGAAGATCTATGGATATTCGTAAGAAATACTGTTGATGATCTTTTTATGTTTTCTCCCTTATAAATATGTGAGCAAACACCCTTTAAAAAAATTAAGCTATTAACATTTTCCCCATCTCCTCATCCTTAAACTCAAATCAAAAACTTCTTTTTTTGTTTATTTCTTTTTCAAGACAGGGTTTCTCTTTGTAGCCTTGGCTGTCCTGGACTCACTTTGAGGCCCAGGCTGGCCTTGAGATCACAGAGATCTGCCTGCCTCTGCCTCCCTGAGTGTTGGAATTATGGGCATGCAGCCACTGCTCCTGGCTCCAAATCAGAAACATTTAGTCTTCTTACTATTTGCCTATGGTAAATATTGTTATTTATTTTTGCATACATACAGTAAGATTCTCTACTCTTTTACATGAGAATATATTTTAAAAATCAAGCATGCAACTAACTAAATAAGTGCATGTTGGGAGGAAATATCAAATGCAAGATTGTGTCTTATTATAAGGAAAGAAAATTGACTTTCTCATGAGGATTCTGGCTTGTAGGTATTACAGACAGCAGAGACGATTCCTTTCTGGAAAGACTGGGACCTGAAGAAAGGAGGGATTCCCTCACACTTACAGGTACTTTAGGCATCATCCAGTTATGAGAATCAGGGCTGGGCTTATTTGCTTAGCATTAGGATATTATACAATGCAAACTTTTAAATGTCTAAACTGAAATTCTTCAGGAAAACCTTCCAGGAGGTTATTTGTGTTACTGTTCGAATCCAGAGCTCCAAGTTTCTAAACTGAACCCTGGAAGGCCTTTTGTAGCACATGTAACAACCATCAGGGCAAAACTAATAAGGCTCACCTTACAAAATATTTTTTTCCTGTAGGATTCTTTTTCAGTGGGAGAATGTTCTAGAAAAAATGCAAACAATTTTAATTGGGTCAAAAGGTTGCCAGTGGGCACCAAAAGAAAGTTATATACTTTGTGCAGCTGGCGCTGTAGATTATATGATGTTAGAGAGTTTTTCTTTTAATTGTCTTTGCGACATTTTTAAAAATATAAATTTATAGAGCTAATTAGACATAGTCAGTTCTATAAGTGTTTGTGCAAATACCACTGCCATAAAGAAAATAATTTTTGTGCATAGACATGCAAAAGGTCTCATGCTTCAGAAGCTTAATTGACTTACTCTTCTATTGTGGGGAAAACCAGGTTTGCACCTGTTAAACTAATGTTTAATGAACATGCTTTGTATATCCAGCAAGATAGAATTCATATTTTTAAATTTAATCTTAAGTAGACCTCAAATAAGGTACTCTTATCAGACACCATTTTTAGGTGAAAAAACAAAAAACAAAACAAAACAAAACAAAAAAAAAACAAAACAAAAAAAAAAACGAAAGCCTGGAGCAGTTAACTTGCTCAGCTTAAACAGCCAGTTGCATGAGCAGGGTATTAATAAGGGCAGTTCAAACTGTTCCCCTACCCTACCCCTCATGATGAGTGAGCTTAACATTTTATAACTGTGCAAACTTTTCGACATTAAGTTCAATTTATTCAATTAGTCTTTAGATTAAAAAAAAATATTTACACAGAGTTCTGGGAAGATTGCTATCTTAGTACATGTTTGGTTGCCATAACGGAAGATCACAGAGAGAAAGTTGAAAAGAATAAATATATATTTAGAGACACTGCACGGATGCATCTGGTGAAACCCTTCTTGCTTATTCATAGAATACCACACAGGCAAGAGTGTGCTAACTCAGTTTCCGTCTTTTAAAGTCACAGTTACACTGTGTTAGAGCCCCATCATTTTGGTTTCCTTCAATCTTAGTCACTTCTCTAGTTTCCACCTGTACACACACGCCACAGTCAGACTGCTTCTCCCTCTTAGAAATTCACTGTATGGATTACATTTCAGCACGAGTTTGAGTGTTGACATTGTGTTTGGATTCAGTCCCTTCGGCAAAATACCTGAGATGATCAACTTAAATGGAGGGAAACTTAATTATGGCTCATAGTTTCAGAGGTTCTGTTGTCTATCATCACTTGGCTCTCTTTTCTGCCTCTGCTGGCACAATTTGTAAAGCAGGTAGTGGGTACCAGAGATGATGTTCGCCCAGAACATCCGGTGGCCCAGAAGCAAAGAGAGTCAGGAGAGCGATGACTATCCAATAGCCCCTTCAAAGACACATGCTAATGACCTAAGTTATTTCTGCTGTGTCAAACTGCCTTCAACAGCACCACAGGCCTTAACAATATGTGTCTCTAGGAAACATTCCCCCAACCATTGCTGTACAAGAGCTGTTATTATCCCCACTTTGCAGATAACTGAAAAGGGGCTAAGTGATAAAGCCATAAAACTTAAGTGTATTGCATCAGAGGAACAGTTAGTATGAAGTGTTTTCTGTTAGATTCACCAGTGTTCTACCATGGTGTCCACTTGTAATTTTCAGCTTTAATCTGTCTGACTGCTTGAGCCTGGATTCCCTCTGTAATGGGCACCGGAATCCTTTGCCCTTGGTGTTATAAATCTCTGAGTCTCCAGAGCTCATCAGAGTCCCTGGTAGATAGGCACTCTCTTTTAAGGGGAGCTTGTCTGCAAGACCTGTGTTATTGTCTCCGTTGACAGAGGGCATGAAGAAGTGGCTTAAGCGTGTAGAATTCCCATCCTGAAAAGGCAGAGTCAAGCACATTTTAGAGAGGGGCGACTTCCTTTTCTTATCTCTCCTTGCCATGCAAATAATAACTGGCTTCAAATGAGGATGCTCTCCCTCCCTCATTATTCATTTCCCGCATGCTCCGTCCATTCCCTCCTGATCTGGGTTTCTGGCAGAATAAGAATCACAGCCCTGCTGTCTCACATCCAATCCTTGTATTGCTTAGTAATGACTTAGCCAGCGGTGTGCTCTTGGCTGCCTCTAGCCTGATTTCAGCTGGTTTTTGTTCACGCAGTGGCAGATTGTTAAATAACATGTGTTTCACATGCACCAAGTTCCTAAGCCATGTGGCATCTGACATTTTCATTACTGCTTGTCACAAACGCCACAGAGTCTAAACTTGCAGTCTTTAGCTATTAGTTCAGCATTTACTTATGCTGGGCCTTTACTCTCTAACACGTGGAGACAGTGCCAACGCTGGGGGAATCAGCTCACTCAAAGAGAAAAATGTGTCTGTTGTTTATTTGTTGTGGTCACTGGGTGTGCTAAAGCTGGGGCTTAGTTCCTCCTTCTGCAAGGAAACACAGACAGCCTCAGCTTCTGTCTGCAAGGATTGGACAGAGAGGAGACTCTCCTTCAGGTCTCACATGTTAAAAGCATGCCAGCACTCTTGTTTCCAAATGCTGAAAAGCTAACTCCCCTCTCCCCCACATCTCAGAAATTCTCATTTGCAGTGCTCTGATGAGTGGCGCCACTGTCTGTCTCTTTATCCATTTTCAACACCTGAGCCCGTTTTTCCAGTTTCTTCTCATGTTGATACTTAACCTTATTGGAAGTCCTGCCAATGTACCTATTACAGCTATGGCTTTTTGACTGTATGTGGTGGGTGAGCATGCTGGGGATTAAACCTAGAGTCTCCAAAGGCTTAGAAAAATGCTCTTCTGCAGAGCAACATCCTTTGCCCCCCTTTTTTATTATTCTCCATCTTTTTCTTCAGGAATCATATTACCTGCTATACATACATGTTTAAAATTCTCAATAATAATAATATATATATATTTTTTAAAAAAGAACGACATTCTATTTGATTCCATTGATCCATCAGTCTGTTTCTACACCAGTACAATGCAGTTTTTAATACTGTTGCTCTATAGTACAGGTTTAGGTCAGGGATGGAGATACCTCCAGAAGATCTTTTATTGTAGAGGATTGTTTTAGAGATTCTGGGTTCCTTGCTATTCCATACGAAGTTGAAAATTTTTCTTTCAAGGTCTGTAAAGAACTGTGTTGGTAATTAGATGGGAATTGCATTGAATCTATAGATTGCTACAGCTGGGATACAAAGTTAATAAATTGTAATAAATAAAAAATTAAAAAAGAATGACATTCAGACAGGCATCAAAATTCTCACATTTTCAAGCAGTTGCCAACAACTATGGATTCTAGAAAGAGCATTCTCCCAGAGTCCTTGTCTTATTTATTACCAATTAAGGATCAAATTTCAAAACTTTATCAGTTCTGTTCAGGGAAGAGGAATGTTTGTGCTTCAAAACTGCTGCGTCTCCACTCTTTCCCAGGACTAGAGGATCTCCAGTTTAAGCCATGTACTCCTTTATTCCCTTAAACCTTACCCTATTTGGTTTTTCAAAGGGAAATTTCAGGAGGAATTCTAAGCATTGCTCTACTAATCAGGTGGACTGAAATATAAGCCAAATTATTTAAAAGGTAATTTTAAGCCTTGCATGCTTTCAATTCTTCACCCTAATAAGGCAACTCTAAACTTCATCCTTCTGGATCCCCTTTGGCCTAGACACCTCTGTTATCTGCAGGAGGGGAGGGGAAGAATTCCCTCACCTTCAATAGGACGCAGCCTCCCTGCCCTTGCTTCCTCCCTGGTACCTCTGTCAGAACAGGCTTCTTGAAAACGTCAAGTCACCATGCGTAGTTCATTTGCTTTAGAGACCAAGTCTATGGCATTCAGAGTGCTTTCCTATTTTCTGTCTCTCCTCGAAACTCTGCTTCTCCCTCTCCCTCTCCCTCTTCCCCTTTCCTCACCCCTGCCCAGCGGGACCACAATGCACCTGCTCCCTGTTCCTGGCAACTCAGGGACCCTGCTTTATGCAGCTGCTCATCCCTGTACCTCTGCGCTTAGTGAAGTGTCCCTGCACTCAGTGGGGTGCAAACATGAAAACGTTTTATTTTTATTCAGGCATCGCTTTGAACCGTGTTCTGTTGACTTTTGATCCTTCAGATCTGAAACTGTGGCGTGTCCGCTTTCAGTTATTAAAATCTGGACCAATCTTGCTCTGGGCTCGAGGGTCACAGCCTGCCTTGTCAACCCTGGGTTCGGTGAAACCTGACCCGTCATGGAAAAGGGGAGTGGTCACTCCCTCCTCCTTCTTCTCTCAGGAATTCGCAATCCTTGAGCTGGAGCCCTGAGAGAAATGAAGGGATATAGCTGAAGTGGTCCTTGAGGATCAATGTTGAAGGTGCACCTTTTCTGACTTTGGCTGATTTTCTATGCCTTACAGAAAAACCAGCAGCCTTTACACACTGTTCTCAACCCTAGGAATGAACACGCCATGAAATTCCCTTCTTCAGCAGACAGGGTGAGGCTTCTTTCTAGAGACAACTGGAAGAAGATTTCTAAGCTTCTTCTAAGTGCTTCGGGCTCTGTTCCTGAAAAAGACAGTTTCCCACCCAAAGCTGACAGAAGGATGTTCAGGTGTAAAAGTACTTTGTTGGAAGTATTTGGCCATTATTGGGGTCATCCTTCTATTTGAAATAGCAACAGAGAATTTTCTTTACTTAAAATAAATGGCAGAGGTGTGGTTTGGGATACAGAGCCGGCAATACATTTGATAGCTTCGTTCTTGGCTGGGATGAGAAAGTTAGTGGAAAGGGCTGGGCTGGCTGGAGTTACATCAGCTTAACACAAGCTAGAGCCAGCAGAGAGGAGAAAGCTTCAAAGAAGAAAATGGCTCCCTAAGTTCAGGGTGCAGGCGAGCCTGTAGGGCATTTTCATAATCAGTGATTTTCTCTTCTGCTTTTAAGGACTCGATGAACAAGATTAGGGGCAAATGTGGCAGGAGGACCTCCTTTTAAAGAGTACATTGAGTTCTTTAGATCACTGAGGCTCAGAATGGCTAGTAGAAAATATATGTGCTCTATTTTTTCTTTATCACTGATGCGTACTGAAGGTTACTTCTGTTTTCTGTACTTCTAGCGGTGAGGATGCAGATTACAGCCTCACATGCCACCTTTCTCAGAGAACGCCCATGAAGAGCTTATTTAAATCCATGATGCAATGCGGTTTGGAAACCATTTCTTAAAAATTGCATTATGAGCATTCTCCTTGTAACAGAAAGCTCATTGGTTGTTGCCATTTAGACCTCTGCTTTTTCTCCAAACACATTTGTAAACTATGTCATGTGACTTGTCATGTTGAGTTTGAATTTCCAACTCTCTGGACAGAGATCATGTTGATTTACCTGTCATTTGCAACAAAGGTTTAATACACACAGCAGTAAATTCAATACCTATTGTGTAAGTACTGTTCTCATTTCTGTACAGGATGTACTGCAAGCTAGCCTTTCTAAAGAAGCAGCTATAAAGTCTGCACACTTCCATTAAATGCTCTCCTGATATCTTTGACAGAAAATTCGAAGTGTGCCTATGACTCTTTCCAGGTGTTGCATGAGATCGTTGATGTTTTGAATTGATAGAACCATATTGAAATAGTAATTTTCTAGTGCTTTCTGTGGTCATGTGCATACTATTTACTGTCTTATCTTTTGTCCTCACAGCATGGAACTCTTTGGAAACAGATAGATTTCAGATCTTTTACCTCAGTCTAATTTCATGACCATTCCCTTCTCCACCTTGTGTTTTATTACATTTATTTATTTACTTAGTTTCGAATGTGTGTATGTGTGGGATGTTTGCCACAGTGCACATATGGAGGTCAGAGGATAATACTCAGGAGTTGGTTTTCTCCTTCCAAGGACCAAACTCAGGTCCTCATGAATTACTGAAGCAATTATTCTAAACCTCTAGCCATCTTGCTAGCCCTCTGCCTGGTTCTGAATAAACTCCCTCCTAATGTGGCAATGAGACATTGCGGAACAGCCTATTGATCTTGGAGGAGCTCTGGAGGGGTGGGGGGAAGACAGTGTTTTTCATGGCATTCTTCTAGATGATTTAAAGCAAGTGTATTAGTTCCTTCCCTCACTGCTGTGACAAAATTCACGACCTAAAGAACATCAGGGAGGGAGACTTTATTTTGGTTCACACTGTGAGAGGGTACAGTTCATCCTCGTGGGCAAAGTCTACCACAGGCAGGTAAGCACCTGACGTAGTGCATCCACAGGCAGGAAACAGAGAAGAATGCAGGTGTTTGGCTTATTTTCTTCCTCTTATCCAGTCTAGAATCTCAGCCCTCGGATAGTGGCCCTCACATTCATGGCAGGTCTTTCCTCCTTAGTGACATTTCTCTGGCTGTGCCCTAGTAGCCAAAGCTGTGTCTCCTAGAAGACTCTAAGTCCTGTTAGGTTGACAATCAAGACTATGCATCACAGCAGTATTGCCGTTTTCTAAAGATCAGGTCAAAGATCTAAGGTCTAAAGATCAGGATGACATAGAAATAAAAAAAAAGAAATCGGATTGTATCCACTTTTCTGTTTACATTTATTTGTTTGTTTTCTATGTGTTGGAAGAAAAGGGTATCACCCATGCCACATAGTGTCTGAGGAAGCCAGAAGACAATCCACAGAAGTTCACTTTTTCCATCATGTGGGACAAAAATCAAAGTTAGATTTATTGGCTTGGAAATCAGTACCCTCACAGGCTCATCTGTCTTGCTGGCCATTCTTTTCCTTTAATTTTTTTTTAAATTACTTTCACAGTATTTGAGAAACATAACTTCTTCCCTCCCGCCCTTCCTTCTTTTCTTTCTTCCTTCCACCCTTTCTTTGGACATATTATTACTCTATATCTCCTCATACTATGTAACACTTGGTCTGAGTCCTAAAACATTTGATTTCGGTAATTCTCTCATTTCTCTAAAATCTATCAGAAATGGAAGAAGAGAGAGGAGGCTGGAGGCTATGAGTTTTGGAGCCACATTGTTGACTATAAATCATGTAACCTTGAGTTTCACTTTCCTCTCATGCAAATTCAATTGAGCCTTTGAATTTCTCATTACTGCTTCAATGTGCTTGTGCCTCCCTATGCAGATTTTAGTACCATTTCTACAGGCTTAATTTGGTCTGTAATTTACTGGGAGGTGAACAAATTCTTTAAGCTTTTATATGCAATGTGAAGAGTAAAACTCAATTAACAGTTTCTTCTTGGGTTTAAACAATATATTTTATGTACAAATCTAGTGCATGCATTGTTTATTTCTATTAAGTCTGTCAAGCCTTCTAGGTATTCTGTATTTTCAAATCATTCTGGTGAACAAAATGATGAATGTCTTCAAAGTCTTTTATTCTAAGATGTCTAGTCTGATTATTATAACATACTCTAGTCTGATTATTATAACATAACATATATCACATTGATATAGAATATAGAATGTTGTGGTATTTTTAATGTTATAATACACGCAACAATTTTTGTTGTAGTCACTGAAGTCATGGTTGTTGAATAAGATTTCAAGTCATAAGATGCCAAAATGCTTGGAGTCCTAAGCCAATTAGAAGAAGACATTGCTGCTTTGTGTATCAACATCCTCAAACTCATGGCCCCATCAAAAATAGTTTACTTTTAGTAAAATAATCTGTTATACAAATCCCAGCCATGGCTGTGCATTACTGTAAAGGACATATTACCCAGTATGACATTTTCACCATAGTTGAGAAGGTAACAAGGTGAGACAAAGTATGATCTGGAGTTTTACTAACAATAAAGTATCAAAATATCTTCCTGATTTTCTTTGAAATTTACTGGCACCATGGCAGGCTTAGAAGGTAGTTTTCATTGCCATTGTGTGTGCTAATTTCAGAGGAGAGCTCTAACCTTGTTTTATATTTGGAACAGCCTGACCTGACTCATTTAGTTCTTGATTTCCTGCTTCATTCTGTCATCATTATTCCATATGGTGCCATTGTCTCTCAACTCATATTTCTATCAGGCAGCACAAGCTTGCTGCCATTTAATTGTTCAGAAATTTAAATTCATAGGAGGTAGCATCAGATGTTAAGACAGTATTGCAAATTTACACAAGGAAAATGAGTCAATGTGTGTGTGTGTGTGTGTGTGTGTGTTTTGCTTTCAAAATAAAATAGGTCTCCATGCTAAGAACTCTTGACATCCTTAGCTCACCTGCCAAAAATAAAAACAAATAAAAAGAAGGAAAAGAAGAAGAAGAAGAAGAAGAAGAAGAAGAAGAAGAAGAAGAAGAAGAAGAAGAAGAAGAGTTCAATTAGGGAACACCAGATAAGAACTTTAGAATTCTTAACTTACAATGAATTGAATTGAAATAAAGGTCTAATAGGTTTTTGCTCCGCTTGTGTATGTTAAATTTAACTGGGATCCATTTGGAAGGAGAGAAAACACTCTTTCTTCAGAATTTCCAGAGCTTACCCCATTATTTATTCTTTCTCTCCCTCTCTCTCTCTCTCTCTCTCTCTCTCTCTCTCTCTCAGATATTCTCTCTCTAACTTTTTTTGTTTTTTGTTTTTTTGAAACAACCCTGAAGTCAACCAATGTGGCTAGACACTGGCCCCAAGCCCCACCATTCTTCCTCATTCTGCCTCACAAAGCTGTCCTGGATTTACTGGTGTGCACAGAGGTCTCTAGCATTTTATGTGGATGTTGAGGATCTGAACTCAGGCTTCTTGGCAGTCACTTTATCACCTATGTCACTTCCCCACTCCTAGATCCCCAAGTTTTAAAGTTCAAAGTTGAATTCTCTTCGTTCTAGGCAACAAGCAGATGCCTAGACTAGAAGGTCTCTGTGCCTGGAGATGACCGAATCCAGCACGGGAACATCACTGTCTGAGTCTGTAGATGAAAATATGTGTCACTCGGCCACAGAGCAAAATTCATTGAGTCTGGGAATCTTGAGATAAGCAGGCTGGATGGAGACCCAGAACAGTGCAACTGTTAACTGTCGCTCATTGTCTTGTAGACAATTAACAAGCTGTGAACCCCCTTTGCACAGTACGGAAGGTTGCCCAGCTCTTTTGGCAGGCTGGCAAGGTGCTCTGATGACTTCGCAGTTGTTGCCGCTTCAGAACAGGTGACTGTGGCTTCTGGAGCTGACTTCCCAGCTTAACATTCTCATCACTTCTTTCTGGAAACTGGTCGTTTTGGCAGAGCAGTTTCCGTTATTTATATATTTTAGTATTTGCTGTAGTCTTTGGGGGTACTAAAAACAGATTTCATTTGCTTACATCTCACCTTCCAGGTTTTGGAGAGCCAAGAAATACTTAGGCCTGCTAGAAAGAAAAATGTAATTAATGAAGTAGTGGACTCCTGAGGAAATGAACGGCTTGCTTTATTCTGAGGGAAAAATAAAGGACCCTGGTGTTTTGCAAAAGGTCCTTGTCATAGGTAGTGAATAGCTGAAAACAAACAAAAACATCATTCTCATTTGATTTCAGTAGACTTTGGGGGCCCTTCTAGATTCCTTTTGTTCCTCATTGTCCTCAGGACTGCAGGATGCGATAATGTTTTACAATATATAAAACAATACATGCTTATTTGTTTAAAAATGTGAAATATTTGTACATTTTACATTTTATCTGTACTTTGATAAAATGTAAAAAATCTGTCCTGCTTTTGGGGTGATAGCTTGTTGGGGTATCTTACGTGAATCACAACCCCTGCTGCTTTCTCTTTCCTGTCTCCAGATGGCACCTACATAGTTCTGCTCTCAGGCCTTCTTGAGCATGGGAAAGTCTTTGGGTGCTGGGACCTAAGTCACCAGGTAGATAAGAAGAATTTCAGTCCACCCTCCAAAGTCTTCAAAGCCAAGTGGCATTGCTCATTCATCTTTGTGTTGTTCTTTTTCTCACCATAAATTTCAAAAATAATAATAATAATAATTTATTGTTAGGGGGAAATCAGTAATTTCCAAAAAGAAAAATATGACCATGAAAACCACAAGAATGCTACTAATAAGCATGGCTTTGCTTCTCACAGTTACAGCTCAATATGCTGGAGAGTGTGTGGGGGGAGTGAAGCTCTCAGGCTTGCACCAGCAGCTCTTCTCTGGGGGAGCCATCTCCCCAGCCCCACTACTGTCTACTTTTCAAGTTGACTGTATCGTTCTTATTCCTACACTTGCTCTAGGCTGAATATATTTATGCCCCTGTTTTTAAACCATAGACACCTTCCAAATCTTCTTTACATTCATTAAATTTAAAATTTCTTGGCTCTGTTGTTCTCCTTGTGGAGTTCCTGTGCCCTCCAGGCCTGCGGAGACAGATACTCCAACTAAGGACCATGCATAGAAAGGACTTAGACCCCCTATTCAAAGAAGCCCATTGGCTGCTCAGTTTCCAAGTGGGTTCCTTAATAAGGGGTACAGGGGCTGCCTCTGACATGAACTCAGTGGCCAGCTCTTTGATCACCTCCCCCTGGCAGGGGTGTAGCCTTGCCAGGCCACAGAGGTAGATGATGCAGCCAGCCTTGATGAGACCTGATAAACTAGGGTCAGATAGAGGGGAGGAGGGCCGCCCCTAACTAGCACTAGGAAAAGGGCATAAGAGGGAGAAGAAGGAGGGTGGGTAGGACTGAGAGGAGATGAGGAAGGGGCCTGCAGAGGAGATACAAAGTGAATAAATTGTAATAAATATATAAATAAATATTTTTTAAAAATCAGTTTCTTAAGATGCAGATTTAGACATACGTGCCTGGATGTTATAGAGGCCAACAGCATTAATTTGTATGGATCTTACCCATTTACTGACTAATATTTAGCTCCTGGCTCAGTGGTCTTTCATTTGCATTTCTATCAATCACCTACATATGCTAAGGTGCTCGCTGTTATAATTCTCTTATCAGTTGTAGAGACTAAGAAAACTCAACATGATACCTCTCAACCAACCATGTATATTAAAAATCAGGAACAACATAGTATTTAATGAAAATGTTTTGCAGTGGTAAGCCTGGGTGAGAATAGGGGTCAATTATGATGCTATAATTAATCCTTAACCAGGTCAGCTGGGGTGGATATTCACCGACAAGCAAGTTACTGCTCTGTGGAGTGATCAGGATGACACTGAATTGTTAGAAAATCCTTTCTTTTTATTGGCTTTATTGGGAAGGTTTCTCATTCTTTCATTACGAAAAGAAACTTCCATGATTCTCTTACATTTTGTTCTTTTTTTACAGTGCACTTTCTCTTTAAAGAGTCAGCCTCAGGTAGCTTCGACTGACCTTGAACTTTTTATGTAGATAGTCATGAACTTCTGGTGTTCATGCCTGCGCCTTTCCTGCCTCCGAGTACTGGGAGTAACTGGATGTGCTATTATACCTAGTTTATGCAGTACTGGGAATTAAACCCAGGGCGTCATGCATGCTAGGCAAGGCAAGTTATCTATGGATGAACAAACACACAGACTTGGTCTAGCTGTGCCATCTTTTGCTTTAAGGTACCGGTACTTTGTAATGCCATATGACACTACTGACTCACGCTGAGGCTGTAGCGAGCTAAAACCCAAAGTGTTGCTTTGCAAGTCTTGATAATAATTGTCTCCCTGTCCCTGACAGCACAGACTCTCCCTGTGAGTCTAAGTGAAGAATGTTCTACAGGTCCCTGTTTTGTGGCATCTTGGTGTAAGGACTTGGCTTTTCACCCGTTAAAGAACTTTAAATTACCTTTCTAACACAGTGCATATTTTTTTCCTTAATGAGAGAAATTGGAGCCTCTCAGAATGCTGGATATTCTACATCTCCGCATAGAAGATTGATTTAAAAGAAAACAACATAATTTAAAAGTTAAGAGAGATGACATTGCTTCATAGTTTACAATGGCATCATTTAATTTATTCACTCGTTTGTTAAAATGTACATGACCAGCTACCACATGACAAAACCTTGGTTGTGCATATACTTGCTTAGGAATTAGGAAACACATAGAACCTTAGCCTTTATGAAAGTGATGTTCTGTGAGAGAAATGGAAAGCAGTCAGAGCATGGTATGAAATAAGCAAAATGATAGGCTAGTAAATGGGTTGGGCAGGTGGGGGTCTAATCTGGAGATGATGTTGAAATGAGACACTTAAGCTGATGTCTACAAGTCAGGACTGATCCAACTACCCACGGAGCTGGGCAAAACGCACTCCAGACAGAGGGAGCAGCCAGTGTGGACAGAAGAAATGAGCGTGGCCTGGTTAAGAACTGAAGGGAGCCTGTGTGAAGGAGACTTGGTGAACGAGAGATTTAGTGGGTGGAAAAGATCACAAATGGTGTTGTCGATCAGGGCTTAGAATTTTCTTTCTGGGTTGCCAGTAGACAATAGTTCAACCAATAAACAAGTCCTCTCCCTGCATTGCTATCCAAATCACCCTTTTTCCTGAATTGTTCACAAGAACATTGTAGGAAACTGATGTATTGTGAGAGTGTTGGTATTTTTCCAATGTGTAAATCGGACTGAACAAACAAACCCAGTCGATTTGGATTTATTCTCAGAAAATTAATAGGAAAAATTAACAGGAAAAAAAAACACCCGTAAGTGTTTACCTAATTCTGTCCTTCCTGTCGCCTGGGGACTTTACATCATGTGTCCCAACAGGTGAGTCACCACACCCGAATCATCAAGCCCTCCTTCCTGCATTATGCATAGCTAGCATATGGCACCAAACAGAAATCCTTTCAGAAATAGCATTTATAAGTTTTTGAATAGAAATTCTAAATATAAAAATACCAAACAGAAAAGCGAAGAGGAAATACAAAATTCAGGTAATGAACATGAGTTATGAAAGAGGATATAAAACCAATTGTTCTTCTTATTATAATCTTATCATGGAATTTTTTTTTCTGTTTTGTTGGGGGGATAAGTGCACAAAATATATTCTATTCTGAAAGTGTGATTTTAACATGTTTCCGAAGCTTCTTTTTCAAATGGCATTTATAACTGTGTATAAATTCATTGTATGTTGTACAAATTTAGGCCTGCCTGGTTAAATTTAGTTCTGATGTTTTTGTTTATGTGCGTTTAAATAATAGCATTTAATTACTAAAAATACAAATACTTAGACAAAAATAATTCCTAAATTCCAGTCATTAAAAAAAAATAATGTAATGGTGTATCTTGATTGTCAACTGGACAGGGCTTAGAGTCCCTGAAGAAATAAGTTCTGGGCATATCTATGAGGGATTATCTAGTTGGGTTAACTGAGATGGAAAGTTCCTACTTGGATGGGGGCACCATGCCTTGAGGTAGTTCCCAAGCTGCATATACAAGACAGAGCTAGCTGAGTACATTCATGTAGCTAATCCCTGACTGCAAATATAATGGGACAGCTAACTTCTTTTCTTGCCATACCCTCAGTTAGGTATTTTGTCTCACCAACGAGACAAATAACTAATACAAGAAACATTCTTTCTTTTCTTTCTTTCTTTCTTTCTTTCTTTCTTTCTTTCTTTCTTTCTTTCTTTCTTTCTTTCTTCCTTCCTTCCTTCCTTCCTTCCTTGCTTCCTTTCTTCCTTTCTTTTCTCAGTTCTCTATTTCTTTTTTAATTAATTAATTCAATTTATATCTCAGTCATAGGCACCTCCCTCCTCTCCTCCCTTTCACATCCCCTTTATCCTATTCTGAAGAATAGGGGAGCCCTAATACCCAGATACCCCAGCTCATCTATTCAGATGAGGACTGAGTTTGCCTTCTTTCTCTGTGGTCTAGTAGGAAAGTGCCATCAGGGGAAAGTGATCAAAAGCACACAACATAGTCTATGTCAGAAATATCCCACTTCCCTAAGTAATGGGCAGACATGAAACCTAAGATGCCCATTGGACTTACCTTCTTGGGCTCTAAGGTCAACGATCAATAAATAGGACCTCATGAAACTGAAAAGCTTCTGTAAAGCAAAAGACACTGTCGTCAGAACAAAACAACAGCCTACAGACTGGGAAAGGATGTTCACCAACCCTTTATCTGACAGAGGACTAATATCCAAAATATATAAAGAGCTAAAGAAGTTAAAAAGCAACAAGTCAAGTAATCCAATTAAGAAATGGGGTACAGAGCTAAACAGAAAATTCTCTGTAGAGAAATATAGAATGGCAGAGAAACATCTAAAGAAATGCTAAATGTCCTTAGCCATTAGGGAGATGCAAATCAAAACAACCCTGAGATTTCACCTTACACCCCTCAGATTGGCTAAGATCAAAAACTCAAGTGACAACACATGCTAGAGAGATTGTGGAGAAAGGGGAACCCTCCTCCACTGCTGGTGCGAATGTAAACTTGTACAACCACTTTGGAAATCAATCTGGTGCTTTCTCAGACAACTAGAAATAGTGCTTCCTCAATATCCAGCTATACCACTCTTAGATATATATCCAAAAGATGCTCAAGTACACATCAAGGACATTTGCTCAATCATGCTTGTAGCAGCTTTATTTGTAATAGCCAGAACCTGGAAACAACCCAGATGTCCATCAACGGAGGAATGGATACAGAAATTGTGGTGCATTTACACAATGGAGTACTACTCAGCAATTAAAAGCAAGGAAATCATGAAATTTCAGGCAAATGGTGGGATCTAGAAAAGATCATTCTGAGTAAGATATACCAGAAGCAGAAAGACACACATGGTATATACTAAATCATAAGTATATACTAGACCTAAAAGAGAGGATAAAAATACTAAAATCTTTACACCCAAAGAAGCTAAACAAGAAAGAGGACCCAGAGTAAGATGATCAATTCTCACTTAGAAAGACAAATGGGATGGACATTGGAAGTAGGAGAAAATAAGAAACAGGACAGGAGCCTACCATAGAGGGCCTCTGAAAGACTCTACCTAGCAGTGTATCAAACAGATGCTGAGACTCATAACCAAACCTTTGGCAGAGTACAGGGAATCATATAAAAGCAGGGGGAGTTAGTAACACCTGGGGAGGACAGGAACTCCACATAGACCAAATGTATCTGGGCACAGGGGTCTTTTCTGAGACTGATTCTCCAACCAAGTATCATGCAGAGATATAACCTAGAACCCCTGCTCAGATAGCCCATGGCAGCTCAGTATCCAAGTGGGTTTCCTAGTAAGGGAAACAGGGACTGTCTCTGACATGAACCCAGTGGCTGGCTCTTTGACCTGCCCCACCCCTGAAGGAAGAACAGCCTTGCTAGACCACAGAGGAGGACATTGCAGCCAATCCCGCTGAGACCTGATAATCTAGGGTCAGATGGAAAGGGAGGAGGATTGCCCC